>OZ010585.1:50378488-50423488 GCA_963932145.1 Acanthosepion lycidas
TATATATATATATATATATATACCGTACATGACGGTTCCGTATAGGATGCAGGTTCGAATCCTGTCAAAGAACGAATATTTTCTATGAAAATTTCGCGGACATTCAGGCCGGTAAATGTTATTTAATACTGTTTATTATAAACAGAGCATTTACATAAATACTTGTATCTATAACGTTAAACATAAAAATGTCTTTAATAAATAAATTGTCGGACTTTGTCCATATATATATATGTGTGTGTTTGTATGATATAAGATTACTTCAGATGTAGATATATGTACATTTATATCTATATGTTCAAACATAAACATATATATGCTTGCAGAAACAGATACACCCCGCCCTCATATATGTGCAGTAAACTTTCTTTTATGCACGTTTCCTTGAATGTGACAGACAAGGAATCATTTTTTATTGAGTTTTTCGAATGCTCGTATACTTTTCCTTGTATGGGAACTAAGGAGAATGCAGAAATTGTCCGTAGTGATTATTGTCCAATCGTTTTCGGTCAATTCATTAGGCATTTATTAGGTGTTAGCTGTTAAGATATTTTCTAATATGTATGTGTATGTGTATCTGTGTACCTATATAAATATGTGTGTGTCTGTGTGTTGTATAGAAGTTATGTAGCTTTATTTATTAATCCGACTGATTTTATTAAAAACAAATCCGTCAATTCTTTGCACATACGCACACAGGCACTTATATCTATATCTATATGTGTGTGTGTGCCTCTCTGTGTGTGTGTACATATAACTGTGTGTGCGTGTGTAATTCTATAGAAGTTCTGTATTTTTATTTATTAATCCGACAGATTTTATTAAAAACAATTCCGTCAATTATTTACAAACACAAATGCACACACACACACACACACACACACACACACACACACACACACACATTGTGGTGTGGGTAGCGGCTCGGAAAGGTATGAATCCTCTCATTCCCCCTCCAGCTATGGGTAATTAGCAGGAAAGACTGGGTTTATAGCCTTGGATAGTTTAAGAGAAGGACAACTGCTGCACCAGGTCTCTCTATTCAGCCATTGAAAAAGTTGGGTTGGTTCTGTACAAGGCCTTCGCCGGTATAATCAAATCATATGTACTGGTCGAATACGAGGGGATAATCCACTATATATATATATATATATATATATATATATATATATATATATATATATATATATATATATATATATATCTGTGTGTGTCTGTGTGCGTGTCAGTGTGTGTGTATAGATATAAATATGTATTTATACACAAATATTATATTATAATTATAATTAGAAATGTTGAATCCATATACAATATAACGTTCTTACCATTAGTGCCAGAATTTTCGAAAACACTCATATTGAAATATAAAATAAATAAATATTAGTACCTGACGATTGTACACACATGAAATTCTGAGCCGTACAACTGACGTAGGTAATGTGTATAGTTATATATATATATATATATATATATATATATATATATATATATATATATATATATATGTATATATATATATATATATATATATATATATATATATATATATATATATATTTATGGATAGATAGATAGATAAATAGATAGATAGATAGATAGATAGATAGATAGATAGATAGAAGCAAAAGGGTTGTCACTTACCTTACTGATGTTACTTTCAACATCCCAAATCTAGAGTTTCATAGATGGACCCTTCGTGAACCACTGCATCCACTCGTCGGGTGTGGGGTATGAGCAATTGACTCTATCAATAGATAGATAGATAGATAGATAATCAATGTTTTCATATATATATATACTAGCTTCAATGCAGGCATATCGTACAGCATTGAAACTAGCTCCTCCAAAGGACTCCAGATTGAGCCGTCATCATAATAGTTAGGGAGGATTATCTTCGATATGCAACAATAAACTACAGCAGAACTCAAAACGGATCACCGCTTTTAAGTATTTCATAATCCATAAGCTTACATTTTAAAAGTTCAACTACAATTCTTCAGCTGCCACTTAATTTGAAGATAATTTGATGTACGTAGGTCCTTACTTTCGTACAATTATTTTTTTTTTCATGGGTGTTTATTGTTGGATTTTGCAATTAATTTCTATTATTCCCAGATGTATTTCCAAGTTATAAAATCACGAAAATAAAAATACACCGAAAACAATCACAGTAATGAAAAGTTGGCAATCCAAAATTTCAGGATTGCTGGTCCGGATACAGTTCGAGATGTTTTTAATTTTCTTACGTAGTCCGTTTGATTCCAACTCGGTGTAAAATTGAACAAATGTGACGCACTGACATTCGTATTTATTTCACACACACACACACATTTAAAAGTAAAATACAAGCTCTTTTTACAAAAAAAGGGGGTATAAGGTTTGTGAGCTTTTACTCTGATCAACCACCTTGTACCTAACTTCTTTTCTTTTTGCATAAAAAGAAGTTGCATTTTGCTTTTAAATCTAAATAAATCGTTCACTCGCCAGTAATTTACAATCGCCTGATGAGATGCATTGATGAGCCTCGAAACACGACTGCATTTGTGTAGCCATTTTGGCATGTTCTCGTTGTAATATCCATATATATATATATATAAATATATATATATATATATATATATATATATATATATATATATATATATATATTACTTCAAACGCTCCATTATAGGTATGACGATGAACTACATCCGCGTCCTGAGTAAGACAATAAACTACATCCAACAACAAGGCCTCTGATCAGGATGTTTTGAGGAGGGCGGAACCACCTCTTAATTGCTGGTGTTCCAGGTCCACCCTGACGTAGGGTGGTAGCATTTATTAAGGTCCAAGCTATGGACAAATACTTAACCCCCAAACTGAGGTCAAAATACTATGAAAGTGTAAAATAGGTTTTGATACCAGAAATTATTACCAACAATACATTTTTGAAAAAGAAATATTACCAACAATACACTTTTTGAAAAAAAATATTATCAGTATTAATTTTTGCTTCATCACTTAGTTTAAATTTAACGTAGGTCATATTTGATTGGTTGATCAGAGTAAAGCCCACAAAACTTATAGCCCCCACATTTTCCTTTTTTTCGTAAAAAGAGGTTGTAATTTTGCTTTTAAATCTAGATAAATCGTTCACTCGCCAGTAATTTATAATCGTCTGATGAGATGCTTTTATACGCATCGAAACACAGTTGCAATTGTATAACGATTTTGACATGTTTTATGTGTAATATTTATACATATATATATATATATATATATATATATATATATATATATATATATATATATATATTGATATTGTTTTTCGTGAGGAGAAGTCATAAGGCATTTCTAATAATCTTTGTCTACAGACACGCGACATAAGATTCATTTTGATTAATTTCATCCAGACACCTTTGCTCGAATATAAAAAAAAATAAACGCTTGAAATTCCCTGTGGACATTTCTCTTTAAGAAATTCCAATATTTCCAAAGCATAAATATATATTTTAAGAAAATTCAATAAATTAATTTTGGAATATTTTTTTGAACATTAGCGAATTATTCAAATAAATAAAAAAAATAAAACTTTTAAATTAATTTTATTATTACTAATAGAATTAATTTTATTATTACAAATGGAAATATAGAATTATTTAAGTATGTAAAATACAATTTTTCATTTGTTTAATTATTTTTTATTAAAAATAAAAAAAAAGAAATTATGTAAATAAGTAAAATAAAATTGCCTTTACGTTTAATTAATTTTTATTGTCATCAACAAAATCATTAGGAAATTATTTAGATAATAAAAATAAAAAAAATATTAAATTTTTATTATCATTAAAATAATTAAGACATGCTAAGTCTAACAATTTAAGCTAAGCCTAAACCGTAACCTATTTGACAATTTCAATAACATGTTAGCTGCATTATAAAGACAACTCGGTATGTAATATTCAACCACATTTCTTCTAGAACATCTTAGAAATTCTACCGATTTCACAAAATACATCTCAGAACAGAAACATTGAAAACATTAACGCCCAGTCCCTTAATAATTGCGAAAGAACTGCCCGAAAGTGCTTGGAATTATGGTCATCCCATACAATTTCTCTATTCTCTTCGTTACACTAGAAGGGAAATAATAGTAAGAACATTGCAAAAACTTAATAAAAAGAAAAACTAATATGATATTCCTGTATATATATATATATATATATATATATATATATATATATATATATATATATATGGTGGTTGCCAACTTGTGTCCGATTACGGCCTTTACTATATATCCCTTTGGTGAATATCTACTGATGTGTTGAACAAATGTGGCTCTTTAGCCCAGTAATGGGCCTACATACTCTGGTACAATCAGGGAACTTATGAGGTTCATAGCGTGTGTTTGTTAGTGATGTAGACGTGCTAGAGAGGAGCGGTTGTGATAGTACTGAGTCCCTGATACTAAAACATCAACTTCGGTAGGTGGGACACCTCGTCGGAATGGATGACAGCCGTATTCCAAAGAAATGGTTTTACGGTGAGCTGCGAACAGGGAAGGGAAATGCCGTCAAACCTAAGATGCGCTTTAGGGACTGCATCAAGGTTTCGCTGAAGAAATGCAACATTCTTTGTGAGCACTGGGAAGAATGTGCATCTAATCGCAATAATTGGAATGAGGCTACTTAGAGTGGAAGGTGCCACTTTGAGGAGGAGAAGAGGAGGCACACAAGGTTTAAAAGGGATGTGCGTTAAAGCGCCCCCTTTGAACTTCCTAACAACACCCGCAGTACCCTCGATCTGACGTATACAGATTGTGGTACACTGTGTTTACCTATGGCTGGTCTAATTAGTCACCGAAGGAAGGTGGCAATTGACAATAAAACCGTAGACGTCCATTAAATTTATTCAATAAAATTGACATCGGCTTCAACCACGACCTCCAGATGACTTCGGAATCTTGTGCAACTCTTCTGGACAGTCTCCTTGTTTAAATTGGTGAATACTGCCATAATATTTGCCTTCAGTTCATCTTTGGTGTTACAAGAAGTTTTGTTAGTCTCTCCCTCATCTGCGCCGCATACATAATAATTAAGGGTGTTGAAGTCTGGGGTGTTAGATGGACAGATGTAATGATGTAAGGGATGATGTGGTCGCAGGAATTCTCTGACAGGCATGACTGGGTTCTTCTGCTTGTGAGGCATTGTGCGGAGTCCTGTTGCCAGACAGCCACCCTCTTGACCCAGAGGAGCACTACCTACTAAAGGAACTTGATAAATGTCTTCGTGTTGATTCTGTGAACCTGTGGGAAAATGAATAGGGACATAATGTCGCCATAACAAGTAATCACCACCAAGACCTTCGTAATCACCATATGACTCATCCAGCTCTTTCCGAATAGTCTGTATTGTCTTCAAATTGACTCCCAAACGCACTAAAATGTTCGTATTAGAACTTCCGGTGCGAATGCTAAGAAGCACAGAATGCCGTTAAAAAATATATGTCAGAGTAAATTGCTTCATGGTGCTTTTCTTTCTCACAGACGGTGCCAAACTGACCCTACTATACTGTGCAGTCGACAAAATCAAAACAAACAACGCGTATGCGTGAAATTAAAAATATATGGTAACAATTTACCCATCGCACCATTTATATATATATATATATATATATATATATATATATATATATATATATATATATATATATATAGTAAGATAGAGAACAAATATGAAAACGTTTATCAATCTAACATGTTTCACTTTTATTAAAGCTTATGTTATTTTTATTTTTCTTGTTTAATTTTCATTAGTTAGTCAGGTTTTATGCGTATTCGACTACTTAAACTAACGTTAGTGTAATTTGTAGCGTTCCGAATTCAAAGAGAGACGATTCATCCCTTCGATTTTCCAAGAAAGCCTAACTGAGAAAACCTTAAATATTGCTTGATGCGTGTAAGTTTCTAGTTTGTTTATGTTGGATTCAGGTAACGTATATTCGTAAGTGTGTGTCTGTTCATAGGAATTATCATGTATGGTAATTTTTTACATGTTGATTTTTACGCACCGTTCTTTTTTAGATAAACATACGTAAGATTCTTTAGAAATGGATTCAGTAAAGATTTATGATGTAATACAATGTTTTTGACGTGTGTTTATATTTTGCAATAGATTTATTAGTAATCCCTCGAAGTAATTTCGACGTAAAGATTTATGTTCTTTTTTTCTTTAATTAGAGTGTCATTTTTAAAAACAAAGTTATAGCTAGTTTTGTTGCTATGTATTATGAGCTCGTTAAACTGGTTGCCCCAACGTAGGGCTTTCTTACGTTCTTAGATATCGGGCTTTTAGATTCCTATATAGTTCGGCTATATAACTTTTTTCCTACATAACTAGTAAACGCAGCAGCTATTTTTTTCATAACTCTTCATCGATTGTTCTATTTATTTTTCTTCCTAACTCTATGTTGATTGTCTTAGCGGCCATGGTAAAGATTCTCGTGTTGGGGATAATTAATTCATTTTCAAATGTTGTTGATAAAATGTTAGAAGGTAGATTTATGTATTTTGTGTTTTTTCTTTTGGGTAGTACCTATGTCGTCGCTGGCGGTGTCTGCTTTTTTGGATATTTGGACTTTCTATATTCGATTCTTTGTATGTAGATAATGAAGAAGTTTAAATGATTTTTCAACGCGTTTCCCTTCTTTATCAAGATATTCTGGACTATTTTGATATTTTTTCAAGTACTTTCCAATCATTATTAATAATCAATGTGGTGTCTGTGTGGTAGTTTTAACTCTTTGTTTGCATTTTGATATTCATTAGGTGCTTGATAATATATATATATATATATATATATATATATATATATATATATATATTCTTTAATTATATATATATATATATATATATATATATATATATATATATATATATATATATATATATATATATTCTTTAATTAAATACTTAATTCACGATGTTGTGGAAGAGACAATCGAAATTTCTAGGGTATATAACGAGGAAAGAGGTCTTGGAAAACTTGACACTCACACATTGAACGAAAGATTAAGTGGGGGAAACCATCGTATAATCTACCTGATGTAAATTGTTGGCAGAACAAGGATTAGTAAGGACAGCAAAAAAAGAAAAAAAAGAAAAAAAGAAAAAAAAAAAAAAAACGAAAATAAACCCTACTCAAGGTTATGAAAGAAAGAAACTTGTTGAGGACCATGATCGTTCGCGTCGTGAAGGGACAAGACACATAGAAAAAAGAAGAAGAAGAAGAAGAAGAAGAAGAAGAAGAAGAGGTGGAGGAAGAAAAAACGAACTTTGGATCAACGTCGGTTTGTTATCTGGGTATTAAATTGTAATAAAAGATCTAAAAAATTTTCAAAAAACAGCAAAAGCAATTGTATGGTGATTTTCTCAGCGTAGCTTAGATGTGCCACAAGGCCGAAAATATGGAGCACCCAATGAGGAGTAAACTCACTATTCAGTCGTAATTGAACAAAAGTGATTGTAAATTTTAACACCTACAAAACAAAAATGCTTTCATTTATGCACCCAAGAGAACCTTATGTGTCTGTCATCAGCGTGGCTGACGATAGACTCCAGGAGAGCAACACACTGTGACTTCTTGGCCTCACGTTTTCCAATGACATGAAGTGAAGCGACTTCACTGAATCAATAGCTGCATCTACTGCAAGGAGATTTGGATCACTACGTCGTGATAGAAATTTTTTTCTCGTCAGAATCCATTTTGTACATTCATAAATGTACCATCCGCCCGTGTATCGAATACCATTGACATATCTGGACTGGTCCTCCTGCGATTCTTGGCAAAATCCAAAGAAGAAAAACCTGTAATGTAATCCTCATCAGGCATCACGACTTCAGACACTTTCTCACCGACGTTACGTGGCTTCACTCTGTCTTTTCTACTAATATTTCATGGCAGCTGCTCTGATGAGCTTTTTCGCCCTGGTTCCCCGACTGCATGAATTTGAGCGCGATACTAGATTTCTATCTAGGTCCCACCGTTTTACTTTAGAACTAGCTAGATGCAAACGCCACTTCTACTCTAAATATGTTTTTACTGGGGCTTCACACTTGTGGAACTCCCTCAATTTCTTACTTTCCTGAAAACTACAATCATCAAAAATTTAAATGCAACGTCGATCGCCATCTTCTGTTTTCTTGAATACCCTTCATCATTTGTCCTCTCCTCAATCCTCCCTATTCCCAGTCTTCTCTTTCACTTCCACTCTCTGTAAATCCATGTATTCCAGCCTTGCAATGATTTAAAAAAAAAATGTACCTAATTAAAATTGAGAAAATTTTTAACAAGATCTGTGTAACAACGAAACTACTTCATCTGAGATTATGAAAACAATTCAATTAGATAAAAGTCCATAGCTATAAACTGCTATATACTTTTTTGTTTGGCCATGGAGGAGATAATTGTAGTATCGATGAAAGAAACGATGCCATCGAAAGGTTGTTTAACTCTTTGTACTTTCGGAAATGAGGCTTTGAAATAATACTTAGCATTTGAGAGCAGTAGAAATATCAGAACCATTTATTCCCGCCTACTAAAAAAAAAAATAATAATTTGAATAAACAGAAAAGAGAAGTGAAGAAGTTACAAACACGAACAATATCATCAAATCTTCAATCCCTCTCCTAAAAAAAAAAAAAAAAAAAAAAAAAGAAGCATGAATGCATAATTAGTTAAAACGAAAACATAGTCATTCGTTTGATGCTTAGCATCATAAAATCTAAAATACCAATTTCCGGAAACAAGTTACAAATCAAAAAATTACCGAAAAATCGTGAAATTCAGGAACGGAAAAGAAATCAACAACGAACCGATAATTACACATTATTTTCCATTGAGTCGAAAATCTCAAAGAATTCAGATGGAAATCTCTACACAACCTTCGCAATTATTCCAATATTCCTTCAATAAATGCGTATAGAAATCAAGAAAGGGCGAAAATCGATATCGTTTTTAAGGGATGCTTTTTTCTTTGTTATTATTCTGACATTGGAGCGTCACGAATTGTAATTGGATTGAAGGCAAGACATCGTCAATAATGTTATTTGAATTATTGGCAGCCGATACAATATTATTATTCAAGTGAAATTCATTTCTTTTTTCTTTTTTTGTTCTTTCTTTTTCTTTCTTTCTCTTTCTTTATTTCTTTCTTTCATTCATTCATTCATTCTTTCTTTCTTTCTTTCTTTCTTTATGTTTTCTTTTTCTTTCTTTCTTTGTTTCTTTCTTTATTTCTTTGTTTCTTCCTTTCTTTCATTCTTTTTCTTTCTTTCTTTCTTTCTTTCTTTCTTCATTTATTCCTTTATTCCTTTCTTATATTCTTTCTTTCTCTTTCTTTCTTTATTTTTTCTTTTTCTTTCTCTTTCTTTTCTTTCTTTCTTTCTTTCTTTCTTTCTTTCATTCTAACTTTCTTTCTTTTTTCTTTTTCTTTCTCTTTTTCTTTCTTTTCTTTCTTTCTTTCTTTCTTTCTTTCTTTCTTTCTTTCTTTCTTTTATCTGTTCATTGCCTTTCTTTACCCTTTATTTAATTCTTTCGAATTATAATACTTTCCTTTGTTTTCTATTTCATTCCCACTTTCTTTTCTTCCCACCTTTCCCTTCTAAAGATATTTCAATACTTAGCTGAGTTTAGCACCAAAATGAAGATTGTACTGCGCCAGTTATCAAAGTAAAATAGGATTACCTCTTTCATAAATCAACATTCGAAATACTCGCTTCTTACTTGGACACTAACCACGATTAGTACCAACGGTAGGAAATACGCAACTACTTCAGCCTATCGGTATGCTCTAGATATTTACAATTTCTAGGTAAGTCATTTGAAAGTCCACTTAAGAAGAAATAATGCTAGAAAGACTGTGTTGCGCCAAACGTTGATGTCGTTAAACGTCATTATTCAAAGGTTTGGCACCGGCAAAATATCCAAAACTATCTTGGTTACTATGGAAGGTATCTTATTACTTACATATTCGATATTACTCCTAAAATTTAGATCGTAATGAGTAAATCAGTAAGTTCGTAACCTAATGATGAAAGTCGGATTTATTTTATATTACATAATCTTTCAACATAATCTCATTCCTTGCCAATGTAGTTTAGTAGTTATTAATATTCACCCAGATCGATCATTTCACAGCGAATTTTTTTCTGCTACGATCAGGTTACGAACTTATTGATGCAAACTTGTATATATTTATTTTTTTTATTTTATTTCTATACTTGTTTTATCTTCGCTTTTGATTTTTATATATTTTGGTGTTTTTATTTGTTCATTTTGCAATCTTTTTTTTTTCTTTCACTTGTGTTTTAGTTATATCTTTTCTTTCATTTTCTTTTTCTTTCATTCAAAGTTTCTTTCGTTTTCTCTTCCAGTTTCTCTTTCTTTCTCGTCTCTTTATCTCTTTTGTAGCCAAAATGCCTTTGTTTTGCCTTTGTTTATCATGTAACCTCGCTTCTTTATCTATTTTTTTTTTTTGTTTTATTTGAATCCGTTTGTTCAAGAAGAAAAAATAATGTAAACGTTCAATTTATATTATGGCCTCTCTTTGGGCCATTATTCTAATGAACAGTCATTTTGTTATGGGCAGAGAATATTATTCATCGTGAAAATTCACTTTAATGATATTGGCTTATTGATTAAATGTTCGCAATTAGTAATCAGGGAAAATTGGTTCATTTCTGTTTGGGTTCATTCAGCGGTGCCAAAAATATCAATGAAAAGATCGATATAAATTGATCCATTATAATATTGAAAGTTTTGTTGGACACTCTACAAAAATTATAAGCAACTAGTTGTCAACACATTCAAAATTGAACACAGAGGCTTACTTTTTAAAAGATTGCTTAAGAATAAAGGAAATATAAGAAAAATGTCATTCTTGGAAAAGTATTCAGGTAGTTTTTTTGGCAGTTAGTGATTCTTAAAGGCTTTTTATGCATGGCTGCAATATTGTGCGGTGTTAGATTAAAATAGATGAAAAACGTGAAATATCACTACATTTATTTTACATTTTTTTAAAGACTGTTTTCTGGTATTCAACACAGGTTTTCAAACAAGAGTTTCAACTGCGAAGTTTTTGTGTATCATCGTAATTGTTTCTGGGAAAGTTTCCCATCACGTCACTCTCATCATGGCTTCCACTATGGGGTTGCCAATTGTCTTCTAATTGAAAGTCCTTTATTCACCAATTTTTGGCGATTGTTGAATATGAATGGTATAAAAAGAGTCAGTTTCAGTTATATTATTTATCTACAACAGTGATTCCCAAAGTGAACGGTTCTGCGCCTCCTGGAGAAGGTTGAAAGATCCAGAGGGTGGATGAGAAAAAAGTAGACCGCTTCAAGGTGGCAGTGTCACATCTGAACCATAACATACACACACACACACTGTACCTGAAGTGTATCTTGCCGTCATTTTACAGGGTATACCATTTATATAACAATTATTGTGGGTAATACTAAGATACTCGTTTGACATGCAATACTAGCATCGAGAAAATCCAAAGGTTGACTATACATTTAGAGGATTACGGTTTTGTCTATGCCTTTAGAGCGGGTATTAGGGTTGTGTCTTGCTACGCAGGGGTTGCGACAACCCAAATAAGTTTAGGGACCACTGATCTACAGAATTTAAATTTAAAATTACTATTTATATTTTTTCTGTGTAATCTAACAATAAATTTGAAAAAAAAAAGTTTGTCAAATTGTAGTAAACTTACAACTGAGTTTGTTAGATTAAATTCATTTCTAATTTCTCTTCGTTTTAACATCTCAAACTCTTATTACACATAATTAACATCAATATCATCAGTATCATGACCGGTTGCGGTCGAAGGGTCATTGCGCATCTGAACACCAGAGGAGTTGTATTTTGGCGATGTATTCATTCATGTGTAGTGTGTCTTGTATGAGCAGACCTAGCGGATCTCTCCCTCCTCCACTTTAAACCATAACCGATGTCCTGCAACCTAAATGCTACCATTGAGCATGCACACATGGCTGTTGGTTACATTGGTGAAACTCTCTGCCCTGAATTCAGCCATGTCATCAACGCACTTGAGCCCAGTCTGCCCTATTGTGGTAAATGGTTGTTGACCCTCCAAAAATGTTTATCCACTCTTTGAAAGGTACTTTTTTTTTAATGCTACTAATAACTAGCGCCACTTTTCAAGAGAAAAGCGTTGTGAGGAAACCAATTTAATCAGGTCCAGTGCGTACTACCCCCGAACACCACGGCCGCCTGGCACAAGTCAGATTGAGAACACCGGGCAGTACTTTCTGACGCTCGCTATCTTATCAACATTTGCTTTTTGTATCTACATCAATATAAATTACAAATTAAACTACGTACAACTGACAATTAAAGAAGGAAACATTTTCACGGAATTTGACTTTATTTTGAGGTCATTTTTCTCGTTCAAATCCGTGTTTTGTTCATGCTATGTCTCGAGATAACGCTACATAAAATTGATTATTTTATTATCCATAATGTTGAATGAGTTAAAATTATATAAATTTTAACAAGAAATATATTGCCGCAAAACATTGTTAATTTAAGACTAGCAGCCACACCCAGCTGGTCGATCAGAAAAAGCGTTCAATTAGAATGGAGCAAAAACAGCATTATGTTTAGATGTAATAAAGCCTATCTTCTTCAATACTGTCATTCAAAAAAATTGAATTAATGCATTTACTGATATAACAGAAGTAGTCTGTATTTATTCAATCGAAGTTAGCCAAGGACATGAAAGGGTAAAACAGGCAACATAAAGACCCACTTCAGACTACAATTATTTTGGAGTTTTTGAAATTCAGTTTGTCAGTTTGCTACCAGAGTCGTAAAAGAGGATATATCTATAAAGCAATTTTTAAGTCAAAATTGTTTGAATGATCAACGAAAAATAAGAATGAAACCAGTAAAAATCGCCATTTTTCGCTAATTTCCGCGGGTTTTCACTATATGGGTAGACTCAATTATCAATTTAAATGACTGTTAACCTATCAACTTTTCGTGTTTTTTCGCTAAACGCAGTGGCGTAGAAATAAAATGAGGTATCGTCATAATGTAAGTAACCTACATCCCGAATTTGAACGAAATAGGAGAAAAAAAACAGGTAAATTTATCAATATTTGATCGGCTTTATCGATTTTTTACGCTAAGAACCTATCTCTCACATTGTACAATGTAGGTGCGAAGTTTAGTCGAAATCGGTTGGATAAATCTAGAGTGAAAAAGTATCACACAGACAGACACACAGGCATTCTCTTTATATATATATATATATATATATATATATATATATATATATATAGATAGATAGATAGATAGATAGATAGATAGATAGATAGATTGATCAATTTTGTATTCACCGTATATAATCGCCTATCGTGCGATTTTTAAATACCTAATTTTGAAGGTAATTTTAAGAGGGTCGCATCATACACGAGATACAAAATTAGAGAATGTACTGCCGACGCTGGCTACGCCGTTGACCAAACTATAAATCTATTTACTGTCGTCAAATTAGCTAGAAAATTAGGTCTTCAAAGGTCGAATGATACGCGAGTATATACGGTAGAGACATTGCATTTATTTTCAATTTTTCAAGTTGAAGCCTTCACCTGTATTGAATATAATCTGTTATTGTATATATTAGGTTGGTGCAAAAAATAATGTCGTTTTCTCACATATGTTACTATGTGAGAAAACGACATTATTTTTGCACCAACCTAATAACTATATTGAAATATTTTATATGAATACTACCTTATGAAAATTGAGGTGTAAAAAGAGAGGCGTATCATAGATTGGGGTGGGGGCCACGAGATTTCTTGCACCGGCCCTGCAGTGGGTAGTTTTAGGTAACATGCCACCTGTAGCCCTCGTAGAGGGAGTTGATATTTATTTACAGTAAGGTTCACAATGTGCAATATCCGGGAGCCACTCGATATAAATGGGGTAGTTTTTTTTATGGATAGGAGGGTGAGATAACGGTTAACTAGGCTTGAACAGGTTAAGATTCTTGTTATCGTGGAGACATCCACTTGGGAGTCTGGTCCACAGAGTAGTGGTTCGCAGAAAGATGTTGTTCTAATGGAACTTGCTTCACAGCGATGGGATACGGAGAGAATGTGGGTGGTTTGCTACAATGCAAGTGAGGTTACGGCACCTAGCCATTAATGTCAGACCTGGCGAAACCAAGGAATGTAGTTCGTGCGATCACTTTCCATGGAACGAGCAATTGAGCAGTGAGGGGCTTGCCACATTCCACCCGTGATATATATATATATATATATATATATATATATATATATATATATATATATATAGAGAGAGAGAGAGAGAGAGAGAGAGATAGAGAGAGAGAGAGAGAGAAGTCTTCATCATAACGTTATTTACTTGTATTCAATTTTAGAAGAAATCTTTAAGCAACCCATAATTAATCCTAGAAATTCCTTGTTTTTCTACATTCTTATCAATTTGGATATTGTTAAAGCTTAACGAAAAAAAATAACAAATAAAACTTCTGATTTAAAACGGGCGCTTCGTTTTGCGGTAATGGTTACTGAGCTAATCTGATTGACCATTATTATTGAATAGTGAGGTTGATCGTTACTGGGTTCCTAATAATTATGGCCTGGTATAAAAAAAAAATAGGCTCAGCTTAATACAAATTAATATATTCCACAAATACCACCCACACGATGGTATTACATTAGCGATATGAAAACCCTATTCCCACTTGCCTAAGTTAAATAGTATTAAAGAGGTGACATATTAAAATGTGGGAGGTATTTCTGCCGCATTTTTTAATTATTTTATTAAATCGTCCCAAGCAAGGCAGAAATGCTACTAGCACACAAGGGTTACAGAGAGTGAGAATAAGTTAAAGAGGAGTGTTTGGGAAAAGGATAAAGTGAAGGACAGGGATCAAGGTCAAGGCATCAGAAGATGCCGATTGACATTACCTTTGAATATTTGAGGATTACAGCTATCAGGGAAGCAAATGATAGAAAGGGAGTTAAACTGACGGGAGGTGCGAGGTAAGAAGCTGTTGGAGTAGAAGAGATGGCTATATTTAACCGTTTCGACAATGAGAGGGTGGAACCGATACGCCAACCTAGTAGCACGCTTAAATTCATGCAATTTGGGAATCAGTGGTAGCAGCTCGTCGGAGCAGTTGCCGTGAAAGTATTAGGTTGGTGCAAAAATAATGTCGTTTTATCACATATGTTACTATGTGAGAAAACGACATTGTTTTGCACCAAATTAATACTTGCAGGAAATACAGAGGGAAGCCAGTAAACGTCTCTGAGAGAGCGAAGGCAGACGGGGTCAGGACCAACCACGTTGTAAATACGTCTCTGGATTTTGTCTAGGACTTCGAGATGAACAGCATCTCGTATTTTATAGGTATTTCGGCGTGCGGTAAAGTTTTTCTTGCTATTAGGTTGGTGCAAAAATAATGTCGTTTTATCACATATGTTACTATGTGAGAAAACGACATTGTTTTGCACCAAATTAATACTTGCAGGAAATACAGAGGGAAGCCAGTAAACGTCTCTGAGAGAGCGAAGGCAGACGGGGTCAGGACCAACCACGTTGTAAATACGTCTCTGGATTTTGTCTAGGACTTCGAGATGAACAGCATCTCGTATTTTATAGGTATTTCGGCGTGCGGTAAAGTTTTTCTTGCTATTAGGTTGGTGCAAAAATAATGCCGTAATAATGTCGTTTTTTTTTTACGTATTTTTCAACGTCAAAAAACGACATTATTACGTCATTATTTTTGCACCAACCTAATTTGGTTTGGTTAGTCGTTAATTGTGATCAATGAGTTCAAACTCCACTGCATGCCTAGCAATTGTAGTCTTTTATCTAAATAAGTTATGCTTAGTTTTTGTCGGAATTTTCTAGATGAACCATTATTGTTATTATATACTTCGCTGTGGATGTGCAGGTGGTGCTATGGTTAACCCCTGACAGCGACAAATTTCGCTACATTTACTTATGCGAAAATAGCCTTGGGAGAGATATAAATCCATCATTTCTCCCCTCCCCATCTATGGGTTAAATACCAAGGAACCTGGGCCTTCTACCCTTCGTTGGTAGCCAGTCTAGGATAAGGATATCTCTGAATTCTGAACCGTATGTAATCCTTGCGTAGCACCTGCTATGCAACCATCTACAAAATTCTGCCTTTCACAACGACAGTAATCTCAACTGTGGTCAATGCAAAATTGCCTCAATGTGCTGTTAGCAAATCTTAACAAACATACGGAAAAAGGTGTGTTAAAAAGACGGCTCTTTTTCTCAACACAGATATTGCTTATTACTCTCTTGGTAGTTTTTTTTTTTATTATTTTATAAAGTTATTTTTAGAATTTTAATAAAAACCCAAATATATGAAACTGGATTTATACATTTTTTTATTTTCTCAGGAAATGAGAACAGAAATATTAAACAACATTTATTTATTAGATTGTATATTTGCAAGGTTATAAAAATACGTGAAGCAACTTCAATTTAATAAAGAAAATAAACTACGAAAACAATTCATGAATCTATAAAAACAAAAATCTGTTGACTTTAATATCAGAATAATTTAAATATATTTTAATGACGAGTAACTGTAATTATAAACATAGAAAAAACTATTTTCCGGACATTACCATATATACTCGTGTTTAATGCGAGTGTATATGATCAGTTTTTTAAGGAAAAAAAGAAAAAGCGTTTTTTGAAGAGGTTAAAAATCATACATTTTTTTTAGTAACCAGTGGCACTATACATAGGTAAATTTTTCTGGAAGGGTTAAAATTCATGTCCCATAATTTGCGCTAAACATGATCGACTTATACACGAGTATATACGGTATATATTTTAACATATTGTTTTAAATAGGGATCTCCATAGAAAAAGTGACATCTAAGGTTTAAAATGATTTTTTTTTTTTTTTTTTTTTTAAAGAAAACTCTTTCTTGAGGCCTTTATTTTAGTTTAAATTCCAAGCTAGTGGACTACCTCAAAACGAATTTTAATTGATTTTAATGATGTTTTTTAAATCGCTAAAAATCACTGATTTTAGCCATATTTATAATTTTCTTAGCACAACGTCATTCTGTTTATTACAAAAATTTCAAAAATAAAATATAATTTTTTAAACATTATTTGAGCAAGATTAGTTGATTTAAAATTTAATCAATGTAAACTGAAAAATATCACTTACTCTAAAATATCGCAGAGAATAATTTCTAATACGAAGGTGAGTTTTTCATGAGGTATTGAAAGCCTCATGTTTGATAAATTTAACTATTTTTTCTAAGGAGAAGATATCTTTAAAAATTAATTTATGGAATATATATATATATATATATATATATATATATATATATATATATATATATATATATATATATATGGTTATTTCAGCTCATGTAACAGCGTTTCCCATTACGAGGGGTGGTTAATTAATTTGAACCTTTTAAAACCTTTATTCGACCTTCAACATCATCATCCAGTGGTGTTGAAACAAAATGGCTATTTTTGTAGTGATTTTATAACATATTTATGCTATAATTTTTAAATAAATAATTATATATATATATATATATATATATATATATATATATATGTTGATGCATGTTCCATTAAATAATATAGGCAAATTTTATCTATTTATTATAAGTAAATTCTTTTCATATCATCTGATAAGCATAATAACAATATCATTAAAAGACGAAAGGAAATCACCATATTCATACATATTTTTTAATCTAAGCTTTCGGCTTACATAAGCCATTATCAATAATGACAATTACATTACAATATATTAACAATACACAGACATAGCAATAATAATAATCTATTTTTGTTTGTATGGAAAATTTCCAAGCAACGACAATTTCGTGCATACGAGACGCTGGAAGCGAAAATCGCACATATACAGAGCTCATGACATCACACATGACCACGCGAGACTTGTCGCGTGATCATGTGTGATGTCATGAGCTGCGTATATGTGTTCCTGTCTGGACACTGGTAAATCTGTTGAGACATAAAGCAATATATTTAAATAAATTTATACAATGACTGCTGTTTGCACAGCAGTGTTGCTTCCAACAAAGCCTTCATCAGATGATGACTCTGGCTTCAAGCATACTTTCCGGATCGAAGCATCACTGCCATTAGCCCAGAGCACCCCAGAACAACCTTACGATACCACCAGGCTTTGTTGGATAGTAGTCACTAGGATATTTTGTTTTTAAGCAAATCATCCCAAGCAAGGCGGGAGTGCCACTATCACGCAAGGGGTTACAGAGAGTGAGAGTAAGAATAAAGAGGAGTGTTTGAATAAAGGATAAAAAGGACAGGGGTCAAGGTCAAGAGATCAGAAGATGTCTATTGACATTACATTTGAATATTTGCAGATTATGCCTACCAGGGAAGCAAGTGGTAGGAAGGGAGTTACACTGAAGGGAGGTGCCAGATAAGAAGCTGCTGGAGTAGAAGAGATACTACATGTAGCCGTTTCGACAGTGAATGAGTGGGACCTGAAATGCCAACCTAGTAACACGCTTAAATTCCTTCAGTTTGGCAACCAGTGATAGTAGTTCGTCGGAGCAGTTACCATGAAAATACTTGTAAAAAAGACAGAGCGAAGCCACTCATGTTGATGCAGTTAGTACTTTATTCTGTTATATATATATATATATATATATATATATATATATATATATATATATATATATACATTTCCTAGAGTCTGATAGTGTAAGCCCAAGATTACTCAGGTAGGTATGCGGTGGTTGAGTTCGTAATAAAAACTCGGTATCTGACTTCGACAGGAAATATATTTGTTACCCAGCCATTTCTGACACATTGTTTTCGCAGATGTTCATATTTTTCCAAATTACACTGATGTGCCCAGTCGAAATTTTCTTCAAATTTAATCATATCTATCAATTAATTCCGAGGTAATTAAAAGATCTACCAGACTTCGTTATTAGCGGCCACAATCTGAACAACATAAGGCATGCAGATGATACAATTTGGATATCAGACGCGGAAAAAAAACTATAAAAAGCTCTTAAATAAGATAGTGAAGGAGAGCGAGAAAAGATTAAACATGTATTACAGGAAGACGGTATGCACAGCTGTTTCGAAAAGGGATGAGCCAAAAATGCAAATTACCAATCGGAGATACAAAAATCCAACAGGTAGAAAAAAAATGAGAAGTTTTCTAACAGAAGACGGAAAGTGCGACTCTGAAATCCGAAGGCGCATTTGGGATAGTCAATCTGTTCAAAGCTAAGCTAAGAGTTAAAAAGGATAGGAAATTTTGGTGAGCCATGATTGCATACATCCTGAGTGGACTCGAGAAGAAGACTTAGTTAATTCTTAAAACGTCTAAATTAAATAAAATTTTAGAATCATATGAAAATTCATTTTATCTTTACGGAAACGAAGAGTCCTCTGCGCGCTCCTTCTATCTATCTATCTATCTATCTATCTATCTATCTGTCTGTCTGTCTGTCTGTCTGTTTCAATCTTTTCAAATCTATCTATCTCATATATATATATATATATATATATATATATATATACAATCTGTTCGAATCTATATCAATCTGTTTAAATCTAAATATTTATCTATATATCTCTCTCTTCAAATCTATCTCAATATGTTCAAATCTATCTATCTAGCTAGCTATCAATCTATCTATCTCAATCTCCCCAAATCTATCTTAATCTGTTCAAATCTATTTACCTCTGTTCAAATTCATCTATCTATCTATCTATCTATCTATCTATCTATCTATCTATCTATCTATCTATCTATCTATTCCTGTTTGCTTATAATACAAATTGATTGCATGACTTCACAGAAGAACCGTGACTGTGAACATCTAAAAAGAAATGTGCGTACTTCTCTTAGGAAATAGCCAGAAGTGCCCTGCGGATTTTTACAAAAAAATCTCTTCTATTTCATTTCCAGCTTAAGTAATCTGATCAAAGAAATCGGAGGTGATAACTAAAGTCTTTGGGATCTAGGGCAATTTAAATCAACACAAAAAGAAAAAAAGAACATTATTATTATTATTATTATTATTATTATTATTATTATTATTATTATTATTATTATTATTAAGAGTAGTAGTAGTAGTAGTAGTAGCATTAGTAGTATTATTTGAGTCATGTCATCTTCATAAAAGATGTCTGGTTGTTCTCACTGGAAATTAAGTGACAACTTTCCAGCACTTTTCACGGTAGCCTCAATCATATTTTGACTCGCATTGATTTTCGTGTTAAACACCAGCAGCAACTGGCGACATTGACTGGAGGTCAAGTGACAGCAAGTTTCCGACATCCTCCTGAAATCTCTTGAGCACTGTAGATGATTTTATGATTGCTCTTGCTCGGGTTATTCTTGATCCTTCCCCAGATCTTCAGGCCTTGCAACATCTTCACTATTCGAGATCGTTCCCAGAGAGACTCGGCCACGATTCTTTGTAAACGCTACCTTAGTGTTCGATATTTTTCTCAGTTCTCTAGCAATGTCGTGGTATTCTATCTGTAGTGACGGATTATGTATTTCTATACAAAGAGCATTTGTTATATTCACTTATCTTAGGCTTCAGAGGCGCTGGCATTTAGTCTTATATTTTCTTTTCTTTTTTTGCTGTACTGACGTTTACCATTACGCTATTATTATTATTATTTATTTATTTCCTTTGATTTCTGGTGTGTACAGATTTCATTCCGGGTCCCACCCAGTGACCTAAGGTTACAAATGGCATCATGACATTTTCCACTAGCCAACTAAAAAACATATTTTACAGCTCTTCGTAAAGTGTGGGCTGTACTCGTGAGAATAAGTATTATTATTATTATTATTATTATTATTATTATTATTATTATTATTATTATTATTATTATTGTTATTATTATTATTATTATTATTAATAATAATATTAATAATAATAATAATAACAGAAATAAAATAAATATTATTAATAATAATTACTGCCATAACACCAAGAACCATTATTATTATTATTATTATTATTATTATTATTATTATTATTAGTAGTAGTAGTAGTAGTAGTATTAATTATTATTATTATTATTATTATTATTATTATTATTATTATTATTATTATTATTAATAATAATATTAATAATAGCAGCAATAATAATAATATTATTAATAATCATTACTGCCATAACAACAGGAACAATTATTATTTTTAATCTTAATAAAAATAATAATTACAATAATAATATCAGCAATAATAATAAACATTATTAATAATAATTACTTCCATAACACAAGTACAACAAAAAATCTGCAATATAATCAATCCTGACTTGGCATATCGACTTCAGGCACTTTCTCACCGACGTGACGTGGCTTTCCTCTGTCTTTACACATATTTTAATGGCTACTGCTCTGACGATCATTTTACACTAGTGTCCGGACTATGTCAGTTTAAGCGTTCTACTAGATTGGTATCTAGGTCCCACCCTTTTACTGTTGAATTAGATAAATGTAACGGCCACTTCTACTTCAACAGTTTCTTTTCTCGCACTTCCTGCATGTGGAACTCCTTGCCGTTTTCTTGCTTCCCTGATAACTGCAATGTTCAAAAATGTAACTGCTACGGCAATCACCATCTTCTATCTTCTTGAAACCCATTCAGATTTTATCCTTTCTCCGGTCACCCTTATACCCAGTCTTTTCACTGTAACTCTTTACTCTCTGTAACCTCCTGCGTACTAGTGTCATTCCCGCCTTGCTTGGGGTGAAATAATTAAAAAAAAACAAAAGCAATAACAACAATAACAACAACAACAACAAGAACAACAACAATAATAATAATAATAATAACAATAATAATAATAATAATAATAATAATAATATCAACAAATCCCGTTCTCCCATTTTCCTCAATATGTTTCTTTCTTTTTTTCTTCCTATCTTCTCTACGATGTTGGTCCTATTATTATTATTATTATTATTATTATTAGGTTGGTGCAAAAATAATGACGTAATATTGTCGTTTTTTGACGTGTTTTTAACGTCAAAAACGACATAATTACGTCATTATTTTTGCATCAATCTAATATTATTATTATTATTATTATTATTAGTAGTAGTAGTATTATTATTCATTCTATCGTTTTTCAACACGTTTTCTTTTTCTTCCTCTTCTTTTTCTTCTTCTTCCTCCTCCTCACTCTTTTTCTTCTTGTATGTTTTGATTTTGAATTATTTTACTATCCATGTTTCTAGTGTCTCTTCATTCGCCTTCTTAATATTCCCTCCATTCACATTATTATTATTATTATTATTATTATTATTATTATTATTATTATTATTATTCATGCTTTGTCTTTCCATAGCTGTAAAACAAGTGAATATGTGGTTCCCTGCCGAATGAAATGATCACATCGGAACTTGTTCACAGTGATTCAAAATTGCGTTTCCCGTGACACAGAGACGAAATCGCTTTTCGAAGATTCTGATCAGTTTTTTTTTTATCAAATTCTCCGTCAAAGACAAAAAGAAAAAAAAAAAAAAAAAAAAAAAGATCTTTCTTTAATGAAATTCAGATTGTCACGTACTTTGATGCGTACCGTGCGAAGGAAACAGAATTTAAAAATTCTATTAATGGAAAGCAGATTAAAGTTTTTTTTCTCTTTTTTTTTTCTTTCTTACCTAATACCATCTTTAACTTGATATTTCTTTAGATAAAATGCAATGCCTGCCTATCTTCAAGTTTATGACATAAGCGAAAAGAAACGGATTCACTGAAATTGCGCATGTGTCTGTAGGCACACAATGGCAGATTGTACATTTTAAAATGAAAGTTACGAAATTGAATTTGTCTGTTGCAACCCTATTCCCAAGAGAAGAAAGAACTTTTTCGGTCAGATTATAAATTATATTGTACCCGTCTGAATTCTTTGTAATATAAAAGCATATTTAGAAAAATTGGATAGTAAGTATTCTCACAGATATTTATAAAATTGACATTGTGACCAGAAATATGTTTAAATCTGATATCAAATTTAAATCTCTTTTCACAAATTGCATGTCGTTATAAAGAAAAGTGATTGGAACATATTCTGGTATAACAATTTTTCCACCAATAAAAACGCAGATCTGAAATATTTTTGTCTTTTTACAGTACTTCCTCGATGATCTAGATAACTTTGGACAGGGGTTGAAAACATGTTTGGATTATTTAAAATTCGGGATAACTGAATACCGAGATCAGTGATTCCTGAACAGAGCGGCACGCCTCATAGAAGAGGATAGCAGGTGCGGCGGAAGAGGATAGCAGGTGGAGCGGAACAATTGAAAGACAGTCAAAGATTTAGAAACAGTTTTTAAAAAAATCATATGCCAAATATAATTATGATTACGCGTATTAGAACTATTAGAACAGATTTAGAATGGCTGGAATGGATTTAGGATTGTTAGAACGGATTAAGAATGGTTAGAATGGATTTAGAATGGTTAGAAAGGATTTAGAATTGTTAGAACGGATTTAGAATTTTTAGAACAGATTTAGAATGGTTAGAATGAATTTAGGATTTTAGAACGGATTTAGAATGGTTGGAATGGATTTAGAATTTTAGAACGGATTTAGAATGGCTGGAATGGATTTAGGATTGTTAGAACGGATTAAGAATGGTTGGAATGGATTTAGAATGGTTAGAAAGGATTTAGAATTGTTAGAACGGATTTAGAATTTTAGAACAGATTTAGAATGGTTAGAATGGATTTAGGATTTTAGAACGGATTTAGAATGGCTGGAATGGATTTAGAATTTTTAGAACAGATTTAGAATGGTTGGAAAGGATTTAGAATTTTAGAACGATATTTGGAAGTTTTAGAACAGATTTAAAATTGTATGACCTCGGCCTATGATAATGCTATGAGTTGAAATCTATCATTTGTTTAAAAACATTGCTGCCATTAAAAAAATAAATAATAAAAGTTTATCTTCCGTTTATGTCTCCAAACATTAGCTCCTAAAACTGTTATAGAAGTCTTATATAGCGAAAGAACTATAGGTCATGTGGTAGATTTAAAGTAAACTCATAGGTTGCTAATAAAGAGATACAGTTGGTCTTTCAACGAGAATTCACAAGATGAATTTGCTTCTTCGACAACAAGCTATAGAGGAAATGGGCGCTGTTATTTAGATGAAGAGAACGTAAAATGCTGAAGACATTAAAAATATCTTAAATTCATGTGCGGGTTCAGGTTAGCAGGCTTTTAGACTGATGTGATTACAGCCAAAGCATTTGATGAAAAGAGGAAGAGCCTCGTTTTGAAATTATGTGATCGAGGTCAGCTGATTAAGGAGCTTCCGTTTCCCGTTTTATTTTTTTTTACATGACGATGAAATGGTTCATTCTATACTATTTATTTATTATTCTTTCGGAAAATGGCAACACGCATAAGTATTTTGCTCATAATCAGGAAAAGACAGCTGAAATTCCTTGGACACATAATGAGGAAGGAGGGATCGGAAAACTTAACCGCCACAGGGCATATAGAGGGCAAGAGAGATTGGAGAGTGGGGAAGCAGTGAGTCACCTACCTGGCGATCTTTTGTGAAGGGATGGCGGAACTGTTGGGGAGTCTTAGCAAAATTAGAAAAAAAATGCTAAGGGCCATAATAAATAGGAAGTTTTGGAGAGTCATGATCACCCATGTCATAAAGGAAGGCTGCACATAGAAGAAGAATAGTTTTATTTATCTGTCTATTTAATTATTTATTTATTTATTTTTTGTAAATACCACAGTCTGTAAACCAAAATCATGAATAAATAAAAAGGAACATATCTGACGGAAGCTGTTTACCTCCTTTAACCGTGTAGTCACGTGACTAAGGTCACGCGGTATGAGCATAAAAATCAGTGCGTTTTCTAAAAAAAAAAAAAAATCCATCTCTTTTCTCATTTTTTTCTGCTTTCCTAATTTTGCCACAACTGTCAAAGCACTAACAAGCACACAGACACACACACAGACACACAGACACACACACAGACACACACACACACCCTCACTTTACATACAAACACTCTCTCATATTCATTATTACTTTCATCGTTATATTCATTATTTCCAAATATTGTTATTAAAAAAAAAATGTTGTTTTTAAAAAAAAAAAAAAAACGTTTTTAATTTGTTCTTCAATTACATGTAAAAATTTTGATTGCCATTGCTTTTATTTCAGCTAGAAATAATGACGGCAAAAAATATCCGTATAGAAATTATTTAAGAACGATCAAGATATTTTTTATTTAAAATCAGAGCAAATAATGCTGTAAATAGCAGGATATATATATAAAAAAAAAAAAATCCCCTCTTCTATTTTTTCTGTTTTCCTAATTTTGCCACAACTATGAAGTACATCTACACAAACATACGAACACTCTCTTATATTCGTTATTCATTAGAATTTTCATCATTATATTCATTATTTCCAAAAATTGTTATTTTGTAGAAATATATTGTTTATAGGTTGGTGCAAAAATAATGACGTAATAATGTCGTTTTTTGACGTTACGTCAAAAAACGACATCATTACGTCATTATTTTTGCACCAACCTAATACTTAAAAAACAAAAACATGTTGTTTATTTGTTCATCAATTACATGTAAACATTTCGATTAACATTGCTTTTATTTCAGCTAGAAATGATAATAACAAAAAATATCAATGTATAAATTAATAAGAAAAGATCAATGAGAAATGTTTATTTAAAATCACAACAAAAAAAAAATGCTCTAAATAGGAAGATATATCTAAAAAGTATTAATTTATGAGATAATAAAAAACAGATTGATGTCGTGAACGATTTGTGCTTTACGATTTATCAACCTTTTGTAGGCTATTTAAAGCTGGAAAACATTTTTAAATTTAATATTTTTTTTTTTTTTTGGAGATAATAATTACTTTACTGATACAAATCCTACTAATTAACCCATGTATGGGAGAGAAGAGGTGGAATCCTTCTTTTTCCAAAGGTATTTGCGCGTAAGGGAATATAAAAAACCCGACTGGAATTGGAACTCGGCTTTCTGATTTCCAATTTCGTACCGTTATCCATTACCCTTCTCGCACCTCCAAACTTACAGGACCTGGTATTCCCAAGCGTTTACCCAATAAAGTTACCGACCAGAGAGGATGTTGCTTAACTTCGGAGACATTGCCGTAATTCCCAACCCACCAAAAAACTAATGAAATGAGTAAAAATTATAACAGTATTTTTTAAACCTATCATCTAAATGATGCCCCCCTATCACTAGTATTTTTAACATCTGAATAAGACCCCACCATGACTGTTAACATCTGAATTTACTCCCTACTTTTAACATCTTATTTAGCCTACCAACATCACCATCATGGTGACCATTTTTAACATCTGAATGACCCCCCCCATCCACACACATTTTAACATCTGATTTACCTCGCGCCCTCCTTAACAACTGATTTGCTCCGATCTTTTATTTCATGGTGTCATGCCGGTTTGTTTGTTTTTTATAAACTGATTCGTATATTGACCAAAAGCAGTAAATACAAAATTTACTAGAATTGCTCACTCATTTCGCTCCTTGTAGCCTAGTCAGAAAACTCTTTGATACACCAACAAATTCTATTTTAATTTACAGACCTTAAAGTATATGTGTGGGTTGTGTGACAATTATTGTTCAAAATTGAACCTAGTCTGTTACATACACTTCAAATGTACGGCCTCGGGGAAAGGTATGATCCGTTTCATCTCCTTACATTTATTTTTAATCAAATACGAACAAGGTAATAATACCACTAATACGCAGTGGGGTTAACTGGGAGCAGAAGAGAATGAACAGGATTTGGGGAGGAACCGGAAGCCCAATCCTAAACATGAAACCAGTGATAAATCTCTACACCTGTTCTAAAAACCGAGGAGGTATGTGAACCGGGCGATAGGCCGATCAGTCAACTCCAATTGTAGTTTTATGGATTAAATAACTGGGTAGCCTGGGCTCTCAAGCCATGAATGTGATATAATCTTGGAGGAAGTTATACTCCTATTGTAGTTTTATGGATTAAATAGCTGGGTAGACTGGGCTCTCAAACTATGAGTGTGATACAATCTTGGAGGAATATAACTCTGAATTCAAAACCATCGTGACGGCAAATAAAAAACCCTCCATAGCAATTCGAAGACAGTAACGAAAAGAAATATGTGAAGAAGCATAATCGCCTAAATCAAGTGGTTTTTATTTTTTATTATATGTGAATTTAAAAATATATACTGATTTCTTTGGATTTAATAATTCAAAAATTTCACAGATTCGTTTGAATTTTAAATTTACTGATTCAATTTAATTTTAGAAAAGTCATAGATTTCTTTTCTTCATTATTTGTGAATGTATAAAAGCTCCATTTACCTGTGGACAATAAAACGTGAATTGAAAAACGCTCCATTTACTGTGAATATAAAAAGGGTCCATTTAAAAATGTTCAACTAGTTACTCAGAGTTTTTCTATGCCTATTGTGAGATTTTATTTTATGTTTTCCTGGTAGAAAGTATCACGGAATCAAATTTCTTAAACCTCACGTAAAATTGCAATACATTGTTCAGAAGTTCGTATGGCACAGACAAGAAACCAGATAGCTAAAATCTGTTCACTTTACAAAGAATTAATGAAATCCCGGTGGTCGAATCTGTGCAACGAATTGGAAGATTTTAAACTATAAACAAATTATACTAGTTTTGTTTGGCATTTTTTTTTTTTATGAAAACTTTGTATGTGAAAGGAAAAATCCATTCGCTGAATTATTTTGAAGGTTTTCAAATAGTAAAAAAAAATAGTACAAAAAATTGTAAAAAATAGTAAAATAATAGTACAAAAATAGTAAAAAATAATACTAAAAAATGAGTACAAAAACAGTAAAAAAAGAAAAAAGTAAAATAAAAATAGTACAAAAATTGTAAAGAATACTAAGCAAAAATAGTTAAAAATTAGTT
Source organism: Acanthosepion lycidas (assembly GCA_963932145.1). Classification (NCBI taxonomy): domain Eukaryota; kingdom Metazoa; phylum Mollusca; class Cephalopoda; order Sepiida; family Sepiidae; genus Acanthosepion; species Acanthosepion lycidas. The sequence goes on from OZ010585.1 coordinate 50,406,575, forward strand.
AAAAAAATAGTAAAAGAAATATTTTAAAAAAATATCACGAAATAGTACAAAAACAGATTAAAAATTGTACAAAAATAGTACAAAATATAGTAAAAATAGAACAAAGCATAGTAAAAAACAGTAAAAGAAAATAGTACAAAAAGATAGTTAAAAATAGTAAAAAAATAAAACATGATATAAAAATAGTATAAAAATAGTGCAAAAAATAATAAAAAAGAAATAGTACAAAAAATAGTAAAAAAATTAGTAAAAATATTACAAAAAATAGTAAAAATAATAATAAGAAGAATTAGTAACAGAAACTTTGTTAATGCTCGCTAAGAGAAAAGTAATCATGAGGACAGTAGATAGTGATTGACATTGCATTTAAATTTTTGCAGATTAAAGTTGGCTGGAAAGCACGGATCTGGAAGGGAGTTGCATAAGCGAGAAGTGCGAGAGGAGAAACTGTTAGCATAGAACTTATGGCTACATATAGGCAGCTCAACTGTAAATTGATGTGATCTCAACACCAGTCTTGTATTTTGCTTAAATCCAAAACCCCTAGTACCATAGATAAGAGCAATATTTATTCTGTTATGTACACAGAAATATGGCACAAGGCCAGAAGAGGGGATTGGGGAAAAGACGGTCTTCTTCTGTCTTAACTATAACTTAGCTAGCCGCAAACACTGACCCAATGGTACGAACAATATTCCTTACACCAAAACAACACATTCTTACTTACCTTTCTTACTACATCCACCATAATACCTCATTTTCTGTATGAAAATACTAACTAGTCCCCATATGTTCAATTCATTGTCTGTGGGGGAGGGGATAAAACAATATTTCTAAAAAGTAGCACCAATGAGTATTTACAATATGAAAACAAAATTATTTATAAGAAACTAAAGAAAATAATATTAGTAATAACAAACTCCCCAAAATCAGTAATTGTGGCAGAAATATCAGTTAACTGGGAGAAATCAATGCGGGACTATCATAATGTAAAACATTTATTCATCCCAAGCAATGACACTGACACGCACAAATTCAAACACAGCAACAAATACAAAAACACTCACGCGAAACGAACGGAGGCCCGCATCCACCAGTGAACTGACATCACTGACCACCTAACGAGTGAGGGGAAAGGGAACCATAGATAAAAGCTCATCCGAACAATTATCAAGAAATTATTTGTAGAAAAGACACAGGGAGGCAACCTTAGGGCGCTGGGAAAGAAACCGAAGCCGAGCCGTCAGATCAGGACCGATAATTTTGCTGATTATTAGTTGGATTTTATCAAGGAGCTCAAGGTAAATAGCAGAGACACCGGAACATCTGTGGCTGCAATATTCTCTAAACGTTTCTAAGAATATTGCTTTAATTCTTATTTTATTGTTTTTGCTTTTGTTATTCCTATGTTATTTCAGATATTCCCATATCTAGATTTTAGATTCTATCTTTACGTGCATGTTCAAAATAAGCCCGTCTCCGCGAAAAAAAAAAAAAAAATAGACATTTTATTTTTTTTTTCACGAAAATTGAGGTTATTTTTTTTATTGTTTTTTGTTAGAACTTGTTCTTCGTTACCCCGTCTTTTTCCCTCTATTTTTCTAAAGTACGTGTGAAATGGGATGTGTTTACTCATCCGGTGACATTCTGAAAAGAGAACGAGGGTTATAAATCTTATTTCGATGGCGAATTCATACGCACATTATGTTAACCGTTGACTGTATTTATTCCGGACTGACTAAACCATGTCGACTGATTTATTAACCAGAGCCGCCACATCACAGCCGATATACGAAACAAAATAAAAACCAAAGAAGAAAGCTAAATAAATAATCCCAGCCCGCTGAACCGACATTATTCAGATCTGAAAGCATTGTTCGTCTGTGACATAAACGAAAATGAGGTTCGGTTTGAGTAAATTCCGCATTCATACATAATATAAATGAACATTGGTCGCCATTACGGTTTTCTTGCTTTCTCTTCCATTTCGTGTTTATTTCCCGCCTTTTTTTCCCCGATTTCCGGTTCTTTTCTTTATTTTCTCAACATCACTCTCCACCCTTTCCAGTTCATTCTTTACAAACTTCCTTGGCTCAAATCTCGCTGCAGTGTCGTATATTTTGTTTGTTTTCATTGTGGTTGTTTCTCTGGCGCCTTTTCTTTCTCGATTGGCTTCGATGTCTATCAATTGGAAATAAATCATACGACAAAATAAGAAACCGCTCTTTAATCTTTTTGTTCAATGCCAAATCTTATTCTTCGACAATTCTCCAATTTCTCAGTCTTACGATCTTGAAAGATTCTAACAATCTGTGGTTTTTGAGGCAGTTACATGAACATTTTTTATTTGCATGCATACAGCTTGTCTTTTATGTTTGTGTGTTCGAATGTGTGTACGTTTGATGACGCTTAACTTTTTGTAAAATACTTTTTCAGTGTCTATCATATTTTAGGAATTTTCACATCAGACATATCTCGGGCTAAAAGTAAGTAATAATTGTTTCAAACCAGATTCAGTTATGTTCCATACGTGATACACGCTTACACGATCATGTATCTTTCGATACATGACTAACTAGGCAGATTTTTTTCCACACTGTAGGTTGCCATTTCTTTCTGAGGTAGACTAATTGCCATCTGTAGAGACCGGTCTGTCTTGCTATTTATGCCTAGCTGGGGGGAGAAGAAGAGGGTTCATACCTTTCCCAAGGGTATTAGCACGTAAGTGAATGCGATGGATTCGACTGGAATTCGAACTCGGCTCTCCGATTCTTCAATCCGAGCCGCTATCCATTACTCCTACTTCAAATCAGATTAAACTTTAAATCAGCTAATCTTCCTCAAATAAAGTTTCAGAAACGTTTACTTTATGTTGCAAATATTTTTTAATCAAGAGAGTTGTTACGTCAACTTTAAATTTTTTTTTTTAAATATTGTTCAAATAATTCAAGTACCAAGATCTACTTAAGTTAGAAAGCTACTAAAAGAAATTTGGTAAAGTCGTATAATAAGGGGCAATAATTGCATAGTATGAGGATAACCGCTGATCTTCATCTTCGGTTGAAATTGATAAGATGGTAATATCCAGGGAAGCACCCTCTTGGGAGTCTGTTACATAAAGCAACAGCTCTCAGGAACAAGAAGTCTGATTGGAAATTTCTCCTTAACTAATGGAATATAAAAAGAATGAGGACGTCCCGTCAGGGTACATGGCACGGCGGGTTCTAGCTGTGAAGTCCTGGACAGGTAGAACCAAGGAATGCACTTTCCTCGAACATTTACCATGGGCTCTCAAACGTTTTTGAAAGCTGTCGAAGCTGGAAAGTGATGTTGCATCAAGATATGATATGGCTTTTGTAAATATGTTGCATGTTAGAACGAGTTAAGTACTTTCTGGATTTGCACAAAGAATCGACCATTTTCCGTCATCTTTAGAGCTGTATCGTATATATGAGTTATACTTGAGGTCTGGTATGAGGTTGAGGCCTCAAAACAAAGTTCCAGGCAATAAGCATAATTGAAAATACAACCGTCCATCATGACGAGAGAAAAAACCCGGAGCCTGCTCTGTAATTATATATTACTAACTTGGTTTTGAAAGAGTTGAATGTTACAAGAACGTTCCTCTGTGCGACAAAAAGTCATTTGACACTTTATTAACGCGTCTTTAGATACCCAATAATTCAAAATAAAGACTCTTTTTCAAAACGTCCGCTCCAGTCACATCTAGGAAGTCTCGATCGATCACAAGTGGTAACAACTCCCTCCAAATCCTATGCACTCGTCTGATCCTGCTAAATCCCACACGGTATGAATATGTTGTTTATTATTAGTTTTTAATACGTCTTCCTATTTAGTTTAGTTGTTTTTAAAAAGAATCATTAAGGCTGATGTCGTCAAACAGGAAACAGCATTATTATGGAAAGGTAGAATAAGTGATGCAAGTTTAAATTTCGTTGGATGCTCTTTGTAAAATTACGACGCACGCTCCTCATTTAAAGCTATCAGAATAAGGATGTAAATGTGACATTAAGAAGAAAGAGAAATAAAGAAAATAAAATAAAATAAAAAAAAGACAATATCCATTACAACTTCTCAGTATTATGGATTCTACTAATTGTGGTTCGTGGGCAGTTCTCTAAACAATTCTATTCAATTTTGTATCTTATTATTAACTTCTGAAGTCAAACTATTGGACTTTTGTCATATTTACTTCTTTTACATTTAATGAAGCTTGAAGATAATCTTTAGTTGATCATCTCAACTCTCGATCGTAGAAAAGCCTGACTTGTACAGGTCTCACATTTATGTGACACTGATTTTTCCATGACTTAAAAAAAAACCCATTGCATTCGCACCGAGAGAATTATTCATTTAATTCATTATCTATCTATCTATCTATCTATCTATATATATATATATATATATATATATATATATATATATATATATGCAGAGAGAGATATGAAACAAATGATATATATATATATATATATATATATATATATATACACTGATCCATATGAAAAATGAGTGTCATATATATATATATATATAACTCATCGTTTATAGAAAGTAGTGTATATATATATATATATATATCATTCGGTTCATCTCTCCGTCTCTCTATACACACACACACTCACACACATATATATACATATATATATATATATATATATATATATATATATATATATATATATATATATATGTATATATATATATACATACATATATATATATATATATATATATATATATATATATATATATATATATATATACATCATCCGTTTCATAAGCATGCATATATCTAACATATTCTGTTCATATGTACAAACATATATATATATATATATATATATATATATATATGCAGAGAGATGTGAAACGAATGATATATTAGGTTGTTGCAAAAATAATATCGTTTTTTGGCGTATTTTTTAACGTCAAAAACGATATTATTTTTGCACCAACCTAATATATATATGTATGTATATATATATATATATATATATATATATATACACTGGTCCATATGAACAATGAGTGTCATATATATATATATATATATATATATATATATATACATATATACATATATATATATATATATATATATATACTCATCTTTTATAGGAAGTAGTGTATATATATATATATATATATATATATATATATATATCGGTTCATCTCTCTGTCTCTCTATACATACACACACTCGCACACATATATATACATATATATATATATCATTCGTTTCATATGCATGTATATATCTATATATATGTGTGTGTGTGACGTCCGCCGGTGTCTCTGCGCCAAATGTGACGACTGCCTAGCCGCGTCCGTCGTGCTATCCTGCCCTGTGACGACTAACTAGGTTGGTATTGGTCGCGGCACCAAATGTGATGTTCTAACCTTCTGGTGATTCGGATGAGAATCTGGTTAGATTCGGTATCAGCCTTGTCGTTCCCAGCTCGCCTCCAACGTCTGGTTACCGAAGTAACTGTTTTGATTTCTAGTCTAACCTACCCACGTTTTGATTTGATCTTAGGCAGACGAAATCAATCAGTCGCCGGGCCGTAATGCAAGCCGAGTTCGATCAAGGGCAACACCGCACAAGTATATGTAAAATAAAATAAAATAATAACTCGAAAAGTTCAATGTGTTAAAAAAAGGATAACAATAATTTATATATGGTTGCTGAATACAGGACTACGTCTTCTTCCCAACCCGCTATATGGATTCGTGACACTTTGAGTTTGTTAGGCGAGTCTTAACATCTTAATTTTTTTGTTCTTTAAGAAACAGGTTCTTGGTGTATCTTCAGGTGATATTCGTAAAACTTGTTTTTGTGGTGTGAGTCTAAGTCGTTCTTCAAAAATAAATTGTTCTTGGTTAGAAGTTGAGGTCGTGATTTACGTCGAATCTTTCAGTCAGGTTTCTGCGAGGCGGGTGCAACTCCAACTGCGAACTTCACTCAACTGCCTCTCAACTGGAACTGGAACTCGAACTGCTTTTCACTCGCTGCGACTTTGCTTATATGGACGCCGACCAAAACCGGGGTGGGCTTGTCAGGGTTTGAGGTTCCTTGATAATTCTAAATCCACAATCCACTTCTTTGTTTTCGGTCAGGAAAATTTATTATTTTCCATTTTTGGAAGTCTTTCGTCTTCCCACCTTCTGTTCTCATATTGGTATCTCACCATACCCTCATAGGGTGTCAACGGGTTTCCCCTCTCTCTCATAGTGGTATCTCACACCTATCCCTTCAGGGGGGCGCAACAGGCCTCCGCTCCTTCTTCACATGATTACCTCCGCCTAACGCTCATGCCACCATTCAGCCAATGAGCGCTCCTTTTTCTTTTTTTCTTTTCTTTTCTTTCTCTTTCTTTCCTTCTGCCCGACAACAAACCCTTGGACTTTTATCTTAGCCAAATGTCACTTGGACTTTATCACCCGGGACCTTCGCCAAACAAGTGGGTGGTCAATTGGACGTATTTGCATTCTGTCGCTAATTAACTGTTCCGATAAAATAGTTTCGCTATCATAGCCAGCCCTGAAAATAAACAGATGCTCCTCTCAATGATATTCTGCATATAGACAAAGGCTGAATCTTTTCTTCATGGTGGTCAGCGGACATTTTTGTTTTTCGGTCAGCGGATGACCTATTTAATTTTTATCTCTTTAGAATTTTAGCAGGAGGTCGCTTGTCCAACTTGAAATGTTTACCATTGCCATGGTAGATTGGATATATATATATATATATATATATATATGTATATATATATATATATATATATATATATATATATATATATATATATATATATATATACACACAGTGCTGTTCGATAAAAGTGACTCACCTGATGTTTTTACTAAAAATATTTTTTGTCTATTGTTTTTGGGGTTAAAATAATTTTTAATCTTACTAATATAATAACCCCTTCCCGAACACCTAGGAAAAATTTTACTCACCCTTCCAGAATATTCCAGAAAGCCTCATATAATATAAAACCAGCTTGAAATAGCCACTCAAGTCACTAACCAGATGAAACGGTACAAACACGCATCTGAACCACTTAAGGCATCTAATATTGTCCTCTCAAAAGCAGGAAAGTCTACTAGAGAAATTGCAGAAATTGCTATAACCTCGCAATCAACTGTGTCTCGAGTGCTTAGGGCATATAATGATCCCACTCCTGCTCCAAGAAAGGAAACAAGGAGACGAAAAAAAAGATTGATGATAGAACTGGCAGGGTAATCAAGAGAGAAGTTTCGAAGAATAGGACTACAAGTAGCCAAGAAATTGCAGCCAATCTAAGCGAAGATCAAGGTGTTAGTCTTGCCTCTTCAACAGTCCGTCAGGACAAGGTTACAAATTTGTTAGAACAAGGCAACAAATCTTGTACACGAAGGTTTAAGCCGCTAATAAGCAAAGCCAACAAAGCCAAGAGACTTGAATGGGCTCACTATTACAAAAATTTCACCGTAGAAGACTGGAAGAATGTTCTCTTCTCCGATGAAACGAAAGTTGAGCTAAATTCAGAGGATAAGGTGAGTCACTTTTATCGAACAGCACTGTATATGTGCATCTATCTATCTATCTATCTATCTATCTATCTATCTATCTATCTATCTATCTATATATATATATATGCACACACACACACACATATATATACATACATACATACATATATATATATATATTACTTATTCCTTTCATATCTATCTGATTTTGTTCATCTGCATTATTTGAATATATATCTCATTCGTTTCATATCGAAGAAGTAAATGGCTTAATCAATATAAAATAATCTTCCATTTTTTCCCTCATATTCATTAATATTGTGCACCAAATTACTTCCGGAAAATGTGCATCAATCTTGTAATATTTGAAATTTGTTTAAAGACAATGAGTGAACAAATTCTCCTAAAGGATTTTTTACTTTGTTTTTATTTTACCTGGACAAAAAAATTCAAAATCACATGATTCCATTATCTGTGCAAAATGAATGTGTTTCCTCCTTCATGTTTCCGAGTAACTAGTAGTGGAAAGAAATGAAATAGAGCAAAAGACTTCAAAACTGATGCTGACGACTGAGTGCAAGTGTAGTGTTCGAAGTTAGAAGTTGTCGGATAAATAACCTTTAGAAAGTAAAGAAAAGAAAAAACGAAAGTAAAAAAAAACTAATTTAAATAGAATGAAGAAAACGTGTAAAGTTAAAAAATGAAGAAAACTGGGTAGAAAGGGAAAATAAGAACCGACATAAAGTGAAATGATCATATTGGATCATTTTTCTTGCTTTACTGCCAAAAGATTGTTGACTCGGTCGTGCTAGACAGTCTTCCCTGTTAGAATCTATATTACACATTTATAAGTCTGCTATTCGTTCATGCATTTAATATTGCTCGAACATCTGGACTGGTTCTTCGGCTCTGTATTTAGAGATACTTCATAAAATACAAAAAATAATCTCCAATATTATCTGTCCTGACCTAGCACCTCGGTTTAAGTCAATTTCCCACTACCGTAATGCGGCTTCACTGCCTTTTCTATAAGTATTTTCACGGCAATTGTTCTAATGAGTTTTCCTCTTTGGTATCTCGAATTAAACGCAGTACTAGTTTGGCAGATAGGCCTCAGGATTTTACACTTGAAAGTAGACGTAAGTTCTGTACTAATAGTTTCTCCTATCACACTCTTCTTTAGTGGAACTAGCTTCAGATTTCTTACTTTCTAATCAATATTCATCCTCTCATATGTATCATTTTGTATATATCTCTTTCATTCGGGCCATATCTATCTATCTATCTATCTATCTATCTATGTGTATCTTAATCTGTTAATATCTATCTATCTATCTATCTAGCTAGCTAGCTATCTAGCTATCTATCTAGCTATCTAGCTATGTGTATATTAATCTGCTGATATCTATCTATCTATCTATCTATCTATCTATGTGTATATTAATCTCCTAATATCTGTCTATCTATCTATGTGTATCTTAATCTGCTAATATCTATCTATCTATCTATCTATCTATCTATCTATCTATCTATCTATCTATCTATCTATCTCTTTGTTCCTACCTTCCCTTCTGAGAAAGTTACCTTCAAAATGCTCTGATCTTAAAAACGTCACATATTCTTCACAAAGCCGGGTAATATTCAGCATTTTTTTCCGTAGTGCCACCGTTAGCACTTTAGTTTTGCTCTCTTGCCCTTTTTCTCTCTCTTCTCACACACAGATACACAAACAAACACACGGAAATGCACACACTCACACACAGAAACACACGCGCAAACACGCACACAAACAAGTATAAACACATAAAAACAAACCCATAAACACATACACAGAAACGCAAACACGCATACCACCACTTCTTGTTAGTTCGATCCTTGTTGGTTGGCCCACTATTATGGCAGGATGCCAATCGTAATAAAGGTCTACACTATCTTGATATTCACCTCACCTAACTTCAACCAATATAACTCTATATCCACATGCATACCAAGACTCCCGACAACCTCTTCACACACACATAATATATATATATATATATATATATATATATATATATGTGTGTGTGTGTGTGTGTGTGTGTGCAGGCATTTTCAGAACAACTCAATCGAAAAGAAATCAACTTATTTATTCTTTCTTTTATTTATCGCTCAACTTATTGATATTAAAAAACTCACAGCTTTATTCCTTAATATCATTTTAAAATATTTTCTCGCCTTTTTTCATCACCAATCTCTTGGTAAATAAATCGAAAAAGCGTGGGAAAAAAAGTGGGAGGACTTTGAGAATAGGTCTCTTTGTAAGAAATGATGGATTCGCATGTAAAAAAAAAAATGTCGCAGAAGAAAAGGATGAAAAACTGGGACTATATTAAAGGCGAGCAATATCCGAGTTAGTTATATTGAGGAAGTGTCGGCCATATTTTTACAAAGATCAAAATCTGAAGATATATTGACTTGAGTTTTCTGTACAACGCTTTCTCCACTTCCTCTAGCCAGCCTGGAATTTCAGTCAAAAATGAGAAAAACATGAAGAAGAAATGTTACGACGAGGAGATGGACGATGATGACGAAGGTGAATATAGAGGCTGAAGGGACAATGAAATGAGGGACAGAAAAAAAATGGGGGGGAGAAAGTAAATGAAAATGGAACTTTTCAGAGGAAGAACCAAATTGTAATAGGAAGAAGCAAAATATGATTAGCAAAAGAAATGATGAATGGGGAAATTTGCGAAAAGAGCGAAAAAGGAGAGAGGATAGGTGAACAGAGAAAGACAAGATTATGCTCACTGATAAATTGACTGAAAAGTATGGATTGAGATAAACACACGCGCATAGACACAAAGATGCACGCTCAAATGCAGACGCATACACGCACAAGTTCACACACATACAAATTCGCACACATAAAGATACACGCACAAACTCAACCCCACACACGCATATATATATATATATATATATATATATATATATATATATATATATATATATATATATATATATATAAGTGAACATTGAAGACAACACTTAGAGGCGACAGGCTGTTTCATGCTAGAAACAATCGTCAGGCGGCCTGACGATTGCATCTTTCATGAAACAGCCTGTGGCCTCCGAGTGTTGACTTCATTGTTCACTTTTATATTTATATTTACATACGCTCTGTCTGTGATATTGAGCTCTCTTTCCTGTCAATATAGCACACCTTAAAACTATATGTGTTCGTCTATATATATATATATATATATATATATATATATATATATATATAGATATATATATATATATGTTCTAGTTGCTAAGGACATTTTGTTTGTTGTTAATAGTTACTTTGTTTTTTTAATAAATTCATTTCGTTTTTGCCTTGAAAATGTCCACGTTGTACGAAACGCGTCGGCTAATAATACAGTTTTCCTGTTGTCTTTTATCTTTATACATATTGTCTTTTTCTACAGGTTAACTCTGATACATTTTTCATATATATATATATATATATATATATATATATATATATATATATATATATATATATATATATATACAGCGTAACCCCGATATAAGAGAGCTGTCAGGACCGGAGAAGAAGTCTCTTATATCCGGATTTCTCTTATATCAGGGTTTGGTCTATTTTGTTTAGGTAAGTATGGCTCTAATTTGGGACCAGAGAAAATCTCTCTTATATCCTGGCGTCTTATATCCGGGTTACACTGTATATATATATATATATATATATATATATATATATATATATAACTTTTATATATAACTTTTTGTTTAGTCTAACTCTTGTAAAGCGTAGGAAGATAGGGAGTGATCGTGTAGCGTCTGGAGCTATATAGCGAGCCGACTATTTTTCCTAGCATCTTTCACAATGGATCATATGCATTCTGTTCGTAATGAGGTTCAGGGAAAACTTGAATACCAATGGATGTGCAAAGGAAGGAGCTTTATTGAGAATGGAGAAAACTCAGGATCTAATCGGTGATGATGAAATGATGCTAAGTTGGTTTTTGAGAGACGGAAAGTTACAAGCCAGTTTTTAACCCATTGAACTGTTAGGGCAACATCAGTGAAATTATCAGTTGCGAGCCTACGAACATCTTGATATTTGGAGGGGATAAACTGTGGTATCCTTCGCATAGATGTTTGCTATTGATCTGCGAATATTATCAGGTCGTTCGGTAATAAAAGTAAAATAAAAATAAAAATAAAAATCAAGTAGGACTTTGGTGAGTGCATTTGTCGTGCCTACATTGACCCATGGGCTTTTGAAGACTGACAATTAACGACACACTTCGTGGTCCTACGTCAACGAACAGATCTAATAATTAGGAAGATTCTATCTTGTGTCTATGTGAAAGTGGTTATATATATATATATATATATATATATATTACAATGAATCATTACAAAAAGTAAGTTAGTAAAGTTAATGATATAAATGGCGAAAATAAAATTTTAAAGATGCATTAACCTACTAATCACTCGATGAATGTTATGATTCTTGTTATTTAAAAGTATAAGCTGTATAAGGTCTTTCTTCAATACGCAAGTACTTTCGACTGTACATTCAGTCATCTTCAGTCATGGAAATTATCTTGTTTTTGGTAAAATTCAGATAGCATCTGAGGCGAAAAAATGTAATGCGTATCGAAATATGTTATTTTGAAATGTGTTATTGATAACGGATACAAACTTATAAATATAAAATCCGTCGGTAAGTAACCCAAGTAGATCCTATAATGATAAAATATTAAACTGATCCACAAAAGAGAGCTCGGTATAATTTTTATTATATAGCATATAAATTAATTATTATTAATGAGATCCAAACAATTTACCTCATACAGATGATCATTTTGGTTTTTGCGTGTACATATCAATGCAAATACATTTACTAACCCTTTTAATAAATATATTTGCATGGATAAGTCCAAGGAAAACCTACTTTCTCATGGACAAAATGATCATTTCTATGAAGGAAATCGTTTGGATTTCATTAATTATATATATATATATATATATATATATATATATATATATATATATATATATATATATATATATATATATATATATATATATATATATATATATATATATATATATATATATATATATATATATATATATTGTTTATACGTTATTTTTATACATAAAATATCTAAGTAAATGCTCCGTTTATAATAAACAGTATTAACAACATTTACCGACTTTAATGTCCAAGAAATTTCAAAGAATATATGTGTCCTCCGCCAGGAATCGAACCTGTATCCTGCACGGATCCGTCATATAGCCTGACGTGCAATACCTTTTAGTTACAGTTGTAGATCTGCTTGGCAAGATCAGGCGATATGACGGTTCCGAGTAAGATTCACTTTCAATTCCTGTCTCGTAAGGACATGCTGTTAATGCTGTTTATTATAAACAGAACATTTATTTAAATATTGGTATCTATAAAAAAAATAACGTATAAACAGATATTATGTATGTATGTATGTATGTATGTATGTATGTATGTATGTATGTATGTCTCTCTCTCTCTCTCTCTCTCTCTCTCTCTCTATATATATATATATATATATATATATATATATATATATGATGAAAGCGATAAATATAGTGATGAGATTAACTTCGTTTGCAGCAGGCTGCAATGAACAAATCACGAAATATGCAAACGTCTTTGAACCTGAACTGGTCATCGATTGGTGGAACAATCCATTTTTGGTGCCATGCGTTTGCATGCTTGGCCGATCATGTCTCTTCTCGATTCATGACAGATTTGGCAGAATTCTTGCATTAAGCTGTCGTTACTGTTTGCGGGAGACTCATTGCCAACCAAAGCTATAGGACCCACTATTTAACCTGCTGCTGGGGGGAAGTGAAGGTGGACTCATACCTTTTTCCAAGGGTATTTGCTTGTATTCGCTAATGGAATTCGAATTCGACCATTCGATTTGTCATTACGAGCCTTTATCAATCATACCACAATCATACCACATGCACATCCAATCTTACAACACTTGATATTCGCAAGCGGTCTGTGACCAGGCTCAAAGTTGCTTAACTTCGCTTATCGGAAGAGAACCGATGTTTCAACGTGATATGAAACTTATATTAAACTACCCGTGACCCGTTGGATCACTGACGTTTCAGGTTATAAGATATTAAAGTTGATTTCAACATTAAAAAAAAAATTGTGTATTTGGAGAAAGTTGAAATAAAAATGCTTAATGTATAAACAACTCGTATTTTTAAATCTTATTCTCTTAAAATACTTTGAATAACCTGCAAAAGAGAGATAAGCTGTAAAATAAAAATGTATCGAATTTTCGTTGTCATAATTTTTCATTTCTTTCTTGCTTTCTTTCTTTTTCATATTAAAAATATTGTTAAAAATCAAATTAAATAAAAATAATATTTTTTTAATATTCAAAAAAAATATTTTAAAATCGTATTCACTTGAAAATACTATTTAAATCTGTCAAAAAAATATTTTTAAATATTTAAAATGTTGTTTGTTTAAATAAAGCTGAAATATGAATAAGCCCGCACAGAGAGGTGGAAAGACAGCGAATTAGAAAAAGAGAGAGAGGTGGAAAGACAGCGAATTAGAAAAGGAGAGAGCTGGAAAGACAGCGAATTAGAAAAAGAGAGAGGTGGAAAGACACCGAATTAGAAAAAAGCGATAGGTGAAAAGACAGCGAATTAGAAAAAAGAGAGAGCTGAAAAGACAGCGAATTAGAAAAAGAGAGAGGTGTAACGACAGCGAATTAGAAAAAGAGAGAGGTGGAAAGACAGCGAATTAGAAAAAGAGAGAGGTGGAAAGACAACGAATTAGAAAAGGAGAGGTGGAAAGACAGCGAATTAGAAAAAGAGAGAGGTGGAAAGACAGCGAATTAGAAAAAGAGAGAGGTGGAAAGACACCGAATTAGAAAAAGCGATAGGTCAAAAGACAGCGAATTAGAAAAAAGAGAGAGGTGAAAAGACTGCGAATTAGAAAAAGAGAAATGTGGAAAGACAGCGAATTAGAAAAAGAGAGAGGTGGAAAGACAGCGAATTAGAAAAAGAGAAGTGGAAAGACACCGAATTAGAAAAAGAGAGAGGTGTAACGAGACCGAATTAGAAAAAGAGAGAGGTGGAAAGACAACGAATTAGAAAAAGAGAAGTGGAAAGACACCGAATTAGAAAAAGAGAGAGCTGGAAAGACAGCGAATTAGAAAAAGAGAGAGGTGGAAAGACACCGAATTAGAAAAAGAGAGAGGTGTAACGACAGCGAATTAGAAAAAGAGAGAGGTGGAAAGACAGCGAATTAGAAAAAGAGAGAGGTGGAAAGACAACGAATTAGAAAAGGAGAGAGGTGGAAAGACAGCGAATTAGAAAAAGAGAGAGAGGTGGAAAGACACCGAATTAGAAAAAGAGAGAGGTGGAAAGACAGCGAATTAGAAAAAGAGAGAGGTGGAAAGACAGCGAATTAGAAAAAGAGAGAGGTGGAAAGACAACGAATTAGAAAAGGAGAGAGGTGGAAAGACAGCGAATTAGAAAAAGGGAGAGGTGGAAAGAAATTTAAATTAATTTAATCGTTAAGCAAGTTATGTAAAGGAAACAAATATTACAAGGGAGAAAAGCTGGGGGTGTGATGGAAAGCAAAGATAGGGTCCAATCCGTAAAAGGGAATCATTTGAAAAATGAAATAAATATGAAGAACAATAGTGTAAGCAAAGCTCGGTAAGTAGAAGTGGATATAAAATTAAGCAAAACGAAGAGAACATGAAAGCGAGGCTTGAGAAGAAAGAAAGAAAGAAGAAAGAAAAAAGAAAGAAAGAAGAGAAGAAAAAAAGAAAGAAAGAACGAAAGAGAGAAAAAAGAAAGAATGAAGAAAGAGAGGAAATAAATGAATAAAGAAAGAAAGAAAGAAAGAAAGAAAGAAAGAAAGAAAGAAAGAAAGAAAGAAAGAAAGAAAAAAGAAAAAAGAAAGAAAGAAAAAAGAAAGAAAATGAAGGAAGGGAGGAAATAAATGAAGAAAGAAAGAAAGAAAGCGGAAAGTAAGAAAGAAAGAAATGAAAAAGAAAAAAGAAAGAAAGAAAGAAAATGAAAGAAAAAAAGAAAGAAAGACAGAAAGAAAGAAAGAAAGAAAGAAAGAAAGAATGAAAGAAAGAAAAAAGAAAGAATGAAGGAAGGGAGGAAATAAATGAAGAAAGAAAGAAAGAAAGAATGAAGGAAATAAATAAATAAATAAATAAATAAATAAAGAAAGAAAGAAAGAAAGAAAGTAAGAATGAAGGAAAGAAAGAAAGAAAGAAAGAAAGAAAGAAAGAAAGAGGGAAATAAATAAAAAAAGAAAGAAAAGAAGAAAGAAAGAAAGGAAGAAAGAAAGAAAGGGGAAAGAAAGAAAGGAAGGAAGGAAGGAAAAGAAGGGGAAAAGCAAGGAAAATTCAAAACAGTCGACGGATTAAAAGAAAGAACGAGGCAAAGAGAATTGGAAGAAAAGTAAAAGAAAGAAAAAAAAAAGGAAAATAATAATAAAGCAAGAAAGGTAATCGAAATGAGAAAGAAAGAAAGAAAATAATAGAAAGAAAGAAATTTCAAACGAAATGAAAATTACAGTTTACTGACTGCAAAAAATACTAAAAGGAAGGAAAAATGAAAGAAATAATGAAAAAAGGAAAATAATACAAATAAGAAAGAAAGAAATAGAATAAAAAATGAAAACGAATGAAAGCGAAGCATTAAAAGAAAGAAAGAAGAAAGAATACAAAAGTTTAGAAGAAAGAAAAAAGAGAAATGAAAAAAAGAAAGAAAGCAAGAAAGAAAGAATTGAAAAAAATATGAAAACGAAAATTTGATACATTCGTATTTTACAGCTTATCACTCTTCTGCAGGTTATTTAAAACCAGAAAATAATTTTAGAGTGAAATATTTTTTGGTTTTACTGGTACATGCCCTACTAATTAATCCATAGCTGAGGGAAAAAGAGATAGATTCATAACATCCCCAAGGCTATTTGCGCGTTAGTAATCATAACTAACTCGACTGAAATTAGAACTCGACTCTCCAAATAAATCCGTGTCGTTATGCATTATATCATTCATACATACAATGGTTAGCAAGCTTATCTCGCTAGAACAATTACGACTGAGTAGTGAGTTAGATCCTCACTGGGTGCCCCATACTTTCGGCAGTGTGCCACATGTAAGCTACGCTTGGAAAAAACGCTACAAGTTTACAGCATTTGATATTCTCGGTCACTCATCTCGGTACTGACCAGGCTTCACGTAGTTTAACTTCGGTGATCGTACGATAACTGGTGTTTCAAACGGATATGACCATAAGCCAGAAATGAAAGAATGCAAAAGATTGGAAGAAAGAAAG
>OZ010585.1:50428488-50433488 GCA_963932145.1 Acanthosepion lycidas
TTTGCTGTTTCATTTTGCCAGTCAGTTCTAACATATTTCATGTTCTATCTTTTGTTAATAGGACTCGGCTGGATTATATCAACGGATTACTGCCTGCATGTATGTATGTATATGTATATACACATACATATATATATATATATATATATATATATATATATATATATATATTATCCGGGTTAAATCAGTCGTCCCTTTTCTCTTTTAGACAGATAGCTCCCACCCTCCCCTTACGACAGACTCGGGCATTTTGTCTGGCTGAGACGTCGATTGTGGTAGGTTCGGTATCAATTCCTCGATTGCTATTTAAGTTAAATTCTAAATCTGATTCCGATACGAACATAGTCCATCCACCAGGGTCGAATAAGTCCAACGTACTTAGCGTTGGTTGAAATCAATCCATACCCAAAAGGTAATTTGTGATTTGTCATTTATATATGCATGTAAGTCTATATATATATATATATATATGTATATATATATATATATATATATATATATATACATATACATATATATATATATATATATATATATATATATATATATATATATATGTATACAAACGTATACATATATATATATATATATATATATATATATATATATATATGTATACAAAGGTATACATACAGATATAAAGATACTCGATGTTGAATACAGTATCCACTATTTTCCTTATGCATATATATATATATATATATATATATATATGTGTGTATGTATATATATATATATATATATATATATATATATATATAGATAGATAGATAGATAGATAGATAGATAGATACATAGATAGATAGATAGATAGATAGATAGATAGATAGATAGATAGATAGATAGAGAGATGGGGTATCAATGAAGTCACTATATAGTTACATATAATAAAAAAGCAAAGCATTGAAGCAGGTGCCTTGCAGTTCGAACAGTATTGATAAGTGTATATAAATAACATCGAGTTTCTATATGGGCAATCAGACACACATACATATTGGGGTCCATCAGCGTGTATGCATGAATATATGAATAATATATATATATATATATATATATATATATATATATATATATATATATATATATATATATATAAATTTAAACGTATATCGTAACGCTGATACTGCTCATAAAATATATGTGTATATATCAAAAGGGAGATGTGTTTTAATACGTACATATATTTATAGAAAGAATTAAATACATACATACATATATATATATATATATATATATATATATATATATATATATATATATATATATATATATATATATATATATAATGATAAAATATATACGATATTTAGGGGTAATTGCGTTCAATGTCAGAGATAGACCGTATTTAAATTATATTATTTAATATGACTGTATAACAGAATTTTATTGTTATTAATAAGAATTTTCCTGAACCATTTTAATAATAATTATCTGGACTGCTGATTAATTACTTTGTCTTAATGGTTATTGTAAGTAAGTTCATGGTGCATGGTGACTTTATCGCCCCCTTGTATGAATGGATATATATATATATATATATATATATATATATATATATATATATATATATATATATATATATATATATATACATATATATATATATATATATATGTACTCGTAGATAAGAAGTATATAAGAAGATAAGTTCCTCTATCGTCCGGTTCTCATCACTTCACTGGTGATTTGAACAGGATTATAGGTTTATCACTTGTTTCATTTTTAGGATTCATATTCCGGTCCTTTCTTAAGTTTTATTCTATTTCACTCTGCATCTTAGTCGCATTATAATCTTGCTTGGTTGAACTGATTTAATATATATATATATATATATATATATATATATATATACCTTCTTGATAAATTTTGTAAAGAAGTAAAGGATGTCTTAAAATTTATTAATACGACAGATTTTATCACATGAAACATTTTTTTTTCCACTGGAAAATTATAATATTATTACTATATATATATATATATATATATATAATCTTTGTGAATCATGTAACAACATCCTTTTTTGAAAGTTAGTGAATGAAAACACACGTGAAAATACTTATTTCGCTGGAATTACACACACGCATATATATAAACAATTTGTGTATTTAGGCATCAAATTCTCTGTTACTCATCTCTGATTGACTAAATTACAGACATTATGTCTGCTAATTTTTAACAAATTCCGTTCATACTCACGAAGAACCTTCCGTGTCTCGATGTTAAAGGATGAAAGAAATGTACTATAACTGTTTAAATTTCTTTATTTCCTAAGTTATATATATATATATATATATATATATATATATATATATATATATATATATATATATATATATATATATATAGAGAGAGAGAGAGAGAGAGAGAGAGAGAGATATAGATAGATAGATAGATAGATAGATAGATAGATAGATAGATAGATAGATAATTATACTCGTTTCGAAAAACCCTCGATTTTTTGATTTGCCAAAAATCAAATCAATCTCGAGGGAAAAAAAAAGGTTTTAAAAAAAGAAAGAGCTACAACCATGAAATTCTGCCCCCAAAAATTGCCCAGATGCAGGTCAGAAGCCCAAAGAAAAAACCCCGATACGAGTAAACAACTAACTAACAAAAGAGCTCAATACAACCGTAGGACAGTCTTAGATACACCTAGTGAGCCAGGTGTATACTAGGTGTATCTGTATATATATATATATATATATATATATATATATATATATATATATATATATATATATATATATATATAACTTCGGTTTCAATAACTGACAAAACTTTTTTTTTAAAAAATATGCGTTCTCAGGTAGGATTCGATCATGCGTCTCTGGGAAAAGGGAACCGTCGTTAGATCCGATATTATTTAAATGGTGAAGGTTCTTCGTGGCCGAGTCGGTTAAAGCAACTCGCATCTAGATAACGCTATGTATTTATCTATATCTAGTCTACTTGTAATGTGAAGTTATCATATACCATCTTAATCAAGATATGAGGGAAATCTTAGAACTGTCGGTGACGTTCGCTCAGTTTTTTTTTTTGTTTTTTTTTAACGTTAGTAAATAATTGTATAGCTTTTAATGGAAATGAAAAATACACGAAAAGAAAAAATATTTCGAAATTGTTACCAGTAAAACATGCTTTTCTCTTTGCTCAAAACTGAGGAAAAAGTCACTTTAGAACAAAATAGTCACTGGGAATAACATGGTTTCATTAAAGAATGAAAGAAAATATTGCTTTTTATTAATTTTTTTTTTTTTTTACCTTTTGTCTCATTTTTTTTTTCTCGTTGCTTTTACCCTATTCTCGCTTCTTTTACCCTATTCTCGCTTATTCTTCTCGTAAGATTTGCTTTCATTTTCCGTTCGGTTTCTTTCCATTTTTTTGTTTCATTGTTTTTTTCTAAGTTTATTTTTTAAAAGCTTTATGATTGATCAAATTTTATTTCTAATTTTAGCTCTTTCATTTTTTTTCTTTTATTCAGGGTAAAACGTTTTGTCTTTCATTTCCATGAATTCCCCGCCAATTTTAACTTGATTTGATTTGTATTTCTTTTTATTAGTTTTTACTGGGCTATCATTGATTTTTTTATTCCACTATTTATACTTTAGTTTTTGATTGGCAACTGGTTTGGGTGAAATTTTGCATTTTTTTTGTCTTTCTCTCACTGAATGTCTCTCTCTCTCTCTCTCTCTCTCTCACACTCTCTCTAATACACATCCTATTTATCCATCTATATATACATATATATATATATATATATATATACATCCTATTTATCCATTCAATAATATAGATATATATAGATGTACTGTGTGTGTGTGTATATATATGTATATATATATATATATATATATATATATATATATATATATATATGTATATATATATATGCGAGAGAGAGATTATATATATAATATATAGAGAGACAGAATTATAATAAATATGTGTGTGTATGCGTGTGCGTGTATATATACATATATATGTATGTAGATATACATACACACATACACAAACACACACACATATATATATATATATATATATATATATATATATATATATATAGATAGATAGATAGATAGATAGATAGATAGATAGATAGATAGATATTAGCTTGCTTCATAATCTGTCCGTCTGCCTATCTATATACTATGATAGATAGGGATCCTTTTTACTAAGGTATTTGTGTAAGATAAACTCAAGTTGCCCAAGCAAACCTGAGTAATGCTTTGGGCTACATAGCTTCTTGGTGAGTCCGATTATGCATGCAGACAGGCACTAGAAAAACGCACACGTTTATACAATCACACCCACCTACTCGCACAAACACACAGGCACACACACATATATTTGATAAAATACAGATTTAATGTATGCTATATTTATGAGGTATAAGTGTTCATTACTCAGGATCGAGTAGTGACAATCTTTTTCGTACTCGAAGCCAAACATTAGACAGATTGTGTCGTAGCTACTAATAAACAATCTGCTTGGTGGAAAAGATTAGGGCAACCATGAAACAGACTATCGCCACTCGATTTTCCCCACTCCACTATATATATATATATATATATATATATATATATATATATATATATATAAATGCATAATAAGCAATGCACACATATCTATCAATATTACTCGCATATTCATATCTATCTATCCCTTTATCTATCTCCATCTAATGACAATGTTTCTGTTTGTCAATCTTCATATATATATATATATATATATATATATATATATATATATATATATATGTATATATATATATATATATATATATGTATGTATATATATATATATATGTATATATATGTATATATATATATATATATATATATGTATGTATATATATATATATATATATATATATATATATATATATATATATATGTATATATATATATATATATATATATATGTATGTATATATATATATATATATATATATTTATGTATATATATTAATGAATGTTTGTTTTCTAAGCTAGGTCCAT
>OZ010585.1:50438488-50508488 GCA_963932145.1 Acanthosepion lycidas
CTATGTGTATTTTTATTAATGTAGCCTGGCTTTCATATTTTGTGTATTGTATCCTCCTTTGCTAACGTTCCATATTCTGTTTAACTTTAGTCTCATTTTCTGAGTATTCTATACTTCTATAATTTTCAAGCAATCTGAGTAATGTCTGTTTCCAGTAACATTAAGTATACGTTAAATGTTCTAATTTTACTCAAATAATTTTGAAAAGATTTTTACAAGATTTTTGAACGGAGAATTTACTTTTGTTTACAAACGTTTCAAAAATGGCAGACATCATCGATTTCATAGCATTTTCGCTGACTACAAAAAAAGATTTTTAACTAAAATTTCAGATGTTCTAGGAAGGATTAAAAATATGAAAAAATAATAAAAATTACTTTGGTCTTTGCTTTTAAAAATAACATGAACGTTTAAAGGAGGAAAATTGTTTTCATCAAGTTTAGGGCATTTTTTTTTCATTACAGCATGTTTCTTTTCAATGAATTATTGGAGATACCTACTTAAAATTCTACACAAATATAAAGATAAGAAAATACAAGCCCTTATGAAAATGTCGCTTGTCTTGATAAAAGCGGTTAAACTCCAGTGTTCTGGATTCCAATATATTGTTACTTAATCACTGTTATTAACTGTGTCTATTTTTGTTAATGTGGCTTTGGTTTCATATTTTGTGTATCGTATCCTGCTTTGCTAACGCTCCATCTTTTATTTACTGTAGCCTCATCTTGCTAGGTACTCTCTACAGAAGTGGTTTCCAGTTTTATGTCTCTGAGGCAGTCTAAGGTAAACGCCTTTAGAGAGATGACAAGCAGGATGTTATCGTCAGCCATTCTTTACCATACCATTTATAATTATTTTTCTGTTCATTGCTCTTTGCCAACAAAAAATAAACTTATTTTCGTATCCAAATTTCACCCTTAGAATATTTTTGCATCAAAATCTATTAGGTTGATAGAATGATTAACAGTGTATTCTTTTGAAATCATTTTTTCTCTCTTTTAAGTTTCTGAAGTCAGTCAACTGTGTACGGTAAATGTTTGCATTTTTCAGGAAATAAGTTACTGATCCTGTCGAAGTAGCCATATAACATCTGGCTATTATTTTTCTAAACATTGCAAGTATTCTAAACATCAAATAGACAATTCACTTGACAAAGTACGAAGAATGTATCGTCTGTATATGTGTGTCAAAAGTAACCGGTATGAAATTACGAATATACCTTATTCTGCCTTAAAGCTCCATTATCTATTTACAATTCATTCTATACAGCAGTGGTCTCCAATTTTATTACACTGTGAGAGGCCAAGTAAAGCGCCTTTAGAGCGATGAAAAATAAGTTTTTATCTTGAACCCTTTTCTACTATATACCATATATCAGGTCATCCCATAAGTTCTGTCCGAATTTTAACTTTTTGTTAAAATGAACGAAATTTAAAGAGTATTTTATAATGTCTAATGGAGCTGAACATTATTATGTTTAGATGCATTTATACTAATCAAACTTTATTTCAGGGAACAATGAAATTAAATTTTGTTTGATTAAAACCCTCCTAACATGGAAGTACTCAAGAATCATTTGAGGCACATAATGCTTTATGAGTTCAAGAAAGTAAACTCAGCAGCCGAAGCGGCTAGAAACATTCACTCAGTTTATGGAGAGGAATGTGTGAATGAAAGAACTTGCAGAAGATGGTTTGCAAAATGCAGAGGTGGAGATTTCACCCTTGAAGATGAAGATCGAACAAGAGGCCCAGTTGAGTTTGAGGAAAAGCTTCTTGAAGCAGTCCTTGAAGAAAATCCTGCTTTATCAGTTTAGGAATTGGCAGTGGTTCTCAGTTCAAAGAATACAACTGTTCATCGTCATCTTCAACAACTTAGAAAAGTTCCTAAACTTGGAAAATGGGTTCCTCATGAATTGTCTGAAAACATCCTCAAATCCCGAGTTGACATTTGCCCTTCTCTCAATTCTCGCCAACTTGTTTCACCTTTTTTGGATAGACATTAGACTGGCGACGAAACATGGATCTTTTATCGAAATGTTAAGCGTCGTAGACAGTGGCTTGGTAAAGGGAAAGGACCCCAGCCACAGCCGAGAAGGGAACTTCATGGACAAAAGGTTCTTCTTTCAATCTGGTGGGATCGCCAAGGAATAATCCACTTTGAATTCTTACCACCTAATGCAACAATTAATGCTCAAATATACTGTCAGCAATTAGAGCGTTTGAACCAAGCTTTGAGGAAAAAAGACCTGCTGTAGTGAATCAAAAAGAGGTGATGTTTCATCAGGACAATGCGCGACCCCACACAGCAAGAAACACGTCACAAAAGATCGAAGAACTTGGTTGGGAGAAAATTCCTCATCCACCATATTCTCCCGATCTTGCTTCTTCAGACTACGATTTGTTTCGTAGCTTATAGAATCATTTGGAAGAAACAGCTTTTGTAACACAGGAAGGGGTTAAAACTCACATTTGTGAGTTCTTCGAATCAAAGCCAAAAGAATTTTACAGTAATGAAATTAGTAAGCTTTTAATAGATGGAAGGAAGTCATAGATAATCAGGGAAAATACATTGTTGATTGAATCTGTAATTAAATGTAACATTTGGTCACTTGTTTTCGTTATTCAAAATTCGGACAGAACTTATGGGATGACCTGATAATTATCTAGCATACCAATATTATAAGATATTAACATTATCTTTATTTTAATGCCTTGTCTTAGAAGGTCGGGACTCTACAAAGATTACTTTTTAGCGACTATCTATTGCCCTGCATCATTGGAAAAGAAAGTAAGGTTGTTTTCCGTTGCCTTCTTCACGGTTTTAAGTTCGAAGTTCCCATTTGTATCATTGGTTATAAGACTAGGCTAGAGATCCAAGTCTAATTTGCTATTTAACTAGCTTAAAAATAGCTGGTGTTTGGGAGGTGGGGATTCATGCCCTTCTCAAGGGCATTAATGCGAAGGTCTTCCACTAGTCCGGAATTTATAGTGGGCTCTCCGATTCCACTTTCCGAGCCGTCCGAAGTTACACTCTCCGCATTATATCATATTAAGAGAACCATACACACGAATATAGGTCAAAGTTAAGTGTAATGTGGTTTTAAGCCGCACCTGCAAATATTTCTGCTGGCAGCGTAATAATACAATGAAAACTAAGTCCGAAACATGGGCCAAATTAATTTCAGCAGAGCATTTTCTTTCTTTCTTTCTTTCTTTCTTTCTTTCTTTCTTTCTACTTTCTTTCCTCTTTCCAACCTTTATTCTTTTAGTCCGTACTCTTTCTTTCTTTCTTTCTTTCTTTTTAATTTCCATCTTTCTTTTCTCATTGATAACTTTCTTCTTTTGATTCGTACATTTTTTCTTTCTATGTTACTTTCTTTCTTTTTTTTCTTTCTTTGTTTCTTTCTTTCTATCTCAGTCACTTATTCAAATTCAAATTCTTCATTATCTATCTATTAGGTTGGTGCAAAAATAATGTCGTTTTCTCACATATGTTACTATGGCAGAAAACGACATTATTTTTGCACCAACCGAATATCTATCTATCTATCTATCTATCTATCTATCTATCTATCTTCATTCAAATCTATTGTCTTTAGTGTCACTTGCTATCAACTCTTCTTTTCTCTTCTTCGTCGCATCTGTAAGTATATCTGCTCGCTGCGTAATTATTCAATGAAAACTAAGCCAGGAACACAGACCAAATTAATTTCAGACGACCATTATGTATGTATGTATGTATGTATGTATGTATCTATCTATCTATCTATCTATCTATCTATCTATCTATAATGTTACTCTCAGAGCATCTATCTATGACGTTCATACCTATGCTACTCTCAGAATATCTATCTATCTATCTATCTATCTATCTATCTATCTATCCCAATCACTTCTTTAAATTCAAATTCTTCATTATCTATCTATCTATCTATCTATCTATCTATCTATCTATCTATCTGTCTGTCTAGCCTTCATTTTATCTATCTATCTATCTATCTATCTATCTATCTGTCTGTCTAGCCTTCATTTTATCTATCTATCTATCTATCTATCCCAATCACTTCTTTAAATTCAAATTCTTCATTATCTATCTATCTATCTATCTATCTATCTATCTATCTATCTAACTATCTGTTTAGCCTTCATTTTATCTATCTATCTATCTATCTATCTATCTATCTATCTATCTCGTCTTCATTCAAATCTATATATCGATCCACCCTATTTGTCTTCGCTGTCTCTTGCTATCAGCTCTTCTATTTATGTATCTCTTTTATGTGACTATGCAAAGTAATTCTTTCTATTTCTCCAAATTGACATGTCCTGTTGGCTCACTCTTGGGAGGCATACGAATGAATCCGAGTCAATTCTGTCCATGTATTTTATTCAATTTTATCTAAATTGTATCGATGGGGCTTCCAAAAATTAACAGCAACGACAATTTCTTTCCATCTCTACTAAAAACGTCTTCCAATCTCCGAACCAACCCTATCGTCGATTCTTTTCGCAATAATAATAATAATAATAATAATAATAATAAGAAGAAGAAGAAGAAGAAGAAGAAGAAGAAGAAGAATTCCTAAATAGTGTTTATAACAAAGGTAGAATTTAATGAAAAAATGTCAGCCGAGAACAAAGTGAATGATACAACCTTTGTAAAGAGAAAATGTATCGTGAATTAAAGAAAGGAAAGAATGAAAAGATAAGAAAGGAAAAGTAGAAGAAAAAAAGAACAAATATAAAATTAAAGAAGACAAAAACACATATCCATCGATTTGGAGAAACGTGGAGTGGGTAGTGCGGGTTTAAATAGGAACATACGCGTAAAAATATCTACATTGATGCCAGAAAGAGAATTACATTACACGAGGCAAAGATCATTTATTCTTAACGGTGTCATTATCACTCTCACTGACCCGGTACTTTGTTAGTTTTTTTTTTTTTTTTGTATAATGTTCTATGTTTGTCGCTTTTCTGTTTTATTATTTTTCTGTTATTCCCACTTGCATCATTTCATTTCCCTTCACTTCTATCCCATATCTGGAGTTCAGTTGACCGCAAGTCTCCCTTGTACGAAGGAAACAGCCCATCCGCAGAATATTTTTTTTCTTTTTGCCGCAGAGTCAAAGCAAAAAAATAAAGGTCAGGATATTTCTTGATCATTGTTAAAAGACTGTTGTGATTAAGCACTCGGTATATGATCAGTTTAGTTTCATTCGCAACACGCGTATGTGTTGAGAAAGACAAAAATGCCCATTCCTAGAGGGGTACAAGGATCTGAGAATTTTTACGATGCCGACGAAAAAAGACCCGTTTCCTTGAACTGTTCCAGAAAGTACCTAAATGCTTCTGCGCACTCAATAGTTACTGTTGCCATATCTGTTCTGGAGCTGTACAATCTTCACTTCACTGCATTGACAGAATCCAAAATCGTTGTAGGTCATTAGGTATTTCCGCCCTACATAACTTTTCCCACGAACGTAACGTCACAAACCTATTGCTATTCTGTAGCTATTTCCATGGCAAATGTTCTCAGTGGCTTTACATCTAAAACCTGCTTGCACCCTGGCGCAAATTAATTGAAATATCCGCTTTATTTTCTTTCTTTCACCATAAGGTCTGTTTTAGACCCACAGGATGTAATCGATTTCTATTTTGTCTCAGGTTGGGTCATTTGCATTGCTGTGCAGTAATATGAATCTATTTTCAGCGTCTCTGATGAAATTTGTTTGGCCTTGAAAAATATTACGTCATCCGTGAATGCATTAGATTTTTATCACGCCCAGATAATATTGTCTCGACTGTCAATTAGTTGTCCTGCGGCAATTGTCTGCGATGGACGTTACTTCAAGGAAGCGTACGAAAATTGTAAAGCTGCACGAAAACACTGGCAAGACTTTCCTGTTAGCAAATCAAAGTACTATAGATTGGCCTAGAAACTCTCCTGATTTAAATCAAATCGAGAATCTGTGGCCAATCTGCAAGGAATAACTTCGCGGAATGGATATACGGAGTACTAACATGCGCACTATGTCATATTTCATTGGAAAAATACGAAAAAAGAAGTAAACAATAACAGAATTCTTTGTTTAGTTTCAATTAATTAGCACAAAGGTGTAGATATGTCCACAGGATAGTATTTGGCTAATATCAAAACGTGTACGTGTTGAGAAAGACAAAAACATACCCTAGGATGGTCACACGTATTTGACAAGTTTTTTTCGCTCCATCGCTAATGATCTAGGAAGAATGGTTAGCTCATTGAACCGCTCCAAGAGTACCTAATTCATTCTGCCATACTCCATATTTACTGCCGCCATACCTGTGCTGAAATTGCAGAATTCTCACATTGAAATGATTATATCGAACCAATTGTTAGTTCTGCTACGAGGAAAGTCGGTTCAAAATCGTCTATGTGGCCTTGTAGATCTACAACCTCTTTCGCACAGACGCAAAGTTGCAAGCTATTCTTTTTTTGTTCTATTCTTTAGTTCCGCCAGTTTGTTACGTCCACAGGGGGGATTCACACTCATAACCTCCGTATTTCACTTACAAGAGGAAGTTCTACACAGACATGAGTTTCTTGCAGAGAACTGCTAATTTTTTTTTTTTATATTGATACCCACCTGGCTGCTTCTTCAAACACTAGAATCATACTGTTTTCAATTCTCGGTCCAATCGTTTGTCTATCCTCCATCTCATTATAATCTCTTATTCCTTGTTTCACCCTCTTACGTTTCAAATCACAGAACTCATTCAGTAACACGATACATTGATTGACTCTTAGGGTCTCGTATTGGGTGAAAACTGTGGATAAAAATACACGCGACCGTTTCTTGGAAGCATTGGTTTAGTCTGACCCTTTCCTCGCTGTAAAAAAGAAGAAAAAAAAAAGAAAAAAGGGTAATGTAGATGTTTATCGTTTCTATTTAAGAAAATATTCGACATTTGTTGATCGAAATTTTAGCGTTTCTTTCGGTTGAAATTTATAAAATAACTGTCTTAAAAGTGTTTTTCCAGGATATTGTATCATACCTACGATCAATAATAGGTATATCCCCAATCACATAAACACAGTAGTAAATACTGTATGTTGTTCTGCAGTTGGGGATTCGTCTCCAGCTGTGCTGGTCAAATTCTCTGCCTCCGTGTAGAGAGGATCCCCAGACGAGGATATATCAAAGGGCAGAGTCTCGTATCGGGAAACAGCTACCCGACCCCATTTTATACGGTGTCAAGCGGGAATTTTTGGCTGAGCCTACGGGCTCGCATACCCCACATTAAATTCGGCCTTGTGCCACATTTTACAGCGTGGGGCGGTTGATAAATATCATGCAGTTGGAGATTTGTCTCCAGCTATACTGGTCATACTCTCTGCCTCCGGGCAGAGAGGATCCCCAGACGAGGCTATGTCGAAGGACAGAGTCTCATTTCGGGAGATTGCTACCCGACTCCGTTTTAGACGGGGTCTACGGAAAATTTTTGGTCGAGCTTACGGGCTCGGATACCCCACATTAAATTCAGCCTTGTGCCACATCTGACCGCGTCGAGCGGTTAGTAGTTATCCTACAGTTGGAGATTCATTGTAGAATTCATTTGACTCACTTCTAGCAATTGACTACTTCTACGCTGGCGAATTTTATATGTTGTTCTTCTAGTGCAGAGTATTATCGTTCATTACCAACCTTCGTTTAATTACTCTATTGAGTAACCTTCCCTAGGTTACAACACAGGGAAATAGATTTTTTATGCCCACTAACGGTTACTACTCTTTCTCGCACTGATGTGAGTTTCATTTCTAACTTTTTGATTAAGTTAATGTGGAAATCAGGATTTTGATCATATCAATCATTGCTTTTCTAGTTACAACTGCTATCCATTTTTTGTCACTTTGAGAAGTCTTCAAGTAATGTCGGTTTTGTCATTTGGTAAAACTCTTTGTGATTATGTAGCGGCAGTCTATAAGATATTGGGAACAACTGTCTTCTTCACGACGGCTAATAATTCGCCATCGGGCGCATAATGATTTAAGTCTCTTTACACCTCTCTCTCTCTCTCTCTCTCTCTCCACCACTCCATTTCCACCTCTCTCTCTCTTTCCACATCTTTCTCTTTCAATCTCTCTCTTTCCACTTCTCTCTCGTTCCACCTCTCTCTCGTTCCACTTCTCTCTTTCCACATCTCTCTCCCTTTCCACCTCTCTCTCTTTCCATTTTACTCTCGTTCCACCTCTCTCTCGTTCCACCTCTCTTTTTCCATCTCTCTCTCCCTTTCCACCTCTCCCTTTCCATCTCTCTCTTTCCACATCTCTATCTTTCAATCTCTCTCTTTCCACTTCTCTCTCGTTCCACCTCTCTCTTTCCACCTCTCTCTCTCTTTCCACCTCTCCCTTTCCACCTCTCTCTCTTTCGACTTCTCACTCTCTTTTAACTTCTCTCTTTTCACCTCTCTCTCGTTCCACCTTTCTCTCCACCTCTATCTTTCCACCTCTCTCTCTTTCCACCTCTCTCTCTCTTTCCACCTCTCTCTCTCTTTCCACCTCTCTGTGATTCCGTACGTACTTATTCATATTTCAGCTTTCTTTAAACCATAAAACTTTAAATATTTAAAAAATATTTTTGTCACATTTAAAAGTATTTCCAAGTGAATACGATTAAAAAAATGTTTTTGGCATATTAAAAAATTATTTTTTAAGTTAATCTGATTTAAAAAACAATTTAAGTAAATAAGATTTAAAAATACGAGTTATTTATACAGTTGTGATTCTATTTGTCGTTGCTGCCGGTAAAACGGACGAAAGTCTTGTTAAACATAAGAAAATGTTATGTACTGAGAGACATTGATATGAGAAGGGTTAATACTAAAACTCGTAGGAAGAATTGAAGATTTAATTCACATATAAACGACTTGAATTGTATGCCGAGCAGGTGTAATGGTTCGATACAATCCTTAACCAAGTTATTACCTAAGACCTGAGTAATGGAAGGTTTTTTAAATTATTCCGTCTGTTGTCCTGATTTTTATTGTCACGTTCACATCTCTCTAATTCCTTTGCAAGAGGCATGAATCCATTTTCATCCAAATATTGTTTGAATAGTAGAGCAAGAAATGCTCTACTCACGCTTTAAAGTTTATGGACTTTTACACGTAATTAACCAATGTCCACACGTCTTTATAAAAGTAGTATCTCCTATAACAATTCGTCTATTATCATGCATGTTCGAAGATCATTATCTCCCTTGTTTGTAGCATGGTTTACATTGTACTGAAGTCCCCGACAGACTATCTTTGATTGGAGCTTTCGAATTACAGCGTCTACCCTAATCGGGGCAGGGTTGACGGAATGCTAAACACCTCAGCAACACGTCTTTGATATATATTTCCAGGTTCACTTCCTGATAGTCACTTACATAATAAATCTACCTGTTTAGAACTCAGTTAGTCTGTATCTTATTAAATGAAATAACTATTTCACAATCATTTACTCTTTATCTTTTTGTCTCTTCATTTACATAGTCAACGCTTTGAACACAATTATTCCTGTGTTGAATTAAATAGATAACTTTGAAACTTTCCTACACCTCCTGTTATATATTTCCTTTGTTCTTTTGATGACTTTAAAAAAAAATATCTCGTCAAATCTAAACTGCCTCATTTTAAATGTTTACTGTCACATTAAATGTGGTGACCTAATTTTCGCAAATGTATGAAATAAATCCACTTTATTAATTATTCAGTCTTTATATTATTATTTTCGTCAAAATAATTCGGCTCTCCTAACCGAAATATATCCAAACAATAGTGAAATCTGTATTTTATTCCATATCTGTTTCTTTCATTGTTATACAAATCTCTCTCTCTCTCTCTATATATATATATATATATATATATATATATATATATATATATATATATATATATATATAAAGAAAGAACAGTAAGATATATAATCCGGTGTTTTTATAGATATTTTTATTTTTACAAAATAGTGCTCAATGTAAATTTACAGAGCATTAATATTATAAATTAATTGACTTAAAATATGTTTTTTTCGCAACACAGTTCTAACCATGAAATTAAATTCGGGGCTTTTAGCTTCCATTTTTGAAACATGGTTAGAACTGTGTAGCGAAAAAAACCATATTTTAAGTCAATTAATTTATAATATATATATATATATATATATATATATATATATATATACTAAGAGCATGGCCCGGCGTGGTCCGTGTTTGATTCAAAAATCATACGACCCAGACAGCAATCACTATCACTTGACTTAAAATATTTTTGCCCTTCCTTGCCTTTAAAAGAGTCCGCTTTTCCGTGCTGATGTTGCTACATGCCTTACTTCTTGCGAATTTTTTCTAAGCTCTATACTAAACATTAAATCTGTTACGAAAAAAGAACTAAACAAAATGAACACAAAACGATCAACTTTAAAATAAAAAAAAGGACTCGTAACTGGAAAAACCGAATGAAAAAAAAAATGTTAACAAATACTTTTTCACACCTAACCCAGTTCTGCGGAATCAGAATCAATGTTGAGTTTAAGCACGCGAATGAGCCAATTGGAGTAAAGTGCCATGCATATTTAAATTTTTCCCACTTGTGACGAATGCAGCTATCGACTTTTTTTGCATGCTAGCATGCTAGTTAACATTCGTGTCAGTCAGCTGTTGGCTCTCACGCTAGCCTATAGAATCCTCCTGCCTATTCGTAGAAGCCAGTTATTGGATCTCACTCTGGCAAGTAGAAACTACATGAAAAGTGCCGTAGAAGCATGAAAAAATCGATTATTTCCACTAGCGATGGGAGTTGGAAAATGCAAAGTTGGTCTTGGGCTTGACGCTAATTTGGAGCATGTGCATGTAAATTTTGGTGCAAATCCGTCGAAAAAAGCAGCCGTGCATTCGTTACACAAACACACACACTTCCTGCCTTATATATATATATATATATATATATATATATATACCGGATAACTCGATTCGTCAAAACGAAGGGTCTTGTATCAGCTACATTAATAATCACTGTTTACAAATTCCCTTTTCTCCCCGAAGAGGATATATATATATATATATATATATATATATATATATATATATATATATATATATATATATATATATCTCATCCAGTCATATATATATATATATATATATATATATATATATATATATATATATATATATATATCTCATCCAGTCATATATATATATATATATATACTGTCATCCACAGACACAGTGTTTCGCTTTTTCAGAGCTCATCAGTGTGGTTATACATCCGATTGCCTCAAGCCGGGATATCGTAACCCGAGTGATTTGGTGTCAGTCGGTGATTTTACCCCTATGCCTATATATATATATATATATATATATATATATATATATATATATGCCTATATATATATATATATATATATATATAGCATAGGCAGTCGATTGCGCTACCTTGGTTTCAAACTTTCGGTAACTTTATTTGATTTCCTAACGCTTTATTTTTTTTAAAAAAACTAATGAACGTTATAATAAATATGTAAAAATAAATAAATAAGTGCACAACGTGTGATAGAAGGAGAGGGTGTTGAGGAAGGAGAAAAGTAAGGATACTGAAAATGTACCGGTTGCGGTTAAAGGAAATGTACATACCTTCATTTCATCCCGGTGCATATGAACTCAAAAGCAACATTTTAATGTGTATACAACGGTTCATAATTTCCGATCTCCCATTCAAAATCTTTATTTGGCCTGGCAATATTATTATAACTAAATTTTCTTGTTAACAAAAGTTTCAGATATTACTTTGTTTGTATATATATATATATATATATATATATATATATATATATATATATATATATATATAATAAAAAGAAAGATCATTAAGATATATAATCCGGTGTTCTTATTGATTTTTATTTTTATTTTCGCAAAACAATGCTCATTTTAAATTTACAAGGCATAACTATTATAAATTAACTGAATTAAAATATATTTTCTTCGCTACACAGGAATTACCATGTTTCAAAAACCGAAGCTAAATTCTTCAAATTTAATTATACAATTAAAATAAAAGCATTTTTTTTCTTTCATCTACAAGCGAATTTTGGAATAACTTATTTAAAAATTTACTGATTTCTAAACATACATACACATATATATATATATATATATATATATATATATATATATATATATATATATATAATCTTGCTTTTTACTTTCTGACATTCTTTATTTGAGAGTGATATTTTCCTTTCTTTTTAATTTCTTTTTAGGGAGATTATTTGTGCATTTTCTGTTTTGATTTCTTTTCTCTATTATTTTTTTTAATTCTTTGATTTTTAAAAACAATTTCTTTCCGCCCAATGAAGCTTTTTAACCTCTCTTTAATGCATTTTTGGCTTGTCGCGTGAAAAGCGGCACGCGTATATCCATAACTTTCTTTGAAATCCCTATCCTTGGAAGAGAAATAAGAGTGTTTTTAGTTTTTATCCTTTCTACAATAAAGAATTTCTCGAATTAATTACTTTGCTGTCAAATTAAAAATTCATTTGCACCATATAGAACTTTATCATCGGGGCTTTACCCGCAAGTGTTTGAATTTAAGGCTATTGATCTGAAAGAATTTCTTTTCTTTCTCCTGGAATATGGAAATATATTATTAGCCTCGGCGGGTTACTTTTAAAATATTGAACAAAAAATAATTGAACATTATAAACTTTTGAAGAAATTACTGAGGGAAAAATAGAGAAAAATACGTTTCTCTCTCCAGAACGATATTTAACTGCAGGCTTGATTAAGCAAGCTCTCTTTCATTTAACGTGTTTTATTTGTTATTGAATAGGAATAACTAATTGGAAAAAGAATGTTAAATGAAACGGATTCAAGGCGAATGGGACCCACGGCCGCTGTGATGAAGAATTTTTGTTAAGCTCTCTATGCAGAGGTAAAAGTGAATGCCTCTGGAGAAAATTCTTTTAAAATATTTTTTTTAAATCATAAAAGATGTAAGTATTTCATAAAACTCAGAAAGAAATCTCCGCCTTTTTTTTTTTCGTTTTGCATTTTTACGAGTTTAACTCAGTCCTCGCCCGGCGGTTGCGAATCAATGCTGTAGACTATATAGGAAAGTGTCGCAGCCTCACCACGCTAGGTTTTACTACGGTGACATCAGTAGCAAGTAGTTTTATAAAGGAATAAAGTTGCTAGTCCCATGTTGAAACCGTTTTGGCTTCAGCGTTGTCTTTCTTTCTTCCTAGACTAATTATTAACCAAGGCTAGTGATCTCAGTCTACGATGATATTAACCCCTAGACAGGGATGCAGATAAAGTGAATATTAGTGCAGATTAGCAGGATAATTGTGTGACATCGAACGCAAAAACCACGGGTGGTATCTGAACTCGACACGTCAATTCCAATTTCGGTGTCGAGAACAGCCATGTTACGCGTACATCCACACTAAACATCATTAGAATCATTAGATTTTTTGAGTTAGCATGCAAATACGTTAATAATAATAATAATAATAATAATAATAATAATAATAATAATAATGAGAAGAAGAAGAAGTGAAGAAGTTTGACATGATACATTTAGGAACAATATATATATATATATATATATATATATATATATATATATATATATATATATATATATATATTAGTCAATTCACTTCCAAGCAAGGCGGACGATTTCATTAAGACGCAAGTGGATGCTGGGAATGAAAAAGATTTAGAAGGAACCGGAAACCCAAGTCTAAACAGAAAATAAGAGATAAGCCTTTATTCCTCTTCAAAAGACTGGAGAGGAGTGTGAACCTGGCAGTAGGCGGACCTATCTACTCCTATTCAAATACTCATATCAATATTATAATATACCATATGAAACAAATGGTATGCAAATCACCTAGACCATAGTCCATAAAGTTGCTATTCCTTAGGACTTTAATATTTGTACAAATACGTTTAGAATCTAACAGACCAAACTTTATGAGTAATAACGACAAAATAATATTAGGTTGGTGCAAAAATAATGACGTAATAATGTCGTTTTTTGACGTTATACGTCAAAAAACGAAATTATTACGTCATTATTTTTGCACCAACCTAATAGAAACTCCAGAAGATTGGATGATGATCAGTGTCAAAGAACATGAAAGTAGTAAGTGACTTTATTCAATAATAAAGCAAGCCCACAAGTTCAAAATGGAGTTTCAAATGGGTGAAGAAATACAAGTAAAGCATAATACTCCGACTGAAGCTGCAAAATACTTTAAAAAGACAGCAAAGACAAATGCAACTGGCCAGATACAGAAACGATGGCAAGATAAACCGCTTCACGGCCAATATTCAGCCCGTACCAAACAAGCTGATGCAGACAAACCCCGTACACATCGGTGGCAACGTTGTGCAGGGATAAAAGCTGAAATCGAAGGTTTTATTCGTGCTGTACAGGACTTATGCTTGCTAACTAGAAATTACAGAGCAAAAATACTGAAAAATTGTGTTAGTCCAAAATGCAGATTTTTGTGATAAATATCCAGAAAAAATTGTCCATCTTGTATCAAGTTACACAGTATTCGCACCCATTGAATATAAAACCCGGCACGACAGAGTGGGCCAATATCTGCACTGAAAACCTGTAACACTTACGGAAAGGAAACTGTAAGAAATTGGTATGACCACCACCCAGACCTGTTTACGGAGATGGGACCTGTAGCAATGTTTTGAGACTTCACAATACACAAAGACAAAACAATCAAAACTAATCGCACTGATATCATGATTAGAGGCAGCAAAGAGAAAATATGACTCCTTATTGATATGGCAGTCTCTGCAGACTGCAATGTATCTTTGAAGATCTTCAAAAAAAACTATCAAAATACAAGGACCTTGAAATCGAAATCTCATTTAAATAGACTCATTTAATGAATCCCTGGTAGCCAAGGCCTTAAAGAAAAAAATGTGCACACAAGTGCAGCCCAAACCTTACGAAATGCTTTATCTCTGTAAAATATGTGTGGCTTTTTCTTTTTTTAGAACTGCTCAGTGGAAAATATCATGATCCCATTTCTGAACTTAGGTCTCTGGTCGGGACCCCCCGGAAAGAAATGATTACACGCGAGAAGCCATGGAAATAAAATAATAATAATAATAATAATAATCGGCAGCTATGTCTGTAGCTGATATATCACCAGCCCGTGTGTCATGCTATGTACATTGGGCTTAGTATATTAGTAATTATTTGACAATTTGGGGGTTGAGCTCTCTCACTCAATAATAATAACAATAATAATAATAATAATAATAATAAAAACAACAACAACTCTGATTGTTCCTCCGTTAGTTAGTAATTTAGTTAGCACGCGCCTTACGCCATGTCATTGCCTCAGATAAATAATGACCCATTCCGTTCTAACTGCGAGGAAAAACAGACAATAATTATAGACGGGAGACGCTATTTGATTTTAATGGGAAAACGAAATTATTCATGATAAGGAGAACAAAAGATAGATAGATAGATAGATAATGAAGAGGTTGGAATAGATAGATAGATAGATAGATAGAAAGGAGTTATAAGGTTCTTATGAGTTTTAAGTCTCCTTCAATGAAATGGAAAAGTTTGTAAAATCTTAATCTTTTCATTTGCAGCCTCTTACTTCTTGAAATAAGGCCGTGAAATAAGAACTGACATGATAATGATTTGCTGATACAAATCCTAATAATTAACCCATAGAAAGGAGAACAAATGGTGGATTCCTACTTTACAGGAGTATTTGCGCATAAGGGAATATAATCAATCCGACTGAGATTTGAACTCGGCTCTCTGATTTCCAAATCCGAGAGGCTTATCCATTTCCCTATCCTCACCTCGAAGCTTAGATCCCCTTTTATTTCCAAGCGGCCACCCATCTAGATACTGACCTGGTTCGACATTACTTAACTTCGGTGATCGTACGAGAACCGTTGTTTCAAAGTGATTTGGCCGCATATCCCCGAATTGGATGATACATTTGAATATCACTGGTCTGCAGATTTCATATATTTTCCATTGTTTAGAACAGCTCAATTACAATAGTGGAACTAAAAAGTTCTTGAACTGATCCATTTCAAATGACCAAATTATTTGTTTTCCTTTTAAGGATTTCTTTGTCAGCAGAAGAACTTTCCATTAGCTCCTCATAGAGCTTTAAACTGCAACGGTCAAATTAAACTCTTATGTACGAATTCCAGTGGGTCCCTCTTATTAAAATATCTTGTATATTTTCGTACAGAGCTCATTGATATATTTACGTTTTTTCTTTTTCTTAGAAAATCTGTTAGAATTCATTAAACTGTGAATTAAAGTAAATTTGAAACAATATCTACTCTTATTTGTCCACATGTAAAATATCTTAAACCCTTGATGACCAGAGCTTGCCGGCTGATCTCTTCCCTGACCAAGCTCTAACAGCTTATTTGGGTGGAAACTGGGTACTTAGATTCAATGCCTCAAGAAACAAAGTGACATTCAACCATCACCAACCGGACCCAAAACTTTACCAATCACGATGAACAGATGTTCCCTCGGGTCGGATTCGTGCTTTGGGCGTCTATTGAAACTTAAACTCGTCCCAGACCTCAAGTGGAACTCATACATACTATCCATCGCTAAAGATGATGGAAAAAATGGTTAGTTCACTTTACTCGTATACTTCTGCTATCCTCTACCTTTACAAGGGCCAGATTAGACCGAAAATGGAGGGCTGCTGCCCAGTCTTCGCACTCCAATCTCAACAGAATCCAAAATTGTCTCTGCTTCTTTTTGGGCAAAGAATTATTTTCCACCCTACAACCTCTTTCCTCACCGACGAGACGCCGCAAGTCTTTCGCTACTCTATCGCTATTTCCATAGAAAAGTGCTCAGACGAACTACACTCTTTAGTTCCACCACTACTGATCTTCACGAGTAGGGCACGACATGTCATGAACATTGTAGCAAACTACCCGCATTCCCTCTGTGTTCCATTGGTGAGATGTTGGTTCCATTCTAGAAGCTTCTTCCCACTGTACTTTGGAACTGAAACCCAAGTGGATGCTTCTCCGAGCATTATAATCTTAATCTGTTCATGTCTTGGATTAACCATTATTTTTTACTCATATTCACTTTTGCTATGCCTCTTACTCCGTAACTCTCTACCTGAAGTGGTCCTCGGACCTTGTACAAGGTGAATATCATTGTAAAAAAAAAATAAACCTCTGAAAGAAGATTTCAGCAAGTAATACATAGTACTTCTTTCAGAAAAATATCAAACTTGCTACAATGCTGGCTTCCACTCCAAAGAATGGCTTTTTTTTTACTTTGAAATATAATCATGATTTACTGAATTTATCAACTCTTGTTGAGCCACAGCATGGTTCGCTAAAGCAGATGTTCCCATGAGAACCTAATAGTAGAAACTCAGCCCAGAGCTCAAGTGGAACATGTATATACGATCCATCACTGCTGAAAATATGGTCGGTTTCCCGTACAGCTCCAATAGGTACCTGGCTCGTCTTGCTATACTTTACTTTGACAATAGCCAAATCTGACCAGAAATGGATTAATGCTGCTGATCTTCATGGCTAGGACCCGCCATACCAAGCATTTCGTAATAAACTACCCATTTACCTCCGTGTTCCATGTGAGAGATTTTAGGTCCAATCACGCAACTTCTTCCCACTGCTCTTTGGAACTGACACCCAAATGAATTCTTCCCCGATCACTTTAATCTTAAACTGCTCAAGTCTAGGGTTAACTGTTATCTTCTACGCATATCCGCATAAACTATGCCGCTTGCTCTGTAACCCTCTACTTCGGTTGGTCCTCGGGCTTTGTATCAGGTGGATATCATTATAAAATACACTTGTACATCAATAGAGCAAATACTTTGTTGAATTCCTTCATAAATTTTACAAAAATAGAAAACAGTTAACAATGGGATAATATATAATACATTTCTTTGATGGTAGTGGTGGCTGGTATCAGAGTATGTCTGTCTACTTGGACTGCTAGCCAATCACTGTTTCAGGCTTAGGAACATATGTGCCTCTACAACACTAACAGAGCCCACCCGTGGTCTATACTATAACTATCCTTGATTAGAGTTTCTGTCGTGATCAAACCCTCAGTCACGATGACTTGTGACTTCGTGCTATCGATGGATCCGAAATTCACTCACAAACCTTGGCTCGACCCGTGGTATGGTGATTTTCTAAGCGTAGCTTAAATGTAGCACAAAGCCGAAAATATGTGGCACTCAGTGAGGACCGAATTCATTACACAGCTTGCTAAGCATGGCACCAAATGATTTTTTGGCGTAGCTTAGATGTGGCACAAAACCGAAAGTTTAAAACACCAGTGAGGATCGAACTCACTACATAGTCGTAATTTAGCGAGACAAGTCGGAGTGCACGGCGTGGTATGGATTTCAGGCACTTTCCAAAAGTACTGCACGCTGGGATCAAGAGTCACCTTCCTGATAAATCGATCACAATGAGATTCGAACCCGGATATCATGGTCAGAAAGAGACAGTTTTAAACACTCGTCAATTATGTATGTAGGGACAGAGTTTTTTGGGGTTTTTTTTTCTATGCTTAAATGTTTGCAGGGATTTTCTGATTATTTTAGTGTCTGCATGTTCCGACCTGTCCCCATCTTTTTATAAATATTAATAAAAATGCGCTTTTAATTATTTACTAAAAGAGAAAGAGTTAAAAAAAAGGGACGGGAATTAAAATTTATTCAGGAAATACTATTTAGCAATATAGGTCTACAACATTATATTTTTATTCGAAACAAAAATGGCTAATTACGACATTTCTTCCAAGTTTCCATTTTCATTGCATGGACATTTTTTTCCAGAATCTTTTATCGGAGAATAACTTATCTCCCGGCTATAATCTGCGGTAATTTGTGCATAAATTTCAATACATATATACATACATACATACATACATACATATATATATATATATATATATATATATATATATATATATATATATATATATATATACATATATATATATATATATATATATATATATATATATATATGTATATATATATATATATATATGATATTTCTTTTACAGTTGCTGATACGCAGGCGGCTTCATAAATATATTTTATTTCTCTAAGTACCCTGCAGAAAAATATCCGAAGAATTGAAGAATAATTATTGATCAATTACATTAAAGAAAACGTCCATTAATGTTTGTATAAGTAATTGCATTATATCAATTTTATTAATAATTACTAATTATATTAAATATTGACTAATTTCTTACTTTTATTATGTCATCTTAATACGAAGAATATTTCTCTAGCAAATTTATGAGACTGAATGATCTAGCTTTGTAAATGCGAGACAATTTTCAGAGAAGACCGGATAAACAGTCCTATTTTGCAATGTGCGCCATACTAAAAATTGGAACATTTCGTCAGAATGGAATATCAATGCTGCTCTATGCCACTGAATGCTGGACAAATTCTTAAAATTTTGACTTGAAGGAACATAAATATGATTCCATAGATTTATGTTGAGAATACCACAGGTGGAACAGAGAGAAAAGAGGGGAATTTTCAGGAAAGTGTAATAAAAAAAAATGTCTTTGGAATCGGAAGGCAACAGGGTGGTGGGGGTTATAATGGTAATTATAATATTAGGAAACATTTGACCAAACAGTCTAGTAGGGATCTGACAAAAAACTACACCAAGTAAGAAGGCCTCTGATCGGGAGATTGGAGATTTTGAAGAGCATCAAACCATCTCTTAATTCCTATTGTTCCCAAATCCATCCTAACCAGGGGTGGTAGCACCTGTTAGGGTTCCAGCTATGGGCAAATAGTGAATCCCCCGCCCAAACAAAAGCAAAAATGAAAGTATAGAAAATACATTTTTTTAAAATAAAAATAATACATTTTCTATAAGCAGTTGAAGCCATAAAAATTGCGTTCAAAATATCTATATTTCGCCATTAAATAACCCATATCGGATGATACGCTAAAAAAAACAAGCATTGCTTAGATACAAAGGATGAGAAATTAGGGAGAGTCATGACTGCCCAGGTTTAGAAGAGTAACTACAGTAAATAAAGTATAGTTATTTACCTGCTGCTCCACGCAGCAAGATGTGTAATATTGTAAGTTGTAATATTTATTAATGTTGTGACGTCCCCCGTCTGTCTCCGCGCCATCGCCGTCCTATCCTGTCCTGTGACGACCAACTGGCTTGGTATTGGTCGCGGCACCAAATGTGACGTTCTAACCTCTTGCTGATTCGGATGGGAATCTGGTTAGATTCGGTATCAGCCTTGTCGTTCCCAGCTCGCCTCCAACGTCTGGTTACCGAAGTAACTGTTTTGATTTCCAGTCTAACCTACCCACGTTATGACTTGATCTTAGGTAGACGAAATCAATCAGTCGCTGGGCCGTAATGCAAGCCGAGTTCGATCAAGGGCAACACCGCACAAGTATATGTAAAAGAAAATAAGGTAACGACTCTAAAAGTTCAAATGTGTTAAAAAGGATAACAATATTTTATATCTGTTTGTTGAATACAGGACTGCGTCTTTTCTCCCAAACCTCTATTATATGGACTGTGACACATTGTGTTTGTTAGGCGAGTCTTAAGATCTTAAGTTGTTTTTTCAAGGAACTGGTTTTTGGTGTATCTTCAGGCGATATTCGTAAAACTTGTTTTGGTGGTATGAGTCTAAATCATTCTTCGAAAATAAATTGTTCTTGGCTAGAAGTTGAGGTCGTGATGCCTAGAATCTTTCAGTCAGCTGTTCTGCGAG
Organism: Acanthosepion lycidas; assembly: GCA_963932145.1. Taxonomy (NCBI): domain Eukaryota; kingdom Metazoa; phylum Mollusca; class Cephalopoda; order Sepiida; family Sepiidae; genus Acanthosepion; species Acanthosepion lycidas. The sequence goes on from OZ010585.1 coordinate 50,459,329, forward strand.
GCGACTGCCAAAAAACTCCCCAACTGAACTCCAGCTCTAACTGAACTGCACTGCCGTCCACTCGCTGCGACTCTGCTTATATGGACGCCGACCAAAACCGGGGTGGGCATGTCGGGGTTTGAAGTTCCTTGATAATTCTAAATCCACAATCCACTTCTTTGTTTTCGGTCAGGAAAATTTTTTATTTTCCATTTTTGGAAGTATTTCCAGATTCTTCCTTTTTCATATGGGTATCTCACCCAATCCCTTCATGGGGCATCAACAGGTTTCCCCTCTCTCTCACAATGGCATCTCATACCGATCCCTTCAGGGGGTGTTAACAGGCCTCCCCTCCTTCTTCACATGATTACCTTCACCTAACGCTCACGCCAGCATTCAGCCAATGGGCGCCCAGCAGTGTGGGTGTGGCTAGACTAGCTTCAGTTTAAAAAATCTTGCTCAAAGAAAAAAAAAATATTTTCCTCTTTTTTTTTTTTTTCTTTTCTTTCTCTTTCTTTCCTTCTTCCCGAAAACAAGCCTTTGGACTCTTATCTTAGCAAAATGTCACTTGGACTTTATATGGAATTCGTCAACGAGATTTTCGCCAATTATCAAGTGGGTGGTCAATTGGACGTATCGCACCTTGGTGCCAATTATTTATCTGATAAAATAATTTCGCTATCATAACCAGCCCTGACAATAAACAGGTGTTTTTCCCAAATGACATGGAGGTGGTTCCACGGACATTTTGGTTTCGGTCAAGCTTGACCTAATTAATTTTTATCTCCCAGCACCCTGCGAGAGGTCCAGCGGGCATTTTGTTTTTCGGTCAGTGCGTGCTTAATTAATTTCTGTTTCCCAGTTTCTGTTTTGTAGGGGTCTCGGCCAACCTGAAATTTTCATTATCGTTGTCATAAATTAATTTAAATCCGACACATCCGCTACACCACTTTCCTCGCTAATGAGAATAAAAACCTTTAGCACTTTTCTCTGTTAGAAAAAAAAAGATAACATCGCTTAGTGTCCTTTTCGTGATGGCTTCTTATCACCTAATTTAATTCTCGCCTTTTTTTTTTCTTCTTTCTTTCTAGCAAACTAAATGGTGTCACAATGTGATACTTGTGAAGAACTGGGTGCCGTCAGACTGTTCATCTAAAAACATCGCTATATATATATATATATATATATATATATATATATATATATATATATATATAAAAACATATATATATATATATATATATATATATATATATATATATGACATTCACAGACAGGCTGTTTCGCTATATTATAGCTCATCAGTGTGGCTAGTCAACTGATTGCCTCAAACCAGGATCGAAAGCCGACTAATTTAGCATCAGTCGGCGATTTTTTAATATATATATATTAAGACATTTTTATGTTTATACATTCTTTTCATAGATACAAATATTTAAATGCTCTGTTTATAATAAACAGTATTAAACAACATCTACTGGCCTGAATGTCCGAGAAATGTTCATAGAATATATCGAACCTGTATCCTATACGGAACCGTCATATAGCCTGGCGTGCCTTTAACCGATTTGGCAACAGAGGAGTGTTCGGTTAGCAAGGTCGAATTTACTGCCTTTAAACTTCAGTCTTCCATGAATCTCTCACGTACATTCATATCTGCTCAAAGAGTATCCAAATGTAAACAAATGACGTCACACATTATGAAATAGACAATTAATTTAAGACATTTTTATATTTATAGATTCTTTTTATAGATTCAAATATTTAAGTAATCTCTGTTTATAATAATATTTCGCCTTCGGTCACTTTCCCATCGCCGTAAGGTAGTTTCCCTTTGCATTTTCTGTAAATACTTTCACTGTTCTGATGTACTTTCCTCTATGTTACCTAGACTGTATGAATTTAAGCGCCGTACTAGATTGGCGGCAAGGTCTCATCATTTTATAGTTGAAATAGATGTAACCTTAAGTTCTATGTTAACAGTTTCTTCTCTCGCACTTATCGCTTGTGGAAGTCTTTTCCGATTTCTTGCTTTCCAGTCAAACTTGATCTTCAAAAATGAAAATGTAATGTCAGTCGTGTTGTTTTCTCGTTTTATTTCTTGTCTTTATTGTTTCCTATTCTTAATAATGATTTTTTCCTCATATATTATCACACACAGTAACAACTTGCGCCTGTGATTCAAATTGAGACGCGAATCTAGCAGAACCGTAAAAATATAAGACAATTTTGAAAACTTTAATCGCGTTTGCCGATCAAACAGCGTCATCATGTAAATGAATTATTCCAAAATTACTCAAAAGATCAATTAGTGCACACTAAATTAGGACATAAATACGTAGAATTAGTTGAAAAATTTTTCTCTGAGGAAAATTTTCAACCTTAACACTCTAAAACTTAGCTATAGTTGCACGAATAATTTAGAAAAAAATAATTAAATCACACAACATCAAATATTGAAATTATATAACAAGAGTAACGAATATACTAGGGCTGACCTACTAGGGATCCTACAAATAACCTGCGTAATTGTAAAAAATCCCAACCACTGCCCGTTATCCAACAGGTGTTTAACAACAGCCATAGTATATGGGTGTGTACTATTACATCGGTTGAAAATCTCAGGACTTCCGAACGTTTTTATATCGGAAACACAATGAGAAGCTCCGTGATTTCCCACCTGATGAAACGTTAATTTCTTTTTTAACGTTGAAACATGATGTACAGTTTTGTAGTGGGTATGTGCATGTTCTAAGTAACATTGCATTATATATATATATATATATATATATATATATATATATATATATGTAACTAGACTCGTCTCGGAAAACCTTTGGTTTCTTGATTTGATAATGTTCAAATCAATCTCGAAGAAAAAAAAAGGTTTTAAAAAAAGAGAGAGCTATGAACATGAACGAAATGAATGTCTGTCGAAAATAATGGTACAGATCCAGATCCAAAGTCCAAAGAAAAATAACCCGATACGATACGTGTAATCAACTAACTTAAAAGTGCTCAATACAAAAGTAGAGCAGACCTAGTCAAACCTAGAAAGCCAGCTTTCCCTGACGATCCGCTTAGGTAAAACCTGGCTCTCTAGGTTTGATTACACACACATATATATATGTATATATATATATATATATATATATATATATATATATATATATATATATATATATATATATATAAAACCTGGCTCTCTAGGTTTGATTATATATATATATATATATATATATATATATATATATATATATATATATATATACATATATATGGGGGTATTTTAATATATTTTCAGTTTATACGTTATTTTTATAGATACAATTTATTCAAGTAAATGTTATTAATCAAACAATATTAATTACACTTACCGACCTGTATGCTCGAGAGATTTCGTTGAAAATATGCGTTCACAAACAGAAATTGAACCGGTATTCCTATACGGAAACAGTCATTTGAACTGAAGTGCTGTACCATTCAGCTACAAAGAAGCGTCTAGTTGGCAAAGTCCTAATTACTGTTTAGATATGCAGAATCTTCGCCAAGTTTTCTCGATTGATCAGTTATGCTCGCGAAACGTATCTTAACGTAAAAAACGACAACATATAATGAAATAAATTAAATCCAACAATTATTTAATATATTTCCTGTTTATATATTATTTTTATAGATATAATTTATTGTTCTTTCATTAAACATTATTAATTACATTAACCGGGCGTTTCTTTTCAGCTGAATGGTACAACACGTCAGGTAAAACAACGGTTTCTGTATAGGAATACCGGTTCCATTCCTGTCGGAGAACGTATATCTTCTAAGAATTTTTTTAAACATACAGGCTAGTAAATGTAATTAATAGTCTTTAATTAAAAAACAGAGCATTTACTTAAATAAATTGTATTTATAACGACGTTCTTTGTGGCCGAGCAGGGGTTTCCCCTACAAATGGTGACGCAGGTTCGTTCCCTGCCTGGGAACTCTTTCTCTACTAGGATATTTCGAAAGCGTAGGTAGACACAATACATATTGTTCAATAAATAAAAAAAAATGGCGGTCGATGACAATTTCCTGAAATATTTTTCTACCACGATTCTTATTCCAAACTTCAACTTCAGGATTAACTTTTAAACTCATTTTGCTTCGACGTAATATCATGTCGGACGTAGGTTCATTTTTCAGGACCCGCTTTTCACCTGAGATTACTTTCAACGTGATGATTAATTATTCAGGGGAGACAACTCAAGAGAGCCTGACAGTTTCCAGCAAATGGCAAAATATACAATTGTCAACGGTGGTAGGTTCATATAATTAACTTCGTTGATTAAACCACATAACAAGTCTCTAACAAAGAAAATTCTAGGCAGGCAAGAGAACGCCTGCCAGCAAGACATTATCTTTTAATGCAGCCTTGCCTTTGGCGAATATCCAACTTGGCAGCGTATGGTGCAATATTCGCCTTATTATTTAATACACAAAATCATTTGGTATATTAGATAAAAATTGCCGACGGCGTTAATCGTCCGCTTCTTACAAATGAAACCGAAATGAATATCCTGCGAAGATTTAGTCCTTACGCACAATGGCCAAGCTTCGGCATTATTCTAATTGTCAAAGCGAGACGTTTACTGCGAAGAAACCGAATCAACTCATTTCATAAGCAAAAATATTAATAGTAATTATATTTTATTCGCGACCGTATCAGATTATAGGAATAATGTTAGAAGTCGATCGGTATCAATCATTTCTTTCTTTCTCACGCTATCTATCTATCTATCTATCTATCTATCTATCTATCTATCTATTTGAAACTCTTCATAACTATAGCTGTATCTGAGACCTTTTCTATCTATCTGGCTGTCTGTCTGTCTATCTATCTATCTATCTATTTGAAACTCTTCATAACTATAGCTGTATCTGAGACCTTGTCTATCTATCTATCTATCTATCTATCTATCTGTCTGTCTGTGATTTTTCATATCTCCAATATCTTACATATCTATCTCATGCTATTCATATTTAGGTTAGACTTTTCATATCTATCTATCTATCTATCTATCTATCTATCTATCTATCTATCACAAAATGGATATATATATATATATCTGTCATGCCCTGGATTTCTTTCTTTCTTTCTTCTATCTATCTGACGCTGGATATCTATTTATCTATCTTACGCTGCATCTATCTATCTATCTATCTATCTATCTATCTATCTATCTATCTATCTATATATATATATATATATATATATATATATATATCACATCCTAGGTTTCTTTCTTTCTTCTTTCGTTCTTTCTACCTCACCATGGATTTCTATCTATCTATCTATAATTGGGATGCTGAAGGTTTCTCAACTCGACCAAGAAAGGATTTCGATGAGATGCTTATGTTACGTCAACTTCTCAGATTCGTGGAAAGTGTTTGAGCGCAGAAAACCTTTCAGAACTGTAACTATTTATCAATCTGTCTACTTACCTTTTTCAGTGTTGTTCATATCTATTTTCCCAACTAATTTGCTATAAACAATTTATTCATTTCCCCACTCTCTGTCTCTATCTATCTTGTATTGTCTTCTTTTAAGCCGTAGAAAATAGATCTATCTATCTATCTATGTATCTATCTATGTATCTATCTATCTATCTATCTATCTATCTATCTATCTATCTATCTATCTGTTGTAGCATACCTTCAGACGATAATGGGTATGTCTCCATTCATATAAATACAGTAGTAAATACTGTATGTTGGTCTTCAGTTGGAGATTCGTCACCAGCTATGCTGGTCAAACTCTCTTCTTCCGGACAGAGAGGATCCCCGGTCGAGGCTATGTCGAAGTTTAAAGTCTCTTCTCGGGAATAAGCTACCCGACCCCGTTGTATACGTGGTCTACGGGGAAATTTTGTCCGAGCCTACGGCTTAGGATATACACATTAAATCCGGCCTTGTGCCCCATCTGATCGCGTGGGGAGGTTGGTAGATATTCTGCAGCTGGAGATTTATTTTGGAATTCACTTGACACTTCTAGCAGTTGACTACTACTTTTGGCGTTTTTATATGTGTTGCTCTTATCCTAAGTATTATCGTCTATTACCAACCTTCGTTTGATTATTCTATTCAGTAATCTTCCCTAGTAAACTTCCGTCACTATCTATCTATCTATCTATCTATCTGTTTCTCTATTCCACGGCAGTATGTCAGTTTCTGTCTATATATATATATACATATATATATATATATATATATATATATATATATATATATATATATATATATATATATATCCCTCTTCTTATCTATATATGTTTATATTGATTTCATTTTGTTTATAACATCATTTTGCCTATAGGTCTTTATATTCCCCCTTGTTTTTATCTTCGACTAATCACATCGTCTTCATCTCAACCACGATTTGTTAATAATTAGCTCCTGTTTTTTACATGTATTTTGTGCCAGCCTCGGTGGGGTTTTTGTTTTTTTTCTCGGGAATATTTTGACAACAAATATTGATCATATTCTGTCAATTCTTTTCTTCTGGAAAACAGAAAATGTCTGCTCTTTTATGGATTTAATCTGATGGTGGTTCATACTTGTTTGGCTTTAGGGAAATGCGATAAAAGAAATGCTTCTTCGCCATTGTTTCTTTAAAGATGTAACTTGATAAATAAACCAACCAGACGGCCTTACTGTCAAAATATCCGTGCCGAAGAGGTATAACTTGTTTTTATTCTTTTGACAATTGTCGGTGCGGCTGAGTAGTTTCAAATTCGTTATGCACTGTTTTTGCTGAGGTTGTTTTACAGTAAGAAAAATAAAAGCGCGGCGAGTTCCAAGAAATAACATACGCGACAGAAAAAATAACAAAAAAATAAATAGTGTGCTTGTATTTTTTCTTCATTGCCACTAATGAACTGTAAATTCGCTCCTTGTGCCTATATTGCAATTGTTGATCAATGAGATCCCCCAACCGACCAACATTTGGCTTTTAAGTCAAGTCAATAAATCGAACGAATGTAAGCAGCAAAGGACACACATGCACACACATAAACACACGCACACACACACGCATATATATATATATATATATATATATATATATATATATATATATATATATATATATAAAGCGAAGAGAGGTTATAGTAGTTCCAACGAGAGAAAAGTGTGTATGTTAAAAAGTAGAGGGAAGCCGCAAACGTTTTTGGTTGTAATGTAGATTTAAAAATATATATATATTATGCTTTATTTGCCATAATTTTGCTACACGGGTTTCCGGTTTCGTGACCTTCATCAGGCAAAGAGTGGATATGTCCACATATTATTAAAAGGAATTAATTATTCTTAAGTTTTTCGATGTTAAATATTCTCTATATTAGATATTATTTTTTTGTATGTTAGTGCCCCAAATATCTTCCTTGAATTGGCAGTGAAAAAGTTCTGCGTAAAGGGTAATAAAACAATTAAGATTGGTCCGAGAAAGGGTGAGGAAGATATCTATATTCTTATCTTTTAATGATCGCCGTGTGTTCTTAGATCTATTGCCATTTTTTTGCGTATTGTCAGCATGCGTGCGCATACGTATATTCCCTCTCCATACATACATACTGTGTTGTTATAAGGAATTAGCATACACGTATGTACACAAACACATACACATACATAAAAACACACACTTCCTATGTTATGTAGGGTTTGCGTGTGTGCCCGTGAGCAGGTTTGTTCTTGTTAACACACACACACACACACATATATATATATATATATATATATATATATATATATATATATATATATATATTAACATAAACAAACCTGTTCTATATATACATATATATATATATATATATATATATATATATATATATATATATATATATATATCAGTACGCGTATGTATATACGCACTCCCTCTCTCTACATAAATACTGTATATATAGTTTGAAGATTTTATATTTACATACACTCACTCACCCATAAATGTAGCATATCTTAAAGCTATATTTTTATCATACATACATACATACATACATATATATATATATATATATATATATATATATATATATATATATATATATATAATGAGAGTAAAAGTAAAGAGGGGTGATCGAAGAAATGATAAAGAGAATGACGGTTATCGAGCTCAAAGCATCATAAGATGTCGTTTGACATGACATTTGAATATTGGAAGTTTATATCTACCAGGAAAGCAAGTAAGAGGAAGGGAGTTCCATTGTCAGGAAGTGAGAGTGAAGAAGCTGTTGGAGTAGAAAAAAACGATTGCATTTAACTGTTACGATAGTGAAAGGGTTGGACTGAGATGCCAACTTAGTAGCACGCTTAAATACCTGCAGTAGGGATATCAGCGAAAATAGTTCGTCAGAGCAATTACCATGGAAACATTTGTAGAAAAGAGAGAGGGAAGCCACATATGAAATGCTTTAAAATATAGGTAACTATTGTTGAAACCGACCAGATCTTATGCATTATCTTAGGGCTCTGGCTCATATCATTATAAATTATTAACATATTCTGAATTAATTTTGAATTTTTAAATGTATAAATACTATTTAAACAGTATTTGTAAATGTTTAGTAATAAAGATATTCCCATTTTTTTTTTCAATTTTAAATTTCGGGATTCTAATTTTTCACCATTTTGATACATTCGAGATTTTAATTTCGGGATCTTAATTTCAAGGATTTCGACATCCGGTATTTTAAGATTCAGGATTATAACCAAACCATATATATATATATATATATATGAAGAAAAATAGACGGAAAAAACAAACAAAATCCTTATATGCAATTATGCTGTTTTAATGTTAATATAATGTCAACGTCGGATGTTTTAACATTAAAACAGCATAATTGCATATAAGGATTTTTGTTTGTTTTTTCCGTATATTTTCCTTCATACTGTCGGATCTATATCCATATATTTGCTTACGTATATATATATATATGGGAAAACTTTATATAAGTTTAATTGTAACAGGAACTATTTTAGGGAAGCTATGATAAAATGAAATATGTTTTCGTGCGGCACGTCCATTTGCTTGTTAGACTTTTAAGTTCTTCCAATACGCTAATTATTTTATATCCAACGCGAAACAAAAGGCTTGTAAAATATTCTAAAAGAGAAGACTGAACCATTCTGACAAGCTTAACGAATCAAAATATATCTTTCTACCCACCAGCTTTATATATATATATATATATATATATATATATATATATATATATATTCCTGATATAATTAAACTTATATAAAGTTTTCCCATATAAATCAAATTATATCTTTCTACCCACAAGCTTTATCACATCCAAAATTTTAAAGAATTTATCTAACCATAACATAAGTTTGTTACAACTCCATCGAAAACATTACAAGACTGAATTGCTAGAATAGAGAATAACAATTTAGAACTTGAAAGAGGAATTTACTCTCTCACCTGTAATAATTGTCACAAGGAATGCATATGAGAAAAATGAATTCAAATAAAAGATTATATGAACACAAAAGCGAACTTTTACAAAACAATAAACTCAGTGCATTAGCAGTCCATCGTAATGAGTCTAGCCATAGTTTTCATTTAACAAATGTTACTCTAATTAAAAGAGAAATCCATTGACTGAGACGAAAATGTATAGAAATTGCTTTGATTGAATGATTTGTTTTTTGCGGCTTAAAAAATCCTTTGCATTTTATTTAAAGCTAGAAAATATTTTTTACATGGATTGTAGGAATTTTTTTGGGTGGGAGAGATAATAATGATTTCAGTGAAACAAGTCTTACTAATTAACCCATAGCTCTGGGGAAAAGAAGAGGTGGATTCATTTCTTTAATTTCTTTAATCTCTTGCTCATAATCTTTCATTATAAATTATTCATATATTCTGGTTTGATATTTTTTAATGAATTTTGAATGTTTTACATGTATAAATAAAATTTAAATAGTATTTGTAAATGTTTAGAAATAAAGGTATTTTCTATTTTTTTTTTTTTTTTAATTTCTGCCAAAGACTATTTTTCGGAATTCTGATCTTTGGGGATTTTGATACATGCTAGATTTTCACATTTCATGATTTTAAATTTCAGGTTTTCGGCATTCCTGTTGTGACCACCAGATCCACTTTTCCTCTCTACTGTTCCCTGTTTAAACTTATTCATCATTCTCTTGATGGATCTTGAATGGACTTTGAAGACTGAAGCCGGAGTATGAATGTTGGTACCATTAATGAAAGCCTGAATGGTCTTTTTCATTTTATCATTGCTCATTTGGGAAGATAATGGGGCTTTCACAAAACGATTTTAACCTGTTCCCTTTCTAGCTAAATAACTCAAAAGTTTTTTCCTGTGATTCGCATGGCAAATAGTGCCAAGGTGTCGAAACGTCTTATATGAAAAAGTTTAGTGGATATTTAGATGTTAAACATTTAGTGGGATAGACATTTATGCTAGATATTACATTTTATGGTATAGGCAATTTTGTACTATTTTGCTGTTACACTCGGTATATATATATATATATATATATATATATATATATATATATATATATATAAAAGTGAACATAGAAGTCAACACTTAGAGGCGACAGTCTGTTTCATGCTATATGCAATCGTCAGGCCACGTGTGCTGTTATTTTTCTCGGCTATTTATATATATACGGATTAGTGGTGCATTGTGGGTATTCTATTATGGCGGTTATTTCACCGGAAGTCGTTTGTTTATCTATTTAGGTCAAATTATATTGCTTGTTTTTATTTTTGTTTCTTATTTTATTTATTTATTTATTTATTTATTAACGTAGTAAAAATTTGTTTATATCACTTATTTAACAGTTTTGTTTTGGTTTGGGAATTTAATTAAAGCTATTTGTTCAGTTTTGGGGTTGATTGTTGTAGTTCATTCTAAGTATTATTTTGGCGGGAACAGTTTTTAATTGATTATCTTTATTTGGGATTGGTTTGTTTATATATTTACTTGGATGAATTTAGGTTAATTTATTTTACTTGTATATTTTCTCTTTTCGGTTTTCGATTTTTAAGTAACATAGTATTTTTTTATGTTTTATTTCTATTTTTTTTTTTTTTTTTGTTATTTTGTTATTTTTGCTTATTAGTATATTTATTTGTTTTTATTTTATTTTTTCCGTTTTTAATTTTTTAGGTTACGTAGTAAAAATTTATTATGTGCACTATTTACATTGCTCGGACTTTCATCCACATTTTATTGCCATATTTATCACAACGTTTCGGCCATTGTACGCTCCGGCCTTCTTCAGGTGGTTGGAATGTCGAACTGAACCCTTTATTTCGCTCGCTGGGGTAGACTGTTCTAGTTCCACGTGCTATGTGTAATGTAAATCAGTTATCAATTATCTCCTGTTAATTCCCCGGTCCAAGTTCTCCACTGCCATTGATTAAAGGAGAAATTTCCCCCAAACCTGTTCAAGGTGGCAAGCGTATCGCCGCGTCTTCAAGGACGTGGGCAAGCGATCCTCTCTCTCCCAGTATAGACCCATTAGTCTTCTCAATATCATCAGCAAGCTTTTTGAGGACTTAATCAAGAGAAAGTTCGTCGAGCACCGAAATAGAAACCATAGGTTTCGATCAGCCCGATCCACCGACGTCCTGACTATCATTACATCCAGAATTAGTGAGGTTCTTGATGACACACATATTGCAAGGAGCATTGGATATCTCGAAGGCTCTGACACAGTACCTCGGCAGATGGAGGAGAATAGTGGTCAGCTCAGCATATCAGCGCCCCAACGCCTCCTTCCAGGGTCAAATTCGAAAGAAGTAGAAGACGGAAATCGACTATTTTTGTATATATATTTTTTCCAGAACAGAATGTGTTTTACCGTGTTACTTAGAAACTTCACATTTGGGCGGAAATGCATTGTGACAATATTAAAAATATATAAATAAATAAAATAAAATAACAGTAAAATATGATAAACTCGTTGTCGCCACACATAAAATAAATAAATAAATAATAATAATAACAATAATAATAAGCAAACAAGAAAACGAAAGACAGTAATAAACTGATATCAATCCCAGAATTCCAAAACTACGTTTCTTTTCAAAACGTGATCCGATGTCAGCTGAATCCAGATATGAAGTCAAGATGAATGAAGCAATTACAGCTTCTTTCCGTCACTTTCCTATAACCTACAACGCCCATTTCTTCTACTTGCATATTATTTTAAGTTCACCTATCGTCCGATTCACAATCCTCTTTGGTTTTTTTTTTGGGGGGGGGTGAACAGGAATGCAGGATTATTCCTTGTTTCATGTTTTGGATTGGGTTTCCGGTTATTTCTAAAGTTTTTCTTTTTTTCATTCTCTCACACTCCCAGTAGCCACGTGCGTCTTCGTGGCATCATCGCCTTGCTTGGAGTAAATTGATTTAAAAAATATAGTAAGCAAATATAACCTGACTTCGTGTGAATTTTCGCTGTAATAAAGAAAATCTATTATCTCTCTATACGTTTGCAGAGTATGGGTACCGGGTGAGGCGGGCAATTAATTTGCACCTATAACACATATTTGAGTTGATTGATTCGCTTTTTTGCAATTTATCAATCCTTTTGCAGAATATTTAAAGATAGAAAATATTTTAGATTGTAAGAATTTTTTTAAAGATAATAAGGATTTAGCGATACATGTCTTACTATAGAACCAATAGTTGGATGTGGGAAAAGAGGTACCTTTCTCAAGGTAGTAAATAAATATAACGATATCAACTGGAATTGGAACTCGGCTCTTCAGCGCCATTATCTGCTATACCACCCTCACCCCAAAGCTGACAGCAACTAGTATTCCCAAGCGGTTACTCATCTAGGTACTGACAATGCGTTGCTTAACTTCGGTGATTGTACGGGAACCGGTGTTTACTGAATATTTTATGACATACTAGACACATTTTAAGAAAAATTCTTACTTTTAAAACTCTACATCAATTAGTGATTTTCCAAGCGTAGCTTAGATGCGGCACAAGGCCGAAAACATGGGGCACCCAGTGAGGATCCAACTCACTACTCAGTCGTAATGGATCTAGCGAGACAAGCTTGCTAACCATCACACCGCATTGGGGCGCCTAACTCTACATCATTTAGTCGCAAGGAGCGTGCACCAAAGAGAAAATGATTACGGTATATTTCCAGTACTCCACACACTATATCTATGTACCATGTCTCTTTAGAATGTGGCTCTCCGCAACTTCCTAACCTTTGTATCTCAGTAAATTTTTGGCTTTTTTGCTACCCGTCCTAACCCATGTTCTGCTAACCGCTTGCACAAGCTCGTCCGGTAGGTTATTCGCTGTTTACCTATGACTCTCTTGCTTTCAATAGGACCTGTAAGTGTCAGATTTTCCAGGCCCGTTTTTTTCGTTATATGTCCAAGTAATTTCACCTGTCTCTCCCTTTCTGAATAAGTGTCTGTTTGAACTGGAACTCGACTCTCCGATAAACAATTCCGAGCCATTATCCATTACACCACCCGCACATCCATGCTTACAGCACCTGGTATTCCCAAGCGGTCACTCATCTAGGTACTGACCAGGCTCGACGTTGCATAACTTCGGTGATCGTACGGTAAGCGGTTTTTCAACGTGATCTGGCCGTAGTCTATTTGAGTGGAAACCTCCTATATCAATAGTGGTGTTATAAAGAAAATTGGTCACCTCGAGGTGGTGTAATAGTTAGAAAGCTAGTCTCGCTAAAACAATTCCGAATGAGTAGTGAGTTCGATCCTCACTGGGTGTCCCTTACTTCCGGCCTTGTGCCACATCCAAGCTACGCTTAGAAAATCGCTATAAAGAAATTTTTAGTAGAAATTATTTCACGGCCTCCTAGATAATTAATATGTTTGTTTACTGAGCCCGAAGTGGAATTAATTAGTTGTAATTAATACCGTTATATAAGTCATTCTTTTTTTTCTTTTCTGTCTGTCGGGTTTCCCTTGCTTTCTCCTCCTCTTTTGTTTTGTGATTCAGTGCAATAATTTTTATTGATATTTGTCTGTTTTTCCTCTTCTATTTCTCTTTCTTTATCTTTAGATTTGCTTTATTTCTGCTGGCATTTTTCTACTTAATGTTCGTTATTCTTTGATTGCTGTTAGAACCCGTATATAAGACGACCTACGAGTAAAGTTCCAACGTTAATCTTTGCCAAAGGTTAAATTTTTGACATGATTCCTCACATAGGCTTCCGAACTTTTATCCATAACCCAAGGCTTGCCAAAGTTTTGTCCGTAACCCAAAGTTGGCCCAAGTTTTATCGATAACAAAAGTTTGGCCTAATTTTTATCGATAACCCAAGGTTGGCCCAAGTTTTATCCATAACCCAGCATCAAAATACATTTATTTTATGACATACAAAACAACATTTAGGAAACTCCCTTTTTCTAGAAGCTCTGTATCGGTTAGTCGCAAGGACTGTGTGCTAAAACAATATCATTATGTTATATTTAATCTACTTTACATTCTACTTCCGTATACTACTATATATCGTGTCCCTTTATGATATGGCTCTCCACAGCTTCCTAACCTTTGTATCTATTACTAAAGTTTGGCTTTTTGCTATCACACCTAATCCCAGTTCTGCAAACAAGCTAGTTAGGTAGATTATTCGCTAATTATTTCCGGACCTCTTGTCTTCAACATGTCCTCAGAGTGTCAAATTCTCCAGGCCTTCATTTTTCATTATATGTCCAATAAATTTCAGCTCTCTCTGTTTTTTGAATAGCTCTCTCTTTGTTTCGATTTTCCTTAAGTCTTCTTCGTTGCTTAAACAGTCCGTCCATGATATTCTCAGCATCCTTCTGTAACACCACATTTCTATTTCCTCGCGTCTCTTCTTCTTCTGTGAGGAGATTTTCCTGCATTGACGGCTGTATAGCAGGACTGATATTACATAACAGTTCGGCGGACCTTTGGTTCTAACAAAATCTTCCCGTTTCATAATACTTTGCTTAGCTTTGGAGAGGCATCTTTCACTAATCCAACGTGCCTTCGGATTTTAGTGTCAAATTTACTTCGCAAATATCCAAATCTATTTACCTGCTTGGTTTTGTTGCCATATACTTGATGTTTTCGGCTGTTCTTTCGACTGAGAACTACACAGTCTTTCTACAGTTGATGTAGGATCCTTTCTGCATACTTGCCGGCTTACGGTCATATCGTCTTGAAACACCGGTGCCCGTACGATCACCGAAGTTAAGCAAGGTCGAACTTGGTCACTACCTAGATGAGTGACCGCTTGAGAATACCAGGACTGTAAACTTGGATGAGCGGGTGGTGTAATGGAAAATGGCTCGTAATTGTTTATCAGAGAGTTGAGTTCCAGTTGAAAGAGACACTAATTCAGAAAAGGGAGAGACAGCTGAAATTACTTGGACATGTAATGAAAAAAGGGCCTGGAAAATCTGACACTTACAGGCCCTATTCAAGGGAGGACGGTCATAGGGAAACAGCGAATAACCTACCAGACGAGCTTGTGCAAGCGGTTAGCAGAACATGGGTTAGGACGGGTAGCAAAAAGCCAAAAATTTACGAAGAGATACAAAGGTTAGGAAGTTGTGGAGAGCCACATTCTAAAGAGACATGGTACATAGATATAGTGTGTGAAGTTCTGGAAATATGCCGTAATCATTTTCTCTTTGGTGCACGGCCCTTGCGACTAATTGATGTAGAGTTGGGCGTCTCAATGTGGTGTGATGGTTAGCAAACTTGTCTCGCTAGATCAATTACGACTGACTAGTGAGTTGGATCCTCACTGGGTGCCCCATGTTTTCGGCCTTGTGCCGCATCTAGGCTACGCTTGGAAAATCACTAATTGATGTAGAGTTTTAAAAGTAGGAGTTTTCCTAAAATTTGTCTTGTATGTCATAAAATATTCAGTAAACACCGGTTCCCGTACAATTACTGAAGTATCGAGATCGGTAATCCCTTGGGTATACCTCGTACTGCGGTTGATGTAATGAATAACGCTTCGGAATTCTTAATCAGAATGCTGATTTCCATGTCCCGTTAGGTTTGTTATACTAACGTATGCGCAAATACACTTAAGAAAGATATAAATTGATCTATAATCCTCCAGCCATGGGTTAATTAGTAAGACATATTATCTCAAATCCTGCAGAGTGTTGATAATCCGTAAAAGTCGAATCAATCAATACATACTTGTCTTTACTAACTACTGTAGGAGTTTCTGTAGTTTCTTTTCTACGTCTAGGCCATCTGCATATCTTATACTTGCCGCTAGCAATGAATCCCTGTAGGACATCTTATTCTCTCGGGAATACTTCCCTGCAGAGATGGAATGAATTCGGTGAGAAATGCCATAACTGAGCCGGCTGCTTGTACATTGTCAGTCTCTACTAAACAATAGGTTGGAGTTGATAATAACATGAAGTATTGAAAATATAAAAACGAATTAAAATTAAATTAAAATTCAAAGGAATTAAAATTAATTTTACGAAAAACGTTTGCTCCCCTTATGTATGGCGTTATAGACGCTTCAAGTGGCTTTTAGAATCTCTGCATAAATAAATTTTATTTTACACTATTTTATTTATTTTATTTTAATCTATTTTATTTACTCTATTTTATTTAGTTTATTCTATTTTATTTTAATCTATTTTATTTAGTTTATTTTATTTTATTTTAATCTATTTTATTTATTCTATTTTATTTTACGCTATCTTATTTATTTTATTTATTTTATTTTACTCTATTTTATTTACTCTATTTTATTTAGTTTATTCTATTTTATTTTAATCTATTTTATTTATTTTATTTTATTTTATTTTAATCTATTTTATTTATTCTATTTTATTTTACGCTATCTTATTTATTTTATTTATTTTATTTTACTCTATTTTATTTAATCTATTTTCTATTTTATTCTATTTTATTTACTCAATTTTATTTATTTTATTCTATTTTATTTTAATCGTTTTTATTTATTTTATTTAATCTATTTCATTTATTTTATTTTATTATAATCTATTTTATTTAATTTATTTTTTATTTTATTCTATTTTATTTACTTCATTTTATTTATTTTATGCTATTTTATTTAATCTATTTTATTTATTAGGTTGGTGCAAAAATAATGGCGTTTTTTGACGTATTTTTTAACGTCCAAAAATGCCATTATTTTTGCACCAACCTAATATTTTATTGTATTTTATTTCAATCTATTTTATTTATTCTATTTTACTCTATTTTATTTAATCGATTTTTTATTTTATTCTATTTTATTTTAATCTATTTTATTTAATCCATTTTACTTACTTTATTCTTTTTTATATTTTATTTTATTCCCTCGGTATTTTGCTTTGATTTATCTCAATCTTGCTTTAAATTAAATAATAGGACTGTTATTTACCTGAATAATTTTTATATAAGACGATTCCTTGTTCCCATTTGCCGACCGATTCTTGATCTGAAGTCAATAAATCCTAAATGTACCAGACGACAAGTGCAAAACGACAGAGACATAGCATAGCTCTACGGATGAAGGCTGAGAGCAACTTGAACAGACTATATCAGAAGTCAGTCAGTTATGTGCTATGCGGGATACATGCGTAGGCGATCATGTATCTTTCGATACATGACTGAGGAGGTAGATTTTTTTCCCGTTGTAGTTTTCCATTTCTTTCTGTAGTAAAGCAGTTGCTATCCAAGTCTATAGAAGCCACTTTGCCCAGCTATCTACCCATAGCTGTGGGGAGAAGAAGAGGATTCATACCTTTACTAAGTGTATTAGCACGTAAGTTAATGTAATGGATTCGACTGGAATTCGAACTCGGCTCTCGGATTCTTCAATCCGAGCCTCTATCCATTACTCCAGGAAATTTTAAGGAGAAAAAAATGAATTAAGGGAACTACAAAGAAACTGATTCTAAAAATCAGAAAGAAACAGAATTCCTGGGACAATCTAATGAGGAAAAGTGTGCTTGGCGAATTTAAAACGCAAAGTATCGTTATGGGTATGACGATAACTACATTGGACAGCAAGGTCTCTGATCAGGAGCTTTTGACGAGCGTGAAATGACTACTTAATTGCTGTTGTTCCCAGGTCCACTCTGACTCAGGGTGGTATCACCACTTAGGGTCCCAGTTATGGGCAAATAGTTAACCCCCCCAAATGGAGGTCAAAACACTATGAAAGTATCAATATAAAAATACATTTTTATATTAAAAATACCAGTAATAAATTTTCATAGTAAAAAAATTACCAACAATACATTTTTGTAAAATAAATTACTAATGCTGCCAAGAAAATTAATTTTCGGCATTAAATGACCCATAAGGAGTTGATATGCCGTTAGACAATCAAACAAACAAACATGCACAGTTATTGAAAGTAAGAGTAGCAATAACGAAGAAATAAACGATTTGACGCGTTTGATTGACTGGATAAAAAATAAATATTTGTGATATAAGAGACAGGAGTGACAGCAATAAATCGAGAAGTTGTGGAGACTTATGAATTACCGAGTCCTGAAATAATATGGCCTGTGTAAGAAGAAGTAATGTTCATATCCTTCTAGCGTCTTTTAAAAATCTACTACCGTAGATTAAAGGGTTAAAGTCGAAGTTTATTGAACCCGGATCGGCGGGGGATTCTCCTATCGGATTTAATCCGGAGGGATTGGCAGAAGATGAGAAGCGGTGTCCCGTTGAAGTAGATGCTGCGGTTGTAGTATATGTTCCGTGCCGGAGGCCTTCTCTCCTCCCTTGAGTATCCTGACCTTGTTTCGTAGTATCAGTTACATAGCGGTGATATGACCAGGTAAGACCAACTTAAAGAAGTTTTGACCAGGATAGACAAGTTAAGACCAGCTTAGACCAGCGCCTCGAGTGGAAACACTCGGGACCCCACCATAAAAACCGACCTTGTGTCACAACCTCACTCAGTGGAAGGTCAATGTAAATCTCGAACCCGGATCGACAGAAGACAAAGAAACGTAGTGATATCAGTAAACACGAAGACATTGGTTCTAATGTAAATAATTTGTTAACAATCTAAATTCTCTTTGATTCCAAGAAATTAGGTTATTCTTTGTAAACACAACGGAAACGATGAAGTCACGGCCAGTTAAATTTATGCTTAATTTTCCATGCGGGTCAGAGGGAGAACAGTCTTCGTTGTTGTTTGTACGGAATTTACGAAGTGAATTCATAGGCCGGATGTTACGGGCGACGTCAGTTTTAACCGTAAAGTCTCTAATAAAGGGAGATAATTAACTGAACAGTCAAATAGCGTTTAAACAATGATTCCCCGCAGAAATCAATTTTCAAACGAACGCAGACCAGTACAAGTTACATAATGTGAACTAAAACACAACGTCTCAAGCAGCTCCATGCTTCTTGCATACAGCCTACACATGCTTGTGGAAATGCAAACTTTTGTCCGCATTTTTGTTTTCTTTCACGATAAAGTGGAATTTTTTTAATTTTATTTTCTTGCTTTTTGTTGGTGTTTTTCTATTCTCTCCTATTCAGCGACCAAAGAGGAAATAATGACTGGTGCATTATGGATAATGAACTGCTACCGGGAACTCTTAATATGAATCTATTTGGCCTACGAATAGCTATCACGCCGTGTGGCGGATGGCAGAGTATTGTTCGCCGAAGTAAAGTTCCATTGAACGCGTTACTTTACCAGTAAAAAGCTTGATATGAGAGGGAATGACGAATAATGTGAAACGGTGGGAATAATTGATTCTTGGTTACGCACTCGAGTCTATTTAAACGAACCTGTTTCTAATTGGGACAAGTAGAAAAGGATGGACCGGAGCAGGGGAAGTGAAGATCATGAATAAATAAATAGATGGGTTTTGAAGAAGAAAAAGAAGAGAAGTAAGAACTGATCAGAAAGAGATAAAAACGTATTCTAGTAAGAAAAAGAACAACTAGAAAAAGACGAAACGAAGAAATAATAATAATAATAATATGAAAAGGAAGAAGAAGAACAACAACAACAAGAGGATGGAGAAGAATAGCAGCTACGACAAAATAGAACAAACAGTATTACGAACAAATAATAACAATAATAATAATAATAATAGTAGGAGTAGTAATTCTTCTTCTTCTTCTTCTTCTTCGACGACGAAAGAAAGAAGAAATATTACTATATAAAAGAGGTTTTAATAGAAGAAGAAGTAAAAGGAGAAGAAGAAGAAAAAATGACCAAAAAGAAGACACGGACAATAGCAAGGACAAAAAGAAAACGAAGAAATATTATTACGACGAAGTAATAATAATAATAATAATAATAATAATAATAATAATAATAATATGAAGAAGACGTAAGAATAGCAAGTGGATGGGGAAAGAGATAAAACAGTAACAAAAGAAGAAGAAAAGATGATACGAAAAAGTAATAATCATAATATGTAGAAAAGGAAAAAAGAATAAAGAAACAAATCCTGCTACAGAAAAAGAGGTATTAATAGAAAAAGTACTGGTCAGAAAGAGAGAGAAAAAAGCATTCGAGTAACAAAGAAAAATAAAATCCTTAAGTGTTTTAAAATGTGAAAATAATAATAATAATAATAATAATAATAATAATAATAATAATAATAATAATAACAATAACAATAATACGACGACGAAGAAGAAACGATATGTATTACTACATAAAAGAGGTTTTAAACGAAGAAAAATAAAAAGAAGAGAACGAAAAAAGCATTCGAGTAAAAAAGAAAAAAACAAATCCTTAAGTGTTTTAAAATGCGAAAAAGGACTAAAAATACGAGCAAATCAGAAGAAAATAGGAATAAGAATAAAAAAAAAATGAAAATTGTCACAAATATTTGTCTATGAGTCAAGCTGTAAAGGTACAATTAAGGGTGACCTACAGATAGTTAATTAAAAATAAGTGCACAGGCATAGCAATTGCTGGTGTTTTAACTTCAAGCAAAAGATATTCATTGCTTCCGTCACTCAATTAATTGACATGCGAGATATACGCTTGGATGATCCTGTCTCTTTCAGTTCATGACTGATTAGCAGAAATTTTCCTGCAGTCGGTTGCCGGGCCTTTCTGCGATATACTGGTAACGAAGGCAGGCTATAGGATCTAGCATGGCCTGGAATTCAACCAATAGCTTGGGGTAGAGAAGGACTGATCAGAAAGAGATAAAACGAATGTCACGATCTCATCTGGGATACGAACTCGGCTCTCCGATTTCTCATCCCACAGCTTGGGGGAGACAAGAGACGGCTTCATTCCTTTCCCAAGGGTATTTGCGCATAAATGAATATAACAAACTCAACTGGGATTTGAACTCGGCTCTCCGATTTCTCATGCCAAGACGCTATCTGCTACACCACAAAAATTGGGAAAATGGAAACAAAAAACATTTATATTTAGATTTACGGTTTCGAATAAAAAAGTTGAACTTTCTAGGGCACATAATGAGGTGGGAGATTTTCGATACGTTGAAACTTCCTACTGAAGGCAAAGCGAGACGCAGTAAATCGTTTTTATAAGCGCAATGATAGTTCCATATACTACAAATTCAAATAGAAATTAGATATAATCTGTTTTTTGTAACAATATCGATAATCTCGCACAGTATTCACATTTAGAAAAAAATATTATATAAAAGTTTCTAAGTGTTTTCTGAAAAAATATTTTATAATAATTTACATGTATATCAGATCTACTAAGAGCATTAGATGTGGTGTTATGCAAATTAGATTGTATATAAGTAGAAAGGTCTCTACATTCGGGGGAGAGTTATTTTTCCTTGACTACACTGCGTACTTGTGAGAACTTTGCACGAGACAACATATATATATATATATATATATATATATATATATATATATATATATATATATATATATATATATATATATATATATATATATATTATATGTAAATTTAGTCAATCAGATAGCTGTTTGTTTTTTTTCTCTGTGTAGTATGAGAACAGTATAAACATTGCACACATTATCTCATCAATCAACCAAGGATGACATCTGTACTGAGGGGGTGACCTGGGTTGCTCGCAAGTATGCAATTTTCTCAGTTGCGTCCTTGCAGTTCTTGAACAACTATTACTGTGTACGGATAGAACTTCAGACCAATCTATATAATTCTCCTGACTGCTCGATCAGATATTCCCAGAATAGAAGCATTTTACGGACTGAACGTGGAGGAGAGTGCAGAACAGACTGTCTCCTGCCTGAATATTTTGCGGAGTTCGAGCGCTTCAAAGTCTTCCAGGTGGGTTTCTTTTAAGCGCTGAATTTGTGGCCCTGAAATGGTCAACCGATAGTAGTATCGATTTTCTATTCGAAACAGCATATTTTCGATATTAAGTTGAAATGAGCACAAAAAGAACCCTGTATTGTAATTAGATATTCGGCAGTCTTAAAAAGACATTTCAACAGTAATCACAGCGTGGGCACAGGTTCAAAACAATACGATAACTGATGCTATTTGAAACAATAGTAAGGCCGAAGACACTATTGCAATTTGCTTAAATTCTCTAGCAACACGCAGGTGACAGTTTAAAATGTGGGATATATTTCTTCCGCACACTGTATAACTTACCATACCAGAGGTAAATTAAGCAGTCTCTCTCAGACGTCACAGGAGAATGTGTCGACGGGAGCAGCTCACATCTAGAATGACCGAAGTTAACTGAGTACGTAAAATTATTCTTTTCTTTACCAGATTTGTAACAGTCGACTTCCCCTGCTCGGGAATAAGTCTTTTGGGTAACTGCGTCATTCAAACATATCAGTTGCTCACTATAGCGTTTGGCTTTAGAATTTGATTACGGAATGAGGTAGTCGTAATAAAGAATTCCATTTTAATCTGAAGAAATACACAGAACTATTTCCTACAGTAGACTTTGTTTTTATCTTTTCTTTTTTTTTTAAATAACCATTTCACACCGAACAAGGCGATAAAGACACTGAGACGCAAGGTGTTTCTGGGGATGAAAGACAAAATACAGAAGAAATCTGAAAGGATATTACTGATGAGAAACGACATTAAAAAAAAAAGAACAAGATTCAAAGAGACAGGATATGACGATTGACGTTACATCTAACTTTTTTCTAGATTGTAGTTGATAGGAAAAAAAGTAGCTGGAATTAGACAAGTGAGACGTGCGAGCGAAGAGACTATTAGAATAGAATTTACGATTACATTTTAAAATTTTCACAATAAAATGATAAGCCCTAGCAGACAATCTAGTATTACAGCGAAGTCCCTTAATTCAAGGTACCTAAGATGGAGAGTCATCAGAACAATTGCTATGAATATATTTGTAGAAAAGACAAAAAGAAGTTACGGCGGTGGAAAAGTGATTGAAGCCGAGACGCCAGATCGGAACACAAACATCGGTTTTTCATTTTTTTTTCCAGCAATATCCATACAAGTCATTGTCAGTCATAGCTTTCCACTACATCGTTTTTTGTTTTTTTTTACTAACATCTGTAAATTGTGAAGAACTGTGATTATTCTCGGGAAATACTCTCTGTCCCAAAAGTCACGCAAGATTTGGCAGGAAACATACACTTATGAAATAGCAGGCAAAGAAAATTAGTATGACATCAATAAAATGTCCTAATAATACATTGCCACAAAGAGAAACATGATTCCATTTAGTAAATAAATACAAAATTTACAAGGTTATCAATAGTAATGCGACTTTTGGAACAACATGAATAGTGAGATAATTTCACGTCGAGTTGAGCACGGTTTTGAATTCAAAGTACTTTCGCCTACATTGCTTGCTTTACATAGGCAAGACAATCCAGTCTTGCTTACTATTTTAGAAATGGCTGTGGACAAAAGAGATCTGGCCATTTTCGAAGGGTGTTAGCATGAAGTGAACGCTGCAGCGTCGATTGACATTTAAAAGTCGACTTGGCGATTCCATTGTTTTATAAGAAATATAACCATTGATTCATCTATAATAATTACAAATACGAAAATGAAATTCTTTGACGTTAATTGGACGTTAGTTGCGTGGTAGTATATATATATATATATATATATATATATATATATATATATATATATATATATATATATATATATATATTCCGGGCGCTGATATATCAGGAGTAAAATCTCCGACTGATGCCAAAAATGTTGGGTTTCGATGGTCTGCCACACTGACGAGCTGTGAAAACACTGAAACTGTCTGCCTGTGGATGACAATATATACGTCCCCGAAAAATTAATTTCGGTCGAACACTCTGGAAAGAAAGCGCTTGAGGCAATCGGATGTCTAGTCACGTTGATGAGCTGTGATACACCTAAACAATCTATCTGTGGATGTCTATATACATATATATATATATATATATATATATATATGGTTTTCTTGAATTCCCGTCGAATTAAATTTTGATGTATAGGGTGTTCAAAAAATGCCCTGAGTTTTGACTTCCTATAACTGTTTCAATTGTTTTCTTTTTCAGATCCACGTGTTTAATATTTAATTTAAACCGTTAATCTTCTTTGGCAGTCAATAAACATAGATATTTATTAATTTTAACAATTAATCTTGCTTGCAAGTAAATAAACACTGCATTTATTGTCATTTAAAGGGTACACATTTTCGAGACACACACTAACACTATATATATATATATATATATATATATATATATATATATATATATATATATATATATATATATCAGAATGAATTGATTTTATTTTTTAATCCGACATATTTTTTTTATTATTTCAATCGTCTGCCGTTCTGCTTACTCGAGAATATCCAATAAAGAGGGCATATTATCTTTATTAAGTTTTCTTTTTTTTAAGTACGCAGGCTGAGAAACGAAATGAATAGAATTTAAAATAAACGGGGCGTCTACTCAGATATGGGTATCCACTAAAATTAATGTTTGAAGTATTAAATATATATATATTTACCTGATGATCCTGAATCCTTAAAAAAGGATTTAGGTGAAATAAATTATCGTAATGGTACATTAAAGTGATTTGTTTTTCATTACATTATATATATATATATATATATATATATATATATATATATATATATATATATATATATATATATATATATATATATATATATGTCTACGACTTAAATGTTATTTTTAATGGATAAGAATATTTGAGTACACGCTCCGGAATTACCGTATGTACATGAGTAAGACAGAATAAGCTGAACAAATGTGGTGTTCACTATTACAAAAATGAGGTTACTAGTCGAAATAATTCATAGATCAAGACTTTTATTTTTAAGTGCCGTCTGACTCAGTTCTTATTCCAAATCCCTCAATAATATAAATATTCTTTCTTTTTTCTTTTTTTTTTTTTTCTTTCTTTCTTTCTTTCTTTCTTTCTTTCTTTCTTTCTTTCTTTCTACTCACATTCAGTCTTTTCTTTTATTTACGTTATGACATTATTTCTGTCTCTTTAATGGCCAATTTTTCTTCCTCGTAATATCATTCTTTTTTTCTTTCTTTCTTTCTTTCTTTCTTTTCATACTAATCATTCTCCTTTTATTTTTGTTATCATATTTTGCTTTTTTGCCTTATTTCTTGTTATGCTGCTCAGCTCCGTTCTTTTTCTCTTCATTACATTCTTTATTTTTTCTTTCCTTCTTTCTTTCTTTCTTTCTTTCTTTATTTTTTATACTACTCAATTCCTTCCTTTCTTTCTTTTTGTTATTCAATTACTCTCTTTTTCTTTCTTTATTTATTTTCTATGCTACTCAATTTCATCCTTTATTTTATGCTACCAAATTCCTTTCTTTCATATTTCTTTCTTTCTTTTTCTTTCTTTCTTTTTTTATTTTTATGCTACTGGATTTCTTTCTTTCTTTATTTATTTTTATGCTACTCAATTCCTTCCTTCCTTCCTTTCTTTCTTTATTTTTTATAATACCCAATTCCTTCATTTTCTTTCTTTCTTTCTTTCTTTATTTATTTTTAAGCTACCTAATTCCTTTCTTTTGTATTTCTTTCTTTCCTTCCTTCTTTCTTTTTTTCTTTCTTTCTTTTTTCTTTTTATGTTATTCAATGCCTTTCTCTTTCTTTCTTTCTTTCTTTCTTTCTTTATTTATTTATTTTATGCTATTCAATTCCTTTCTTTCTTTCTTTTTTTCTTTCTTTCTTTTTTTCTTTCTTTCCTACCCAGCCCCCTTACTTTTAACTTCTAGTTTTATTTTATCTTCTTTCTTTCGTTCTTGATTTTATGCTACTCATTTCCTTTCTTTTTCTTATATTCTTTCTTTCTTTCTTTCTTTTCTTTCTTTCTTTATTTATTTTATGCTACTCAGTTCCTTTCTTTCTTTCTTTATTTATTTATTTCCTACCCAGCCCCTTACTTTTAACTTCTCGTTTTATTTTATCCTCTTTCTTTCGTTCTTGATTTTATGCTACTCATTTCCTTTCTTTTTCTTATATTCTTTCTTTCTTTCTTTCTTTTCTTTCTTTCTTTATTTATTTTATGCTACTCAGTTCCTTTCTTTCTTTCTTTATTTATTTATTTCCTACCCAGCCCCTTACTTTTAACTTCTCGTTTTATTTTATCCTCTTTCTTTCGTTCTTGATTTTATGCTACTCATTTCCTTTCTTTTTCTTATATTCTTTCTTTCTTTCTTTCTTTCTTTCTTTCTTTCTTTCTTTCTTTCTAACTTGCTTTATTTCATTTCATACTACTCAGTCCACTTCCTTTTTCTTTGACGATATATTTTTCTTCTGTGCATTCTTTCTTTTATACTTCTGAACTCTTTTTTTCTTTTCGTTATAGTCTTCTTTTTTTCTTTTTATGTCACTCTACTCTTTCTTTCTTTCTTTCTTTCTTTCTTTGTCTCCTTTTCTTATTTTAATTATTCTTTACATTCTCCCTTTTTTCCCTTCTTTTATTTTCACCTCCCTATCCATGTTTCCATCGTCTTTTCAACCCTTTGTATTTATATACACTTGTCGCTAATTTTATTCCATTCTCATCATGCTGACAAACACAAAGCATGTTTACTCTCTTTCAGATGAATCCTCAATTCAGAGATTATTATAATTATCTTGAAATATACATACTAAACACACCAGCTCATCATATTACAACACCCTCAACCCACGCATACACATAGCAAAAAATATATTGAAAAATGACCAAAGATTGAGAGAGAGAAAGAGGAAAAAAAAAGGTTTCGTTTCATCCGATCAGATATTTAAATGCTAACCAAACAACTGTTCATTCTGACCTGTGATAATTCATCAGTACGCATGTCAACGCCAACATTCACAATTGGTAAGGTCATCAGGAAAGAAAACTCTATGGCAAATAACTAACAATGTCCGCGAGAAAGCACCTCTCTCCTCTCACTGACTCGTACTTAAAAGCCGGATTTCTTGACATGACAATGTTGGTATATCTTCGTCAACTCATTTCCACTGGATAACAATGAGATGCCCATTGTCCTATGCTAGCGACAAGATGATTGATAACGACTTATTTTTCATTGATTAGAATTAGGACACTTTACATGTAGAGAAATAATAATAATAATAATAATAATAATAATAATAATAATAATAATAATAATAATAATGAGAACAAAACGAAGTAAAAAAGAATGAAAAGAAGTAAAACAAAAGAATATCAAGAAAAAGACTTGAATAATTATGGTGAAATAGATGTAATAAAAATAAGACCATAAAGAATTAAAATGAATAATAATAATACACAAGAAGAAGACGAAGAAGAATGATTAATGTTTTACGACTTATCAACCTTTTGCAGGTTATCTGAAGCCAATAATACTTTTACATATAAAGTTTTACTAATTAACCCATAGCTGGAGGGAAGAGAGAAGGATTCATAACTTTCCTGGGAGTATTTACGCGTAAAAGAATATTTATCAGCCCGAATTGGAACTCTTGTTTCCGAATTCAAATTCCGAGCCGATATCCATCACATCACCCGCTACATCCAAGCATTCAACACATGGTATTCCGAAGCGGTCACCCATCTAGATACTGAGCAAGCTCGATGTTGCTTAACTTCATTGATCGGTGTTCCGTGTTTCAGCGGGATATGGCCGTAAGAACTTCCACTCGAAGGAGAGTGTATATCTGATGAAGTATTTGAAGGAGCGGGTATATCCATTGGTCAGATTCAATTAAATACGAGTTTCAAATGTTGATTTTTTTTCAGGGGAAACTGTCCTTCGTAAATTATAAAAATCTATATTTTAGATAATAATGATTTACTGATACAAGTCTTATTACTGGACTAATAAGAGGTGGGTTCATGCCTTTCCCAATGGTATTTGTGCGTAAGTGAGTATATAGAATCTGATTGGAATTGGTTGTTCGATTTTCAATTCCGAGCCGTTATCCGTTACACAATACGCACATCCAAGCTTACAGGTATTCCCAAGCGGTCACCCATTTAGGTACTGACAAGGATCAACGTTGCTTAACTTTGTTGATTAGGCGAAAACCGGTAACTCAACGTGATATGGCTATAAACCGAAATGAAGTAGAAGAACATAGTCAATGATGAAAGAGAATAAGAATGAAATGCTTGATGATTAGCAATACTTTTCCCAGAATTAAAGTCATATTGGGAATATACAGGTGAGAAATTTAATGATCATTATTAACCAGATTGGAACAACACAGAACGGCATCTCGAAAATTTCAAAACAAAAAAAAAACAAAAAAAAAAACAACTAATTGTTGAATAAAAGATCAGGATTTTGATCGGGAATTAAGAAATAAGATACAATATGAAGATAACGAGTGCACCCATCATTATTGGCACTCCTGGAATAGCCCTGAATAAACTTGAAAAAATTTACGAAGATCTTGCCTGAAAATTTTAAAAAGTGGGGAATATTGAAATTACATCTGTAGCTATCCTTAATGTCGCCTTTGCAACGGCGCTAACCTTGCGAAAAAAACAAAAAAATTGAATCCAATCACAACCCGAAAGACATATTTTGTTATTTTTATATATTGATTTCTGGGTCACAAAGTTGGTCACGACTCAAACATGTCTAAAATATCTTTACGTTTTTTTGTGTTTTTTTGTTTGTTTTTTTTTTGTTTTTTTTTTTGTGGGGGATTTTTTTTTTTTGTTTTTGTTTTTGTTTTTTAATCATTTCAGTTCAAGGAAGGCGTTAAAGCCACTAAGCACCAAAGGATTACTGAGAGTGAAAAAAACAACAACAAAAAAACTGTGAAAACGTTGAGGGGAGAGGTAGCATTAAAAGAGAAGGATTCATGGAAACAGAAGATGTTAATTGACGTTGCATTTAAGTTTTTGAAAATCGTTTTTTGACAGGAAAGATAGAAGCCTGAACAACATGTCACTTAACGCAATTTATTTACATTATTCGGACTCCTACCTTCACCTTCATTTCCATATTCACAACGTTATCAGTTGATTAGAATTTCGAACCGAATCCACCGGGGTAGATTTTTCTTGTTCCACTTACCATGCCTCTTTCGGGTGTTTCAGTTATTTCCCTTTAACTTAAAACTCCAAGATTTGGTTCACTACTGCTGTATCCTGTTCTTGAACTCACAACTCTTTGGGTCTAGTCACTTTATGCAATGGACCATATGTCTTTGAGGGCATCTGTGTATAAATTTCCGAGACTTATAACAGATTTTTACCAGTGCTCATATTGCAATTTTTCCGTTATTATTCTTGCATATTTTTTTTACCAGAAGTCATATTGCAATTTTTTTATTGTTATTCATTGCTTTTCTCTAGCAATCCTTATAAGGTTTCCCTATATTTTATTCTTTTCTATGCTTTTCGACTTCGGAGAGTTTCGTGACCTAGCATATATGCCGATTCCTGGCAATGAAGACGAGGATAACAGTCTGAATAATGTAAATAATATAAACACTCATAATATCTCATCTCAGAGATATAGACAGATATTAATCCTATTTCTAATAATGTGAGTAAATGACGAAACATTATTTTGGAAGATATTTTTCTAGGTAGGGCCACCAACTTCTCAGCATATCCTCGGATACGTAATATGAGATCACTTATTCTTGTCTTCTAAATCTTCAGGACAACTATCTCTTATAATTATACCAAGAATTGTCCACTCCTTAAATTGATCTAAATTTTTCCAACGATATTGTTAATGTACACTTTTTGCTCCCGTAATTTTAACTAGTGTTATACATTCTTTGTACATTAAACAAAGAAATGGGATTTGAATTGCTGTATAATATCAATCCAGCTATATAGCATTTAATGCCGGACAATTTTCTGTGATGTAAATCTATAAAAGGAAGCTGAGAATACCATGGATGGAGTATATAAAAAATATTTGACTTGCCATTAAATCGAATATCGACAAAAGAAATCTGACAAAGTGCTACACGAGCTTCCGATCTCATAACTTTCTTCAGGCAAATTAAAGGAATCGATTTTTAAAGGAATAACGTTTCCTTACGTTCTTTTAATGTTTCAGTCTTCATTTTCTGTATTGTAGTGAGCCTTGATCTCATTTTTGGATTGTTGGCAAAAGTGAATTTCTGTCTAACTGGTCATAAAATCATTAGGTTTGGTCTTAGTTGTGGCGATGACAGATATGTTGATGATAGATACCCCCATATATATATATATATATATATATATATATATATATATATATATATATATATATATATACAGTAGCAGTTTTACCTCCCAACCCCTAGGCGCAACAGATCATTCTCTAGTCAGTGTCCAAGTAGATGACAAACCAAAGGCATCCCCTGAATTGCCATTCCATGGAACGATTTTTCGCTTCACGACTGCAGACTGGTACAGCTTTAGATCTTACATGGCGGAAGTTAATCACTCATTCTTTTTTAAACATGCTGCCTCCAAAACTGTTGCCCTTATTACAGAATGGATCCTTTCTGGAATGGAGAGTTTTATACCACACCAAAAATCTAGCAAAAAGCTACCAGTCAGCCCTGGTTCACCTTTAAATATGCTGCAGCCATAGCTTACTGTAACGCCTACTTCAATATCTATAACAAGGAATGGTTTAGTTGGACACTTGCTGCATTCAGAACTGCAATCTCTGCAAGGAAATTATGCGCAAGCGGTTCAGGCCAAGGCTGAAAAAAAAACAAATTGTCTCACAAAAGTTCTAGAAGATCTCCAACCAAATTCTGAATACAGGTAAAGTGTCTGTTCCCACTGTTATAAATGGCCCTGAGACCATCTCTTCCTCGTCAGGTAAAGAAAAGGTATTCGATACAATCTTTGCCTTTAACACAACTTTAGAAAACGCAGGATACCCATTTCCCGACTTCCTCCATCTCATTGAGCACAATCTCAGTAGTATTTTTATTACAGTCCGGGAAGTCACAAAGCTTATCAAAAGTCTTAACCCTAAGAAATCCACTGGCCCTGACAAAATTCCAGTGGTTATCCTTAAGAATATCAACCTGGCAATATCCCCGATCTTAGCGAAATTAATTAACGCTGCTTGAAGGAGAAATTATTCGTAAGTCTGTAGAAGGTTACAAGTGTATACTCGGTTTTCAAGAATCCGGAGTGAGCGCTCATCCCCCACTCAGTTCGACCCATCAGTCACTAGCAAGTTTGTTGAGGCTATAATCAACAAGGTTTTTGCTCACCGAAATAAGAATAACCTCTTGAGCGACAAGCAGTTCGGGTTTTGATCGATTCACAGCTGATGACCTAACTACTATTACTAGGGAGCCACAAGACAACAAATATATCACAAGGTCTATAGCATCAGATAGTTCGAAGAGCTTTGACAAGGTGGGACAAAAAGTATTGATTCACAAGCCCTCTAGCTATTAAATCAATGGACGAGTCTTTTTAATTATAAAGTCCTTCCTAAATATTCTCTAGAATACAACGCAGGCGTAACTCAGGGGTCGCTTCTCGGGACATCCCTCTTTTTACTTTATATAAATGATCTGCCTAAGAGTATACTCCGATCATTTGTAAATATCTATGCTGATGATACAACGGCATATGGGGACACCATCAAGACTCTTGATGACCAGAGATTGGCAACAGCTGATCTCACCTCGGGTCTAGCTCTAACATCTCAGTGTGGTGGGCAAATGGCTGGTTACATTCAGTTCTTCGTAATCCAAACTATTTACATTCCATCATCGCCGACCGGACCCTGAGGTACCACAAGTCACGATAAATGAATGTTCCCTGAATGCTATATTTACTGGAAGTATCAGATGGTGGAATTTAATATCTAATTAATATAGAGGTGTCAAGATTTAAATTCTTACCTATCGAATAGGTCCTTGAAGGTAGTTATTAACGCCTATTATCCGAACCTTAGGAATCAACGCAGGCGTCCCCCACGGGCCGCTTTTCGGGACATCTCTCTTTTTACTTTATATAAATGACCTACCTAAGAGTAAACTCCGATCATTTGTGAATATCTATGCTTATGAGACAACGGTATGTGGGTGCACCCCCGAAAATCCCGATGACCAGAGTTTGGCAGCTGATCTCTCCTATCAACTAAGTTTAATATCTCTGTGGGGAAAAACTAGCTGGTTACTTTCAATGCTTCAAAAACCAAGTCAGTTGCATTCCATCATCACCGAACGGGCTCTGAACTATAACCAATCACGATGAATAGGTGTTCCCTAAAGGAAACTCTGTAGCTCGGGAGCTTATTTACCTTAAACTCAACCCAAACCTGAAATAGAACTCATACATACCATGGAAAAAGATACTGGAGAAATGGTCGGTTCTCTCTATCGCTCTAGAAAGTGCCTGGCACTACCTATTGTCCTTTAACTTTACAAGATCTAAATCACACCTAAAACTGGCTACTGCTACCATATATGGGCAGGAACTGTCCAGTCTTTACATTCAAGTCTCGACACTGTCTAAAAGCGCCTCTGCGTGACAATTGATTTCCACCTTACGGACACAATCGAAACATCGCAAGCCTCACACTGCTCGGTCGCTATTTCTCACGCGAACTACATTCCTTAATTCCAACCGTTCTAACCTTCATGTCAAATACCCGCCATACTACGCAGGTTGTAGCGGACCACTGGCATTCCCTTCATGTTACATTGGTGAGACTGAAGTTTCAATCGAGCAGCTTTTTCCCGTTAACCTCTGCATTGTGGAAGGGACTTACAAATGGATGTTTTCCAGATCACTACAATCTAAGCCTGTTCAAGTGTAGGGGCTATCAGATATCTTTCATACATATCGGCATAAACAGTGCCTGTTACTCTGTAACCCTCTACCTTGAATTGTCCCAGGCCTTTTATAGGATAAACACTACAAATAAAATATAAAGAAAAAAGAAAAGAGCATGTTCTTGCACAGACTCAATAGTTGATTCCAGTCACAGGAAGGAGCTGAGGGATGTTCGGGTACAATCCTCATGGGTAATTTGTCGAAAGTTTTACCTGTTTCCTGAGGTTTTGGGGGTGTTTTACTCTCCTGAACGTTTCTTATTTTTGAACCCTTACCAACCGACCTGGAAAAGCTCGTCCCACTCAAAAGAATTCGATCTAAAGAATATTCAGAAAATCAGTGATCAATTAATTTTGAACGTGTCGATATTGTATTTGTAGAGGATCACGTTCGATGCAAACAGTATTCTCGAATTTTTCTCAGCCTTTGTAAAGATTGCAGAGCCGTTCCAGCACAACGTTTGAGATATAGTGTTTTATATGAGATGAAACACTAACCCACTGAAACATGACATATCATGTTTCGGTGGGTTAGAGACCAATAAGAGAAAGCTTCAAGGACATCTGTATTATACAGTAAATATAACTGTTCGAGGACATTCCGGTACCACCTCGTATATATATATATATATATATATATATATATATATATATATATATGTGTGTGTGTGTATGTGTGTGTGTGTGCATATATATATGTATATATACCCACACGCAAATAAATAAATAAATAAATAAATATATGTGTGTGTGTGCGTGCGTGCGTGCGTGTGTGTATGTGTAGAGATAGATAGATAGATAGATAGATAGATAGATAGATAGATGTATGATAAAAATATAAGTCTACGCATTAATACTTACACGTACATATATATTTTTCTCAGTTGTTATAAAAACGGTGCTCAATGTTATATAACAAAGCTATTAAGTATATATTAATGAATATACACAATATCTCACGTCGATAGTACGACACGGAGTTTCATGCAAACATGCAATCTTCAGGTGCAAAGCACTTATTGACCGTTAAAGCGTGATGAAATTCGTATTCAAGTAATGTTGATTTAAAATTGTCTATTAAGCCTTTTTTTTAATTATTGTTGCCTATTATAATTAATTATTTATAATCTATATCGTTCGAATTTATGAAAAAAATATTTTAAATAATTTGCAAAAAAAATTGAACTTATATAAACACGCGATGTATCAAGTGGGGTAGCACTCTTTTTTGCATAAAAAATCCATCGCTATAATATATTATTAATGTAATGTCTTATGAAATGAACTTTGCTCTCACAATGTTAACATAATTATCTGTTAAGACTATATATATAATATATTTGGAACCTAGCCTCATATTTTCAAAAGTGAAATTAAATAAGTACACGACATAAATTAATCGAGCACAATCAATCTATCTATCTATATATATATATATATAGATTGTCATTCACAGACAGACTGATTCGCTGTATCACAGCACTTCGTGGTGGCTAGACGTCTGGTTGCTTCAGCTAGGATCAAAACCCGGCTGAATTGGGGTCAGGCGGATATTCTACCACTAAGCCGTGGGCACACGGCAAGAAACGTAAGTGAATTTTAGCGTATTTATTTATAGATAAACACACAGTGACTGAGAGTACTCGTTTTGCTTTATTATACAGTCTTGTTTATAATAGACGTAATAGTCATTATACATATATATATATATATGCATACATATATATATATATATATATATATATATATATATATATATATATATATATCCATATATACATACATACATTCATATATATATATATATATATATATATATATATATATATATATATATATATGGATGAATTAACGTTCCGAATCTCATGTTTTTTACTGTTTTGTTAAAATACTTTCGATTATATCAGATATTATACAGTACTGAGATATTTCTTTATGGTAGACAATTTTTTTTTTTTTTTTACTAAATACTGACATTTTTCGATCGCTGGAATTCTAATTAAATCAGTTATGGGGATTGAAATTATAAATGGACTGTCCAAAATTCATTTTTCCATGTTTTAGGTACATTCGACGAACTAAGTCTTTATCTACTAAAACGACCACACCGATTTCTTGATAATAACTAAGATAGTCGAAAAAACTTGAACAAAACAGGAAATTTCGACAATACATTGATAATTTTAATATATATATATATATATATATATATATATATATATATATATATATATATATATATATATATAACAGCGTGCACTATTAATATGTAATATACAAGCGGAATATATTGTCTAGATCAACACAAGCCCTATGTGATTAAATAAATGTATATTTCAGACATACAAAGTCATGAATCGAATGTATACATTCATGTATATATGGGTATGCGTGTGTGTGTGTGCATGTGTGTGTGCCTGCATGCTCAACGTACCTAACATTACCCACCCATATCCCATTATTCAATATATATATATATATATATATATATATATATATATATATATATATATATATATGGCTAGTGTATTGCCATACATTGAACCCATTGACAGAGCGGAGATAGGTGCGTAGAAGCTTTTCCTCTTCTGAAAGACCATAATGGGACAATGGTCTGGAGACACAGAGTGTCCATTCGACTGGTCTCCTACATACTGTGAAAGGTTAATATACTGTCAGCACTATGCATTACACGGGGCCGCCATTTTCTTTCTATGGGCCTTTTGCTCGCGTTGCTCTACACACAAAAACCCGTGCATCTAACGTATTCTCTCCTTACAGTTATTCGCCGGCCGACATCGTCTAAAAGTAGCGAACAGAAAGACAAATCTAATCTGGAAAATACGGGAGACGCTGGAAGAATGCGTCCAGCCATTAGTTTCCGATATTCAGGTGGTGTTCGTATGAAATGAAAGAGAATGCGGTCACGAAGGAAAGAAAGCCAACGAAGACAATTGAAGGGAGAAAAGTTCGGGATGGAGAAAGCAAGAATTGAATATAAAGAAACAGGTGACAAAAAAAAAAAAAAAAAAAAATTGAATCGGTTAAAAGAAGTGAAAGAAGAAGGAGGTATGAGAATGGAGAAGTGGTTAGTAAATAGATGGCGAATTTTATGATGAAGAGGATTTTGAAGAAGTATATAAAGAAAAAGAAACGAAGAACGAGAAGAAAAAGGATAAAAAAAAAGAAAACAAGAATAACAATAGAAAAGAGAAGAAGAAATAGTAAAATAAGTGAGAGGAGGAAAATAAAAAAAAGAATGGAAATGTGAATAAGAGTAAAATTGATCATGTAAGGCAATTTGAAAAGTAAAAACGAAAAAGAAGAAGAAAGGAAAAGAAAACAAGGAAATTAAGGAGAGAAAGAAAAAGAGATAAAAAAGAATACAGATGCGAAATTGAATAATATGAAACAAGTGAGGCAATTGAGAAGAAGAAGAAGAAGAAGAAGAAGAAGAAGAATGGAAAAGAGAAGAAAAATGAAATTAGTGAGAGAAGGAGAAAAGATATAAAAAAGAAAATACAAATTCGAAAGTGAATAAAATGAAACAAGTGAGGCAACTGAGAAGAAGAAGAAGAAGAAAAAGAAGAAGAAGAAAAGAAAAAGATGAAGTATAAAAATGGATAAGAGAAGAAAGAATGAAATTAGTGAAAGAAAGAAAAAGAGATAAAAAAGAATAGAAATGCGAAATTGAACAATATGAAACAATTGAGGCAACTGAGAAGAAGAAGAAGAAGAAGAAGAAGAAGAAGAAGAAGAAGAAGAAGAAGAATTTAAATTCAGAAAAATGTGTTGGGATAACTGATTAGATAAGAACAGAACGACAAAGAAATATGAAAAAAGACAAAGAAAAGAAATAAAAAAATAAATAACGCAAAGAAAGAAAAACAGAAGAAAATAAAAGATTCAGGAAAAAAGAAAGATAATTTTAAAATCAGAAATTAAACTAATGTATATACATTTATGAAATAAAAGAAATATTTAAAAAAATAGGAAAAATAAACACTGGAAATCTCCTTATTTTGGCGCAACACATTCTTCTCACTCGTATTTTGTCAAATTCTCGTTGTGCCATACAAAATGTGAAACTATCTATAAGTAACAGAATGATATAATAAAGGAGGTAATATTTTTAAAG
The DNA here is from genome assembly GCA_963932145.1 of Acanthosepion lycidas. Classification (NCBI taxonomy): domain Eukaryota; kingdom Metazoa; phylum Mollusca; class Cephalopoda; order Sepiida; family Sepiidae; genus Acanthosepion; species Acanthosepion lycidas. The sequence continues at coordinate 50,496,685 of OZ010585.1, forward strand.
GAAATAATGGAAAAAAAAAAAAGAAAAATGAGAATTTAACGAAAGACCAATACTAAGGGTAATAAAAACGAAAAAGAAATAAAGTTATATTTCCAACAATGAGCCAAAAGTAAAAGCAAAAATACCCGAAAATGAAAGAAAGGAAATGTTTAACAGAAAAAAGAGAAAAGATGAAGACTCGGGGCATGGATAATGGCAAAGAAAAGTGCAGAAAATAGTAAACCTTTCAATAAAGGCAAATAGACACAAAAGCGAACGGCAAGGTGTAACGAACGAAGAAAGCTACAAAATGGCGCAGAGAGTAGACGGCAACAAAATGGCGCGGAGAGAAGAAAGGTTACCAGCGATAGACCGCCGAAAAGGAAAATGGAGTATGCACAGTGGGGAAGAGAACAACTCTCCTCCATTCATTTGTCTATCGTTCAACGGTCACCTGACACGAGCAAATGGCGGGAAACAGGAGTGAAAATAAGGTTTGGTAGGAGGGAAGGGTCGGGCGTGCTATCTGCCCGCTTGATTACAATGCGGACGCCGCCAGGCCCCATGAAACAACCATTGACCAACTTCGGACGCGGACGTATCCGGCGGCGTTTTGTGGTGGGAAAGAGAGCAAGGGAAGCAGGATTTTTCGTGGAGGTGTCGATGCAGCTTCAAGATATTAATTCGCGACATTTGCTGAGCATTAAAAGATCACCCACGATTTTCCCCCGCTCCCTCACTCCTTCTATGATTTTTTTTTTATTTTATTTTATTTTTTTTTTAATATTGGTCCATCAAATATTTCATCCTGGTGAGCTCAGACTTTTGTGTCTATTCTGCTTTCATTTTATCCCTGAAATCACGATTCATTCAGTTCCTTGTCTCTTTTTATTCTTTGGTTTGTCTTCTTCGAGGCTTTCTCATCTGAAGGACAAAAAGTGTCCGTCGAAAAATCTAGCAACGGTGTATCTTCTTCAACGGCGTACTCCCTTTCCTTCTCGAGTTTGTCTTTACTCTTCCTTCTCTTCGTTTTCTTTCTTTCTTTCTTTCTCATATATTAGGTTAGCTAAAAAATCTGTTTTTCCCGTAAGATGACATTAGTAGCATTCAGAATCAATTAACTTAATTAAAAACGATTAATTTTGTTGATAGTATAAGAACTCATATTAGTGCATTTTCAAAGAATATTTCCAAAATTAGCGAATTTTTGCAAAGGTTGGAAAGTCCAAAACGAAACTCCAAAGTCGTATAGGGATATCAAAAGACATCTTCTAAAAGCTAAGCAAAATATTCAGAAACAGGAAAATTTCATTGGAAACTAAAAAAAGTATACTGAAATGTTACGTAAGGTCAGTCCTGGCAGTGAATGCTGGATAATCTCCTCACAGTCGTATAAGAACTAATGTGTTATGTAAGGTCAGTCCTGGCAGTGAATCCTGGATAATATCCTCACAGATTTATAAGAAATCTTGTGTTACGTAAGGTCAGTCCTGGCAGTGAATGCTGGATAATCTCCTCGCATATGTATAAGAAGTCTCGTTTTACGTAAAGCCAGTCATGTCGGTGAATGCTGTATAATCTCCTCACAGTCGTATAAGAACTAATGTGTTATGTAAGGTCAGTCCTGGCAGTGAATGCTAGATAATCTCATAGATGTAGGAGAGACTTGTGTTACGTAAGTTCAGTCCTGGCAGTGAATGCTGGATAATCTCCTCATTTATGTAAAAGAGACTTGTGTTACGTAAGGTCAGTCCTGGCAGTGTATGCTGAATAATCTCCTCACAGATGTATTAGAGACTTACGTAAGTTCAGTCCTGGTAGTGAATGCTGGGTAATCTCCTCACAGATGAAATAAGAAGTCTTGTGTTACGTAAGGTCAGTCCTGGCAGTAAATGCTGGATAATCTCACAGATGAATAAGAAGTCTTGTGTTACGTAAGTTTACTCCTGGCAGTTAATGCTACATAATCTCCTCACAGATGAATAAGAGATTTGTGTTATGTAAGGTCAGTCCTGGCAGTGTATGCTGGATAATCTCCTCACAAATATATGAGACTTTTTTTTTATGTAAGGGCAGTCCTAGCAGTGAATATTGGATAATCTACTCAAAGATATAGAAGAGACTTGACGTTGCAAAAATGGTGAAGAATGCTGAGAATAACATGGACTAAATATGTGAGCAATAACGATGTTTTAGAGAAAATGGGACCAAAAACAACACTTCTACATATGATCAGAAAAAAGACAGTTGATTTTTTTAGGTCATATGATGAGAAAGGATGGTTTGAAGTATTTGACACACAGAGAAAATGTTGAAGGCAGGAGGAACTGGCGAAAACAGCGCATAACCTACCTAACGATCTGGTGTAAATAGATGTAAGAATAGGGATTCGGAGAAATAGCAAAAAGTCAATGTTTATCAAGAGCTATAAAGGAGAAGAAATTGTGGAGAGGTATAATCACAAGCGTCATGAAGGATCATAGCACATAGAAGAAGGAGAATTCACACATTGTAGAAACCTGCTTGATTGGGCTAGGTTTGAGAGCCCATCAGATAATACATTTGGGGTATAGCTCCTACACACCGTCTCAGTGTATATTGCAAAAGAAGCGGCGATTGTCTTTCAGTCACACACCGTCCGCATGCGAATTTTGATGCGCCAATGTAATGCGCATGCGCTTATGTATAAACACACGTTTGTGTGAAGGTCTAACATGGGCTTGTGTCATTTAATGTAAACGCAGGCACACGCAAACACATATTCACACAAACTGAGTAAGCTTGAAAATAAGACAATGGAATAATACACTCGCCTCTTACTCAGTCTATACAACCCCTAACCTGAGCTGAGCTATAAAATCATAAATTTGACATGAAGAAAGGAAAGAGAACTTTATTTTTTAAAACCCGAACAATCAGATAATTATGAAATTTTATTGAATTTTCGGAAATTATGGGGAGAGAAATAAACAAAATTATATTTTTAAAGATTTTTTATTTTTCAACATTAACTGTTATGGAATTTGAAACATACATGCGAGCAAGCAAACGTACGAACACACACAAGTGAAATGAATTAGAAATGGACATCTATGTCACGCCGTCTAATTTCCTTTTGTGTCAGGCATCAATCTTTGGGAAACAGGAAAATAATAAGCCGTTCATTTGAAATCATTTTCGTGACAGCTGAATATAAAAAAAAATGTAATAATGTATTATTTTAAACGGAGAAAATAAATTTAAAGTTTGATGATCTTGTAAGCGAAATGACAGATGCCTAACTGCTAAATATTAAAAATTGAAAAAAAAAAAATAAATAAAAAAACATGCGTGATTTTATAAGGTACTCTTCGTTGTCCCTTTTGCCTAGCACTATTCCTCTTTCTGTTGAACATTATAATACAGATTTTGGACAAAAAATCTCTGAAAAGTATTAAAAGCACCTGTTGGAAATGGACGACTTGAAATTCTCTGCTAAAAATCATACCGAATTACTGTCTGTCTATATTTCTGAGATGAGGTATTATGTACACTATTTACATTATTCGGAATATTGTCCTCATCATTGTCGCCATATTTATTACAACGTTTCGTCCGGATCGTACAACCGCCGAAACGTTGTAATAAATTTCGCGACAATGATGAGGACAATAGTCCGAATAATGTAAATAGTATAACGAAATAAGTATTTGCATGCTTTAATGATCTCTGCCTCAATCTCTCTCTCTCTCTCTCTTTCTCTCCTCACTGACAATCATGAAATACCAAGCGTGTCTATGCAAATGAATAAAATAAGAACAATAATAATAATATATGCCCTGAAGTTCCATCAGGCTCGGCTCCTATGGCTTCCGGATTTGAAAGATGTATTACGTTGTTACACAAATTCGTTCGTTTTTTAGTATTTACTAGTCGAGGTACCCGGCGTTGCCCGGGTGTTCATAGCTGCAATTGTATAACCGCACCCCTCTGTATACCCGCACTCCTGTCTAGAAATGTCTGTCTGCGTCCCCGCTTGCATGCATCATCCGTTGGTATACTAAGCTACTCACCACCCTTCATCTTTTTTTACCGTATGACCTTCGCAAGTGTTCGATTGTTCTTAATAAAGGGATTCCATCAATAAAAACATCTTGATTGGTTGTTGCTCTGGGTTAAATTGCTTCAATGTTTTAGATATTCAGTAAATTTACTATGTTTTGGCATTGTTCACAAATCTAATAAACAAAGACAAGGATGCGGCGTCAGAGCTTGATTCAACTGCAAGTACAAACACGTGAACGGTCCCTGCTTATTCGCATGTTTACTGTAAAGCTGGATTTAATGAGGGGTTCTTCGGGAAGGTTTCTCTTTTAACGCTTCAATAGTCCTTCTCAAACAAACTTTGCACCAAACGTTGATCGAATTCCAAATTAAGATGAAATCATATGAAGAAACTACTGACTAAATGGGAAATGCCGATTTTGGACTTAGTTTGTCGCAGATTTAATCTAAACCCAACATTTACACAAGACAATTTGTAATTTACATGGAAAATTTGGAAAGCATCGGATGAAAAACTAGGGAGATATGGCCGAAAAACGGACTTTCTTTTAACCGCTTTTCATGGTTTTTCGTTATACGCAGGGGAGTAAGCAGGACTAAAACTACACCTATTTCTTGCATGATGGCAAATTTTCTGCGACATGTTTGAAGAAAACCCAATAAAAAATAAGGAAATAATTTAAGATTTTATTTTAAGTGGTACGAAAAACCCGATTTTTTCAGTTTTTGCAATTCTTTGTATGAAGCCATTGTTGCAAGAATGCTAAGAAGCAATCTGCACAAACCTTGTAACATGGTCTATGTTTTGCATTAAGTCAAAAGAACATCAGCTCATCCAGTAAAAATTTTCTTTGTGTGTAAATTTGCCTTTGTTTTTGAAACATATCGTACCCACCTTGAGTTTTATTGAGTTTTCTACCAAACCTGAGTTTTCTGGAGATTGTACTGTTGGTTTCGACCTATTTTATTAAATTTTCAATATGTGCGCACAATTTCATCGAAATCTGTCAAGAAATGTGAACGTACATAAACAACATGCACACACAGACACACACAGATATCTTCTGATTTATAAATATAGGCTTTAATACTTATACTAATTTATAAAAAAAACGTATTCCCTTTCACTGTTTACGACCTCCTGACAACAATCCACGGAGTGTTTAATCCTTCAACATTTTGACTAGAAAAATTAATCACGACACGTTTAAGCTCTACATCGTTGTTGAACGAATCACCCCTCAAATTGTGAGAAAGCGACAGAAGTTGGCGACGAGCAGTCAGTTTTTGATTCAGGAAAATAATTCATCGAAACACTACAGGAACGTTATCACAACGTCACATATACTTCAACCAGGGCATTTGCAACGGTCTGGTAACCCCCTATCCATACCTTATTTTGATACGAACCCTCAATATTCGTTTTTTTTATTTAGTTGATATCAGGGCCTGTGCAAGGGTTTCGTGGGTTTCACCGAATTTATAATACGGAAACGCCACTCTATTACATCTCAATTTTCAAAAGGTGATATTCATATAAAATACAAATTCTATTGTAACCTGTTTATGTACAACAATGGATCTTATGTAATAGAGGTCAAAAATTCAAATCGAAACTTTGAAAATAAATACAATATCTCTAAATACAAATTAGAGACATGTCCTAATAGATTATTGTATCTTAACAATGAATTCCGGCAATCTGAAACATCCTCAGATCTTTCTTAAAATGTCAAAGAATTTAATACATTCAAACATCTAGGATAAATTATGTTATCCCACCCACTCTACTACATCTCAATTTTCATAAGATGGTATTCTTATGGAATACAAATTTTATTTATTTAATTATCTACAATAATGGATCATATGTAATACGGTTAAAAATTCAACTGAAAACATTGAAAATTAATACAAATCTGAATTCAAACTAGACACATGTTATGCCATCTGAAATAAAAGAATAATGTTTTGCGGTGATTTTTAGCATCAACTGCAGATTTTTCTTGATAAAAAGTTGAATAATTTTAACACATTCAAAATTATAGATAAAAAACAGTGAATTATATATAGTTTTTTCAAGATTTTGCATGAGCCAAAAAAAAAAAAAAATAGACGAAAAAAGAAGATGTCAGAATGATGTTAAAATCCACCAAAATTCTTCATTTACTAGTCAGTTACGCAATTAAATACATTACAAATTAAATAAAGTCTATTTGAATATTTCTCAATTTCACTCTATACTTCCCCACCGAAAAATAATTTTCACTTCGCAACCTACATACTCATGTATAAGTCGATCTGAATATAAGTCAACGTGCTATATGTGGGCAAAATTCACACCTTCGTATAAGTCGAAATCGCTCAGTAACACGTTCTGTTCAGACATCAAGATTCTGAAGAATCCCTGACAGGAAAATTTATTTATAACCTTTCAATATTTTGCTAAAATATCTGTCTATATTTCTGAGATGAGGTATTGTAATTATTTACAAGGACACATGGCCCAGTGGATAAAAGCGTTGGTTGGATCGAGTTACTTGACCCAAAGAGGTGTGAGTTCAATACCCGGCTACAGCAGTGGTGAACAAAAACTTGGAGAGTTGAGTTAAAAGGAGACATCCGGAAGAGGCATGGCACGTAAAACTAGAACAATCTACACCAGTGTGAAAATAAAGGGTTCTGTTCGAAATTCCTATCACCTGAAAAAGTCTGGAGAGTACAACGGCCGAAACGTCGTAAATAAAACGGCAATAAAAATGAGGACAACAGTCCGAACAAAATAAATAATTTGAAAAATATGTTGTTTTTTTTAAAGTGTTGTTGAGAGTATAGTTTTCGTTTCACAACTCCATGACAATGATTTTTCAAAGATTTCATTTCTTTTATGAAGTTTCGACAAGTTTCCGAAAATTTAGTTTACTTCCTCTTAGAAGACAACTATAGCGCCATCTTCCGAATATAACTGAATTTTATTTAACATGCAAATTGAATGGCACGCGTGCATTAAAAATTAGCATTATATAATCATGTCCAAATTCTGGAATACAGCTACGATAAGGATACAAATCGACTGGGACATTTCATAAATGAAAATTAATTACGGAGCCGGTCACTGGCATGCTGGTAGAAACGAAAACATAAATAAAGACTGGGAGTACTGAAAATATTCTGTAGAATGCTTCTAAAATCTAACTAAAAGAGTGTTCTATGGAAAAGCAATCATTCCAGATATTTTTTATATAGATGTTGGTGAAAATCGCTAAAATATTAAGCGCATCACATATATTTTTGTCACATATTTCTCGACTTATATACGAGTAAATACTATATAAGTCGTGTAACAACATAATTATTGATCCCACAAAATGTTTAATATCTAAAAAATAAATAGAATAAAAAAAACACTAAACTAATTGAGTTTTTTTTCTTGGGTTTTCAGATAAGACGTTTAGTTATCTTGAAACCATTTGTCGTAAGAATCACTGAAATCCCTTTGAGTTATTCAGTTAGAAATAGAACGGGTTAAAATTGTTTTGTTGTGTTTTTTGTTTTGTTTTGTTTTGTATCTACCCAAATGAGAAAGGGTTGGAGGAAAAATATCACTTATGCCTTCAATAATGGTACCAACATTCATACTCTGGCTTCCATTTTCAAAGACCATTCAAGAACATTCGACAGAAAGGTGAATAAGTTTAAAAAGGAGACAATAGTAGAAAAGAAAACGGTATCAAGAGGAAGAGGGATCATCATTTAACTTAGAGCTAAAGAGACCAATTAGAAAAGATCCAACTCCATGCTTAAGACGTTTGGTGCGCGAGAGAGAAGTTTCATTTATTACAGTACAAAGAGCAGTGAAAAGAAGATTTGAAAATTAAATCGTACATGAAACTTATGAGACACCCTGTTACTCTAGAACAGAATGTTATAAGGTTAGAGGGGGCCAAGATCGTCTTGCATAAATTGTAAAATGATCATGGAATAATATATATATATATATATATATATATATATATATATATATATATATATATATATACTTAATTTTTTGTCTTCATGAGCTTCCGTCCCTTAGCTATGAGTAATTAATAATAATGTCTTTTTCATTTATGATCGATTTCATCACGATTCTTCTGTTAAGCTTGGATAGTAAATATACATTCTTATTTCTCAAAGTAATAAGGGAGAGATATCGTTAATAATTTCTAAAATACAACACTTCAAAGCTTAATCTAACAAGCGGATAATTTAGCTTTTGCACGATTTGGACAATTTTGCTGTTACACACGGTATACATCTTTCTGTGTATGTATATACATATACAGATGTATATCTTATCAATTAAAACGATATTTTAGTAGATACCTGTATTTGAGAAGACGCTTCGTTTATTTATTAAGCGATATATTTATTTATTTATTTATTTTTGTTGACCGGCCTGAATATTCGAGAAATATTGTTAAAGAAAAATGCAAGTTTCGGCAGGATTCGAACCTGCGTCCCTCTAGGCACCGTACTCTCGTTAGATTGGACGTGTTCTAAACCGATTGAGTTTCGAAAAACCTAACCGATCAGGCAATGCTGAATAGTGCCTTTAAGCTAAATTCTTCCCGTCATAGAATTTAAGGATTTAACAATTTTCTAGGATATTCAGTAAGGTAGCAGAAAAAAAAAATTAATAAATGTACTATTTAATACATAAAGGGAGCGTCCACTTAATTGTCAGAATACACTAAAAATAACGTTTAAAATTATAAAATCTGTCAGATTTTATTAGAGAATTGCTTTATTTACGTTTAGATAGGAAATTGAGCAGATATGAAAATTTTCGAGAGTCTATGACGAGAAGAATCTCCCTTAAAATGAAGATCCACCCCTACCTGATCGGCTTAGTTCTTCGTAGCATAATCGGTCTAGAGCAAGTCAGGTTAAACGACGATTACTTCAACCCAAAGGAACGCAGGTTCGATTCTTTCCGGGGTACGCTTATCTAATATACTTTTGCTTGTGCGTTATTTTAATAGATATGATTTATTTAAGTAAATATGCGTTCCCCAACGGGAATCGAACCTGTGTTCTATACGGAACCGTCAATTGATCTGACATGCTATACTATTCGGATATAGAGAAGGGTCGAAGACTGGTATGAATAAATAAAAATAAACAAAATATAATCAACAAGTAAAATAAATTAACCCAAACAAATAATAAACAAATTAACAAACCACTGCCGTTAGAATAGAAGAAATAGAATAAATAAAAATAGAAAAATAAAATACATAAAAAACAATTAAAAACAATCAACCCAAATAAGTAAATAATAATAAACAAATTAACAAACCAATCCCAACAAATTAACCGCCAGAATAAACTACAAGAACCAATCCAAAACTGGACGAAAAAATAGCTACAACTGCTATATATCGATAAAAAAAAAACATCACTACGTTACTCAAAAATCGAAAACCAAATATAATAAATAAAAATATACAAAATAAAAAATAAGTAAATAAATGTAAAACTAATAAAAATCAATCCAAATGAAAAAAATAGATGAACAAATTACCCCGCTAAAATAACCGTTAAAACTAATAAAATAAGCTTAAATAAGCAAAAACAAATAAAAATAATCAATCCAAATAAATAAATTAAAAACTGTCTACCTGCCAAAATAACAGAATAGACTACGAAGAGCAATCTAAACATTGGATGAATAAATAGCTTTAATGATCTTCTCAGACCAAAACAAAATATTAAATAAGCGACCTAAGTAAATCCATCCCCCACCCCAAAAAATAATTTTACTACGATAATAAAACATCAAAAAACGAAAAGAATAAATAATTCAAAATGAAAATGAAAAACAAGAAAATTAACTCAAACAAAAAAATAAACAAATAAACAAGCCACTCCCGCAAAAAACCGCCAAGATAGGTTATCCAGAATGCACCACTGACCCACATATATAAATAACCGAGGCAAAATCCAGCATTCGCGGCCTGATGATTACGTCCATCATGAAACAGCCTGCCTGAGTGTTGACTTTAATGTTCACTTTTGTATATATATATATATATATATATATATATATATATATATATATATATATATATATATATATATGATTGGTGTATACGGAGTAAATTCCGATAACCAACAATTACTATTACAAGGTCGTGCAAACATTTCCTGTCTCGTCCCTTTTTTTGTGTGTATATCTCATTAAGGGCAGTCGATGTTAAATTTATTCCAACGTAATTTCAATAGAAACATAATGAATAGAACAGCATATGTATTTTTTTAATTTTTTCCACAATAATTTAAAAATTTTAAACTTAATATAGATTAAATTTACATTTTTGAAATGGGCAGTTTTTAATTTTGATTTCAAATTTTATCGTAAAATTTAATACTTATTAGTTACAATAAATTCTATTTTAGTATAAACCTAAATTTAAAGCATTTAATAGTTATTATAACCTTACGTCGTTGTTTTTTGATTGGTCATTTCAGCTCATGTAACAGCGTTTCCCCTTACGAGGGGTTGTTAGTTGATTTGAACCTTTTAAAACCTTTATTCTACAAACTACATTCAACATCATCACTTGATAAGACACCAGAGTTGTTTAAACAAAATGGCTATTTTTATAGTGATTTTATAACATATTTATGTTATAATTTTTAAATAAATAATTACATATATATATATATATATATATATATATATATAAGATAGGGAAGTGAGAGCATTATATTATATTATCAACACAATCTTAAATTCAATATTTAATTCATCATTATTATTATAGAACCAAACACATAGGCTTACATGCACACATACTCATATGTATACACACACAAATATATATATAAGTATATATAAATATATACATACATATATATATATATGTATATATAAATATATACATACACATATATATATATGTATATATAAATATATACATACATACATATACATATAAAACACACATACACATGCGTATCCACGCATTCATACAAACACATAAAAAATACAAAATTGCAAGGAATATGCATATACATATATATACATAATACATCTCCACATACAGATATATGCACACATTAACATATATATGCATATACAAACACACGCACATACACACACACATATATATAAAGACATGAATATATAAAATACTTACATAAAACCACCCATATATTTCAAAAAATAATAAATAAATAAATATACACTCACAACATATATAAAAACATATACATACATATACAATATGTAGCCACATATACATATCATATACGTATATATATATATATATATATATATATATATATATATATATATGCACACATACATACATATACAAATTCATACATATATAGACATATATATACATATACGTACATATGCAAATGCTTATACACACTGACACAAAAACATACACATGCAAATTAATCTTCAAGTATGAATTGAGTTCTTTGAGACGCTTGCATATATCGTATAAAAAAAACGAATAAAACTTAAAATTTCCTTTCTGACGTGCGACGATGACCTAGCGGTAAGATAACTGACTGATGTCAAATCAGCCGGGTTTCGATCTCGGCTTGAAGCAATCAGATATCTAGTCAGACTGAAGAGCTGTGATACAGGGAAACAGTCTATATGTGGAAGAATATATATACATACATACACACACACATACACACACACACACATATATATATATATATATATATATATATATATATATATATACAAATATAGAACTATACACGTTTCGAAA
>OZ010585.1:50510988-50555988 GCA_963932145.1 Acanthosepion lycidas
TACCCGACTTCATTCGATACAATTCTGCAAGAGTTATGCAAACTATTGGGATACTTTTCAAATTATATTGGTGAATGACGTCTGTTATCTGAATGAAAAAGGGAGTGGTAGGAAGTGAAGATTATGAACATAATGAAGACACTAAATTATTGATCACTAATTTGAAGATGTTAAGATTGATGTCAGGCAAAGCATATGTGCAGGGGACCGTTTCCCAAAGGAGAATTTCTCAGGAAAAAGCAGTCTAAGCGGAACTTTCTTTTCATCTTTCTTCTGGGTTTGTTCCGACTCTGTGGAAATCAAAGCTATTTAAGATCCGGCGTGACTTCCACTATATTAATCCCGCTATGGACTTAGATTCTTTTTAGCAGATGTAGCAAATTTGATGTCTGAGGTACATTCTTTTGAACACTTGCCGCAATAGGAAATGCTATGTAGAGAGCAGTGAAATGACTTCTCTTTTTGTATAGCATCTTTGTGGATTTCTGAGGCCTGCCGTACTTAGACGGACGCGACCACACTTATCTGTACCAGCAATCTCAAAAGAGATTATTATCAAATCTCTTACGTATAACTCACTTGAGTTTTTCATACTCAAAGCGATTCAGTTCAAAGTCACTCATGCCATTGTTCACTGCTTTCCTACAAGATGAATGATCTAGGCTTATATTTTCACAGACATTTAGCATGATGGTGGTCTTCTGCAGTGTGTCCTTGCAAACAATGGCTTACGTTTTGCCAGTTCTACCGCTGATGTGCTAACGGCCATATATATATATATATATATATATATATATATATATATATATAAAGAAAATGAACACGCAACCGCCCCTTGTCTGAATGATTGGATCCCTCTGTATCCTTGGAAACAGTGAATTATGAATTTTTGCCGTGCCTTAAAACTCAGTAAATTTAAAAAATAAAATTCGCTTGAGGATGAAATGGAACTAATGTCTTTAATTTAATTACAAAATTAAATTCGAAGTTTTTAGCTTCCATTTTTGAAACATGTTTAGAACTGTGTAGCGAAAAAACATATTTTAAATCAGTCAATTTATATATATATATATATATATATATATATATATATATATATATATATTCTTCACATATATATTACCGGTAATATTTTCAGATAAATTGTTTTACACCCATACTTATTCTACACGCTATACTGTCCAGGAATATTTGAAAATTTGATTATAAAATGTTATATTAATATCCCTTATTTTTTTTAGAGGAAATCACCGCTTCTAAATTTATTAATCCACAAAACACTTTCATTGATTACAGAATTAATAGTGATAACACCAACATCAATATATGCAATTCAGCTGTAGACTTTTGATAGTAAATTAAAAATATAATTCTCAATTGCTACTAGAGCTATCGCTATGATTTTACCTACTCCAACGTTTTACTGTCCCCTATCTCCACCTCTCCTCCTCTACCTCTTAGTCTTAGGGCGCTTGTGAGATAATGTGCCTAAGCATTTGACCGATGCTTATCAGCAAGAAAAAATCTCCACACACCAGTCAACATTAAACACCCAATCCATTCTTCACCAAACTGCTATCAGCAAGCACTATTGTTTCACTCCGTCACTTTTTTTTGCTTTATGTGTATTTTTTTCTTCTCAAACAAATGGAAAAAGGAAGTGACGTTTCACATACGGCTTGCCTACAAGTAGGATTCTTCATAACCATTTTCGATTCTCATCCGTCGAAGTGCAGTTGAAATGCACTGAAACAAAGCTGCATCTTTGTAGTGAGTAAAATGTTTTTGTCTGTATGATAAAATTAGAATAAATAATCAGCACTCTACTATCGGAATCGAACCCTCCTTTGGATTAATGCTGTGGACGTTGCAATTTATATATTACTTTTGTTCTCATCGCATTATCGATCCCCCACCTTATACACAGTCTCTTCTCTCACCTTTACTCTCTTTGACCCTCTTCGTATTAGTGGCATTCCTTCCTTGCTTGGGGTGAAATGATCATCGTCTCTTTATACCGGTTTTGGTTTTTAAGCTGATCTTTTTCTTTCAGGCATCTCACCCCATAGAATCCGCTTCATGTACTTCACCCTGATCTCATGACCATTTTATCGCAACCAGTGCTGAAGAACCAGCGAGTATATACTAGTAGACTGATTGCATTCAACGGTATTAACGTCATTCAAAGACATTTGCCACCGGGTACCCAGTATGACATTGAAAGAATACATTTATTTAAATACATATAACATATGGGGACCAGAACTTACACATAGTGTAATGCTTAGCAAGTTTGTTTCGCTGGATCAGTTATGCCTTTATAGAGAGTTCGATCCTCACTAGGTGCCCCATACTTTTGTCCTTGTACCACATCTAAGCTACGCTTAAAAAATCACCAGACATACGTAGGTAGATACGAGAGCAGTTGTAGAGAAATCAGCCCAAACTTTTGTGTGTTTATTTTTATATATATTTTTGTAATCATGTTTGATTTGTTTGTTTAACGGTATATCAACCCCTTATGGATCATTTAATGCCGAAATTTAATTTTTTTTTTTTGGGGGGGGGCTTTGAAGTAATAAAAATGATATGCGTTATACTGCTTTCACAATTGAATACAAGTTAGATGATACTCAGATTTTGTGCATATAGCGATTTTGCAAGCTGCTTTACAAAGGGGGTTCTATGTTACAGTGTTGAGAAATCGACTGAAGCCGAGATGTCAGGCCAGGACTTATAATGTTGCCGACTCTTATTTAGATTTGGGCAAGTGTCTCTAGATATATAGCAGAAGCACCACTAGCATCATTTTTTTTCTTTATTCTTTATTTTTTTGTTTTTTCTTTTATCCTTTCTTTCTTTCTTTTTTCTTTTATTCTTTCTTTCTATCTCACTTTCTTTTGTTTTATTTTTCTCTACTTCCATCTTTTATTTTTTCCATGCTTTCTTCCTTTATTCATTCTTTTCTTCCTTTTTTCTGTTCTCATATGTTTTTTCTTTCTTTTGTTGCTTCTTTCATTCTTTTTATTTCTTTCCTTATTTTCTTTTTTCTCCCCTTCCTTCCGCTTCTTCTTTTTATCCCTTCTTTTTTTTAATTCTTTCACACCTTACTTTATTAAAGCTTTCCTTACTTTTTTTTATTTATTTTCCCTCCTTTTGCTATCTCTCTCCTTCTCTTTATTTTATTCTTTATTTCTTTCCTTCCTTTTTATTTTCATTTATTCATTCCGTTCTTCTTCCTTCCCTTACTCACTTTTTTATTCTCTCCAAATTTCTTTTATTGTATCCTTATTTCGTTCTGTCATTTGCCACCTTTCCTTTTCTGTTTTTCTTTCTTTTCTGTTTTTCTTTCTTTTCTGTTTTTCTTTCTTTTCTGTTTAATATCTTTTCTTTTTATTTTTCTCTTTATTTCTCTTTTTCTTTTACTATGCATTACCTGTCTTTATTAATCCTTTCTTTCTTTTTTTTTTTATTACTGTCCATTTCCTTTTTTTCTTTTTCTTCTTTTAGTTTCTCCCTCCTTCCTTTATTCTTGCTTTCATTTATTTTCTACTCCTTCTTTGTTTATGCATTCTTTACTTCATTCCGTCATTCGTTTATTCTTTCCCTTTCTCTTTCTCTCCTTCTTTTATTCTGTCCATATTTCTTTCTTTATTCTTTACATTTATCCTTCATTTATCCATCCCATTCTTCTTCCGTTAATCTTCCCCATCTTTGTTGATTCTCTTCTTTCTTTCTTTCTTTCTTTCTTTCTTTCTTTCTTTCACATTTTCTTTCGTTCCTTCTAGAATTATTTTCTTCGTTATATACTTGCATTTTTATTCATTCTTGGCTTGATTCTTTCCATCGTCTTTTCCATTAATCTATCTTTATTTCTTTCTTTATTTCCATGTACTTTTTCTATAATTCGCTTCCGTGTTTTTTTTTTTTTTGGAGGGGGGGGGTTATTCCCTACCTTTTTAATTTTTTCTTCCTTTTCTTTTTTTTTTTCCTTCTTTCTTTTATTCCTCCCTGGGTTCTTTCATACCTCATTATTCTTTTATTATTTTCTTTAATTCTTATTTCCTTCCTTCATTACTTTATACCAGGCATTTTTCTTACCACTTTCTGTTTTTACTCATTTCTACCTTCCTTTTTTGTTCCCATTTTCTTCATCCTCTTCTGTTCTTTCTTCTCTATCCTTCTTTTATTCTTTCCGTCTTTCCTTCGTTTATTCTTTAACTGGTTCCTTCTTTTTTTCTTTCACTTTTTTCCTTCTTCTTTTCTTCTGTCCTTCCTTTCGTTTTTCATCTTTCCCTCATTCCTCCTTTTCTTTATTTACTCCATCTATTGGGTATGACGATAAACTATATCCCCGCCCTGGGTAAGACGATAAACTACGTCCAACAGCAAGGCCTCTGATCAGGAGGTTTTGAAGAGCGTGGAATCCCCTCTTAATTGCTGGTGTTCCCATGTCCATCCTGATACTGGCTGGTAGCACCTGTTTGGGGCCTAGCTATGGGAAAATAGTTAACCCCTAAACTGAGGTCAAGACACTATGAAAGTGTAAAAACAGGTTTCAGTACCAGAAAACATTTTTGAAGAAAATAAATATCATCAGAAATACTTTTTTGATAAATAATTATTACCAGTAATACATTATTGCTAGCAATATATTTTTAAATAAAAAAGATTACCAGCAATATATTTTTGGAAAAAAAATATTAGCAGCAATAAAAATCTTGTCCGCATTAAATAACCCACTGAGGTTGATATGCTGTAAAAGAAACCAAACCAAACCAAACCAAACCAAAAACCTCAATATATCTATTATCTTTGATGTATTTAGAGATACTAGATAAAAATCAAACAAGAATCTGCTATGTTATTGGTTCTGACCTGGAATCTCAGCTTCAGTCACTCTCATACCGCCGTAATATGCCTTTTCTATAAATATTTTCATGATAATTTTTTCTAATGAGTTTTCCTCATTGGTACATTGACTTTACGAATTCAAACGCTGTAATAGATTGGCGGCAAGGTCTCATCATCTTATAGTTGAGATGGCTAGATGTAAGCGTGAGTTCTATGCTAACAGTTTCCTCTATCGCACCTCACTTGTGGAACTCTCTTCAGTTCTTTCTTTTGTTAATTGTTTACCAAGGAGATGTCATTCTGAAACCTCTAGCAGTCGACCATTGACTATTTTTGAGAGAGTGTAATTGATGGGGGAATCGACATTAATGGAAGACTACTTTATTGAAGATTAGACCACGTTGCTCTCAAATCGCGACATTTACATAGACGATTGCACATGAAATTGTGAAATGTATCATCATTCCCGTGACCAGGTGGGGTCGTAGGGACTCTGCGCAGTTGATCAGCTAGCCAGCTTGTTTCACGTGTATTGGTTGAAAGTCGGAGGAATAATTCATGCATATATAGCATACATCGGGCAAGTAGCGCTGGTGGAGTGCATCACCTTTCGGATCATCCTAATCCAACGTCCTCCAACTTGAAGGTTCGTTTGAGTCCCTCCCACATGGTTATTCGACGCGGTTTTTGGAGTGTCGAATGGACGCGTCGTCTCTCCTTGAGTTAAAAATGCCATAAATTATACTAACGTTGCTTAACAAGTCAATGCGCGTGAAAACTGACTAACCAATGAAAATCAAACAACACAAAAATAAAAATACCCGAATGTCTTTCTACTTTGTTTCTCAATGTTATATTGACAAACGTTTCCTTTTTGTCCTTTATCCTATCATTCCAGATTCATATATATATATATGTATATATATATATATATATATATATATATATATATATATATATATATATATATATATATATGAGAATAGGTATTATGTACACAATTTAAATTGTTCGGACTTATCATTCTCATCTATGTTGCCATATATATCACAACGTTTCGGCCCTGGACCCTTTATTTCGCTCGATGGGGTAGAAAGTTCTAGTTCCACTGCCATGCATCTCCAGCTAATTCCCCTCTCCAAGTACTAACGCCTTTATCCACTGTGCTATGTGTCCTTGTGTATAAATTCCTGGGTATTATAAACCTAATGTCTTCAGTAATCATTTTTTACCAGTGCTCATATTGCAATTTTTACTGTTATCATTTCAGGTTATTTTTATTTTATTTTTTTTTTTATTTTTTTATTTTTGACCAGAGCTCATTAAAGAGTGTGAGTTCAATGTAACCATTTTCTTTTCATTTTAAAAAAATTCTATGGTCATGTATGTTTTGGTTAAGAAGTATTTCTTTTAAGAGGAGTTATTTGAAAAAAAAAGGGCGTTATGAAGGATCGGTAGCTGCTCTCGTATATATGTGTGTAATATAAGGGCTAGTTTCTTGGAAAAAGAAATTAGAAAGTTCGAATTTAGGTTGAGTTCGTTGCATCACTTTCGCAGAAATACTCTTGGGAAACGGACGAATCCATCTCTTACCGCTCGCAACAGACTGGGTTCTCAGCCAGTCTAGGAGAAGGAAAACACAGAATTCAAACCTGCCCGAAGAGCGATTGACTCTGTCAGGCTACCTTGTACTTAACATACCCCTGCTGTTATAGTTGCAGTATATATGGTACCCCTAGATGCTAACCGGTTAAGGGAATCGTGGCGTGATAAAAATATGTGTAGCGTCAATAAGTATTTTAATATTTCAATACGGTATTATATCTATTTTCTTTTCTTTTTGGTGTCAACATCTAATATTCATGTCACGAATTAAGCACCTCAATATCAGCGCTAAGGAAGTGACATGGATTTTTAAGTAAGGCGAGCATTGGGTTACAAAGAATAATTGCAACATATAATCTAGGAATGAATAGACAGACATACACGAGCATTTACTGACGTTTACTGTGAATGTTAAAATATGCAATGTTACCTACTTACCTATATATCTATTTCGACTCATGCTTCATTTTGAACCTGTCTAGCTATCGTATGTCTATTCATATATGTTTTTTACCACAGTCTCTTCATATCCACTTAGTATATATATATATATATATATATATATATATATATATATATATATATATATATATATTGATCAACCTCAGTCATTTCAATCTAGTTTTTATCTATATAATTATCTATCTCAATCTGTTCATATCACTCTATCTCAGTATGTTCATATCTATATATCTATATCAGTCTGATCATATCTCTCAACCTCTGCTCATATCTATCTATCTATCTATCAATCTATCTATCTATCTATCTATCTATCTATCTATTTGCCTAACATTTCTTTCTATCTATCTATCTATCTATCTATTTCAGGCTATTCGTATCTATCTATCTGTCTATCTATCTATCTATCTATCTGCCTAAACTTTATTTTTGTCTATCTATCTATCTATCTATCTATCTATCTATCTATCTATCTATCTATCTATCTATCTATCTGTGTCTACCAAGACTTTATTTGTATCTATCTATCTATCTATCTATCTATCTATCTATCTATCTATCTATCTATCTATCTGTGTCTACCAAGACTTTATTTGTATCTATCTATATATCTATCTATCTATCTATCTATCTAGCTAGCTATCTATCTATCTATCTCAGGATATTCATATCTTTCTCTCTCTATCTCTCTATCTATCTCTCTCTATATCTCATCTCATACTTGATGTTGAACGTATCTATCTATCTATTTATCTATCTACTTATCTATCGTAGTCTATTCGCATATATTTTCAGTCACAGTCTCCTGATACCAACTTAGTAGTCTATATATGTATCTATCAATCTCAGTCATTTCAATATATTGCAGTTTCGTTCTATCTATCTATCTATCTATCTATCTATCTATCTATCTATCTATCTATCTATCTCATTCTTTTCTTTATTTATCTACTTGGGTGCTTGCGTGGGTTGGTGTATAAGAAATAGTGATTTTTCAATTTTGCTGTCCTCCTACTATTTTTTGTTTGATTTTCTTTCTTTCTTTCTTTCTTTCTTTCTTTCTTTCTTTCTTTCTTTCTTTCTTTAAAACCTCTTCAGACAAATAAAAAGAATGCACGGACAATAATTTTCCGGAAAAATACAAAAAGGTGGAGAAATCTGTAGTTAAAGATAAGTAAATGCCGTCAAGGCGAAAATGGGGTTTCGTGTTATCAGATGACAATGTTTTCTGAAACACAGAGGCATCCGACGCGCTGTGATGAATCTATGGCGAGAGTAGAAAAGAATGAAGGGAGGAAAGAAAGGAAAAGTACCTCACCTCACCTCAAAATCGGAATCCGGCATTTGCACAGACATGTAAACCGGTGGGGCATAGAGAAGGGCGAAGAAATTGCAGGTCGAATATTGTTTGACGGCTTCTCATTTCAAAGAGAACTTTACAAAATTAGCTCGAAATATAGAAACAAATTGAACAGACTGATATGGATGACTGATTTAGTTGGATGAATAAACTTAGATCTGAAAATCCTGTCATAGATACAATCTGAAATGTGTCCAAGTGACATATATATATATATATATATATATATATATATATATATGTGTGTGTGTTTGTGTGTACCTTACAAACTTTAAGATTGCAACATATTGTGGGCGTTGTTTTTCCCAATATCTACTTCCCTACACTCTATATTTTGAATTTAGATCCCAATAATATACTGGGTTTATATTAACTTTGATCTTTGAATTTTCCTGTAATTTATCTCCCAAGACACCCAATATAAAAAACAAAAACAAAAAACAGTTGTAATAAGTGTCTCATATGCCATTTGTGCCTGACGATTTGGGAAGCCATGGAATTTTAAGTTGCACCTCAAACGTAGGAATTAATATATATGTATTTATTAATATTTACTTTATACCTATGTTTAGCTACTTTGAGCGCTGTTTTTCTTGCATTATAGATTAAGTAAATATTTATTTGGTAATCTGCGTATGCACGTTATCACAAGGATATACAGTTGCTAATATCTTGCTATTTTGTTTATTTTCATACACACACACAAGGACACACGCACGCACGCGCACACACACACACACACACACACATATATATATATATATATATATATATATATATATATATATATATATATATATATATATATATAAGAAGGGCATACACTGTTTCTGAGTCCTGAACGGAATATTTGCGTCCCGGCTTTTAGAACATTTCTCCGTTCTTGGTAAATCTTCTATGTTTTTGTGCTTTCTCGGTGTGTGATTTAAAAATAACAGCTATAAAAAAGTGAAAACTATGAAACGGACTGTACGTCGTAAGATAAAAAACTTAAAATGGAGCGTATCCTACGTTTTCAGAGTTTCACCTTGGTATATTATTATAACCGGAATATATGTTTATATATCCTTCTTCTCATATACAATGCTATAAATATAAAGGTTACTTTTGTCTGATGAAGTCTTTCTAGAGATTGAAACGTGTTATATAGAATTTTTCTATTTCTTGATTTACTCAACCCCCATATATATATATATATATATATATATATATATATATATATATATATATTGATAATATTAGTGGTAAATATACACATACATATGCAATCATATATATAAAATATATAAATATACATATACATATATATATGTATAAAAAATAATTCCAAGAGGATAGAATCCAGGTAGAACTCAATGTCCAGGACAGAGTAAGGATATAATAAAAAGGCTTAAACACTAATATTCCATGGTCATAATTTATTCCATTGGAATCGTAAATACGATCCAATTCATCAAACCGACAAATTCAAAAAGAAAACAGAAAAAACAACTCTGGGAATAAAAAATAAAATTTTGTGAGAGTGTATGTATGAGAGTGTGGGACGAATGTGAGAAGTAAATGAAAGCTATAGGGAGGGGTAACAGACGAGAGAAGGACAGGAAGGTCTAAAGATGAAGGCGGGATTAAAATTTAAGAGAGAGAAGTTTTAAAGAGGAAAGTCAAAGACGGTTTAAGTAAGAGAAATATGAATATTCTTGGATGTCTAATACATTAAAGAACTAATCGGCAAAGTGTAGACATTTTGTGATGACATTATTCCCGGAGTTCTTTTTTCTGTTTTCTTTTTGAATTTGTAGATCTGAGGAATTGGATCGTATTTACGATTCAAATGGAATAAATTATGACCATGGAATATTAGTGTTTAAGCCTTTTTATTATCTATCTATCTATCTATCTATCTATCTATCTATCTATATATATATATATATATATATATATATGAGTACAGGGTTGGTACAGATGGAATAAAATTCCGATAACCAAAAAAACTATTCTGAAAAGAGTGCTCAGTACAGTGTAGAGTAAGTAACATTTATTCAAAATTGCAACATAAGCATGTTGTAACATCACTACAAAAATAGATATTTTGTTTCAACACTTCTGGTGTCTTGTGAAGTGATGGTGTTGATTGCAAAAAAAAAATACAATCGACACCTTCAAAGTGCTACTCAAAGTAGAAAGCTACTCAAGTAGAGGTTTAGTGAATGGGGTTGTTATATAGACGTCACAATTATAGATTATTAGGATCTCTAAGATTATGAGCTGACCTAGATTTGAAGTGTCAATGGTCTGTGTGATTAGGGAAGCATCATCTGGGGAGTCTGTTCCACAAAGCAACAGTTCTCTGGAAAATACAGTCTGAATAGAAAGTACTTCTTATCAATGAAATACGAAAGGAATGAAGATGTTTCGCCACTGTGTACATAGCATGGTGTGTCTTAGCTGTAAACGGTGAAAATAAGTAGAAAGTTAGGTATAAACTAAACTACACGTAAATAGATAGTGACATTATTACCTCCCTTTTTAGAATTCTTCACGTAATTATTACCTCCCTTAGTTATCTGTTCGATATATGTGTAACCTCTATTGGCGTGATATTTAATTATTTAGCGTTAGCCTTACCGCGGGCTATTTTTTTTTTATTTTTATTTTTAGTAAACCATTTGTCAAAGCAAAAGATCATGGACAAGGTCTTGAAACGTGGACGCTTGAACGTATCTCCAAAATCACTCTCGGTGACTAAAGTCTGCAATCGCTACTATCGGATCTTTTCTTCATTCCAACTCCACTGTAACAATATATATATATATATATATATATATATATATATATATATATATATATATATATATATATATATATATATATATATGTATGTATATATGTGTGTGTGTGTGTGTGTATGCGAAACCTCCTTTGGCTTGATATTTTCTTATCTAGTGTTAGCTCCGTCGCGGACCAATTTGTTTATTAAAGACTTACTTAATGTATTTTCTGGTCCTGTTTTAATAATAGATAGACAGACAGACAAACAGATAGATAGATAGATAGATAGATAGATAGATAGATAGACAAACATATATATATATATATATATATATATATATATATATATATATATATATATAGATAGATAGATAGATAGATAGAATAACGTAGCCAGAGAGGTAGCCAGATAGATATACAGTGAAAAAGCGTGGGAGAAACAGAGTGAGTGACAAGTATGTTGATTCTGACCTGGACTCTCAAGAAAGAAAGAACAAAGAGAAGATTTTGTTGTAAGAAGCGAAAAATGGGTTCCGTCAATGCATGAACGACTTCGTTTCATCTGAATGATTTCGTTTCGTTTCGTGCCAATCAAACGACTTTATATCTGATCACACCAGGTGGATCGGATGTTTTTTAACGACCCGCTTTCTTTGAGGTCATTCGGTATACACAAGTTAATATTCAGATTATAATTCCAATGAATGTGACTAGATTTAACAAGTTTCCGGGCGCTTCATCACTTGCAGTCTTCCACTTGTTATATCTTTCTTTACTCTGCATTCTATATCATTTTGAAATTGCCTCTCTTACAGACGTAGAACAACATTCATAAAGATAATATCTCTTAGGTAGTGAATAATTTCTTCCCTACAGGACAACTCGAATCTGCGCTCTCAGACTGATTTAAATTTAGAGGGTATATTTTTAACACTCTGTTGTAGAGAGTTGCTTCTTCTTCTTTGTCCCGTCAGGAAGTAGGAGATTATGGCTCTCCACAATTTCCTGCCTTTTCTAGGTCTATGCAAAGTTTGCCTTTTTGCTATCACTCCTAATCTCTTATCTGCTAACGATTTACGCAAGCACTTTATCGTGCTGGGTATGGCAATAAACTACACCTGGCAGCAAGTTTTCAGCTCGGGAGGATTTGAGGAGCGTGGAACCACCTTTTATTTGCTATTCTTCCCAGGTTCACCCTGAGCCGGGTTGGCAGCACCTGTTAGGATCTCAGCTATGGACAAATTTTGACTCCCCAAACTAGAGTCAACACTCTATGAAAATATAAAAATAGATTTTTGTTGTAAAAATACTAGCGATGCATTTTTGAAAATAAAATATTAAAAAGAATATATTTGACTCTGGACAAAAGCCCTCTTTATACAAATAAGTCATTGAGTTCTGATCCACAAAAGTCTTCGTTATACAAATGTCATTGAGCTCTGATCCACAAAGGCTCTCTTTATACAAATAAGTCATTGACTTCTGATCCACAAAAGTCATCTTTATACAAATAAGTCATTGAGTTCTGATCCACAAAAGCCCTCGTTATACAAATGTCATTGAGCTCTGATCCACAAGGGCCCTCTTTATACAAATGTCATTGAGTTCTGATTCCCAAAAGCCATCTTTATACAAATAAGTGATTGAGTTCTGATCCACAAAAGCCCTCTTTGTACAAATAAGTCATTGAGCTTTGATCCACAAAAGTCATCTTTATATAAATGTCATTGAACTCTGATCCACAAAAGCCATCTTTATACAAATAAATCATTGATCTCTGATCCACAAAAGCCCTCTTTATATAAATAAATTGAGCTCTGATCCACAAAAGCCCTCTTTATACAAATATGCCACTGAGCTCTGATCCACAAAAGTCATCTTTATACAAATGTGCCACTGAGCTCTGATCCACAAAAGCCCTCTTTATACAAATGTCATTGATCTCTGATCCACAAAAGCCCTCTTTATATAAATAAATTGAGCTCTGATCCACAAAAGCCCTCTTTATACAAATAAGTCATTAATATCTGATCCATAAACTGATTTTTTTTACAAGGAATGCACATTCTATTTATACGAACCTATCGTAAAAATATTGTCGACATAATGAGGTTGATATGCCGTAAAACAAAATAAACCCAATATCTGTAGGTAGGTCAAGCCCTGCTTTTCTCTGTTCTTGTTTCCTTCAAGATATCTTACGAGTGTAAAATTTTCTAAGCCTTATTTTCTCATTATATGCCCTATAAATTTCAACAGTATCTTTCTGATTCTAACTATAAGTGCACCTGTTCTTACCATTTTCGCTAAAACTTCATCGTTGCTCACATGGTTAGTTCATAGTATCCTTCATCATCCTTCTGTAAAACCAGAATTTTGTTACTTCTCTTCTTAATCTGTGATGAGAATGTCCACAATTCATTGCCATATAGGAGGACAGATATCACATAACTGTTCAGTTACCTTTTCTTTGTTTCTAACGAAATCTGCTTTTCTAATACTTTACTTAGCTTTTGGCAGTCGTCTCTCGCTATATCAGTGAGCCTTGGGATTTTGGGGTCGAGTTTTCCAACCTCCGTTAAAAAAGTTTTAATTCGCATATTAGGTAGTTTTTTTCATCTGCCAACCATACATTCTGTCTTCTTACAATTGATGTTTCGACCTTTCAAGGGAAAGCGAAAAGGGAACGACATAACATGCTAAATTCGCAGGTCATTGTCAGGAAAGAAATCACTGTTTATTTACCCCTGACATCTGTAACTGGATAGGTGCTACAATTGGACGAGGTGACTGTGGGTCACCAATTATTAGCGGGAAGAGTTACTACTTGAGGTAGAAAATTTACAAAGTAAATCAGAGATATATTTGCCTGATATCTCCGAATCTCTACTGATTGATATACACATAAATGCGTCCATAGTTTCTTTTATAATGTCTAAACTACAGAGTGATCCGAAAGTCTTGTCTCATATTTTCTATTTCAACGGTTTGTAGAGTATTATCAAAGAGAGATTTTTCACGTGTACGATACCACGACTCAGAGTTTCATGCGGATACGCAATCTTCAAGTGTAATACTCACATTTACTAGTGATTATTCTTTACATGAAGATTGCATATCTACACGAAACTTTGAACCTGCAATCGATGTGGGATATATATATATATGTGTGTGTGCATATTTTATTAAAAACGACAGACATGATACTACGGTTAAGCTTTTCGTATATTTTTTCTTGTGTTCTAACAAGAGATTGCTTTTCTGGACAAAGGTTGTGTAAGAACTGTCCAAATGTTTTATATTTCCGAGCGCTTTTGGCTATACCTTTAGTCATTATCAAGGATGATTCGATTTTTCAGCTTAATTGAGTGTTTGCGTTCTGTGTATGTTATAGTGTGCGGTAGGGATGTTTTAAATTTCCGAATACGGTTAGCAAATTATGGGTACTAATGAGGCGGTGATCAGTAACGTAAGACGTCTGGATAAGCATGGATACTATATATATATATATATATATATATATATATATATATATATATAGCATATATATATATATACATAGCATATATATACATAGCATCGGATACTATATATATGTATAGTATCGGATAGTATATATAAGCATGGATGATATATACATACATATATATATATATATATATATATATAGTGTCTGGATACTGTATATAAGCATGGATATATATATATATATATATATATATATATATATATATATATATATATATATATATATATAGAAATACGTAATGAAAAACAAACCACTTTAATGTACCATTACGATAATTTATTTCACCTAAATCCTTTTTTAAGGATTCAGGATCATCAGGTAAATCTTCCAACAACGAATTGAGAAAAAAAAAATGGGATTAGAAATTGGTTGGTAGTGTAATTTTTGTAATTTAATAGAGGGGGTTGAGAGTGGTAGTTAACCAGACAATATAAAGTATAGGGAGGGGTTAATTTTATATCTCTCTTAAGGATGTTTTATATTGGAGTAGGAGGAGTGACAGAAAACTTGACCTCTTTAGATGGTTAATAAAACGGAAATGAATTGTAGAAAATGTATACAAGTGAGTCTTACGGTAAAGAGAGAGATAGGGGGAGGGGGAAAGAGAGATGGAGTTGTTATAATTTTGTTTTAACAAAATTATGTAAAAGACAGTTTACAATGTTTGATAGAAAATTCGATGTCTGAAAAAAATTTTGTTATTAACTTAAATGTTTAATTTTTTAAGTAAATAGTTTCAGGACTAAATATAACTATTATTGTAATAAACATATTTATGTAGGACATAAAGAAATATTTAAAATCTTAATAGTTTATTCACCCGACTAATTGTATTTCCACACACAAAAAAAAAAATATATATATATATATATATAACATCTATTTTAATATTTAAAATTAATTTATGAATGCAATTTATTTATTACATTGGTAAACTAAATTAAAGATTAGGTTTCGTTATTTAATAGAATTTGAGGGTAATATTAATTTTCATTTATTCATATATGCCTCACAAATGTATTCATGTGAATCCCTACATACATACGATCATTAACAAGTAAAAAAAAAAAAAAAAAAACATTTGAGATAATTTACACAAAAATTCCTTGGGAGTCGGTTCTACAGAGCAAGAAGAGGTACAGGCTTTGCTATCTCCTCTTTTAACAGTCCTGGACAGAATCATGTATCTGACGTTATAGTAGACAATTTGACGTAATACTTACACAACCACAGTACCCGATGGAAGGTAAAAGTGTCTTCAGGTACCTCACTTCTTTGCCAAAACTGAACACTAAACACTGATTTCCTATTGAGCCATAATCTGGCAGTGAAAGCTAATCCTCGACATAGAACATTATGTTTACCGTGATCATTCGGGGCTTTTTAAAATTTTCTAACCTTTGTAGCACTTAGAAAGTCTTACTTTGTTGCTACCTATATTAATCTCTGCTCTGCCAACAATTTACAAAGTTCGTTTGTCAAGTTATTGGCTGCTTTACACTCTCTCTAAAATATATTACAGTATATATAATGTGTGTGTGCGTGTGTGCATGTATGTGTCTACGAGCATGTGTTTGTGTATTATGCGCCTCTTTCTCACATGCGTATTGCAAACACATACATATATATATATATATATATATATATATATATATATATATATATAT
This sequence comes from Acanthosepion lycidas, assembly GCA_963932145.1. NCBI lineage: Eukaryota > Metazoa > Mollusca > Cephalopoda > Sepiida > Sepiidae > Acanthosepion > Acanthosepion lycidas. The sequence goes on from OZ010585.1 coordinate 50,527,235, forward strand.
ATATATATATATATATATATATATATATATATATATATATAATCACGATCAAATTCATCAGACCTACAACTGATTACGATTCCAATGTAATAAATTATAACCATGGAATATTAGTGTTTGACCCTTTTATATTATATTCTTTCTCTGTCCTGGACATTGAACTCTAACTGGATTCTATCCTCTTGGAAATATATATATATATATATATATATATATATATATATATATTGACCACTAATATTATCAATACATATATATATATATATATATATATATATATATATATATATATATATATATATATATATATATATATATATATATGGACCGATTTTTAGGGCGACTAGCAAATTCCTGCGCGCAGATACCTGTATAGGCACATTTTGTGTTTTTTCAACATCCACATAACCCACCTGTCGTTTTTACTACCACCATTCTGACTGGACAGTTCCGTCTCCCCAATTTTCCTAACCAGGCTTTGGTCAATCCGTGGTATCGACTCCAGGGTATTTCTCCCTGTGCAGTTCAACCCTGCAGTTCAACCCCCATGAGATTCGAACCCGGGTTTCATGGACGCAAAGCGAACATTCTAACCATTCAGTACATACATACATACATACATGTGTACATACATACATACATACATACATACATGTGTACATATATGTACATATTAACCACAATTTCATTTATGTCTTTAATTCATAAACGTATTTATTTACTTTTTTTTTCACGGTGTCTCCCTTTTCGGGCCCTTCGCTCCTCTGGGGATGAGGGAGTTAACGAGAGTCTATTCTTCTTTGCCGTGGAGGGTTCGTGCCCGAAGGTACTGAGAGCGAGTCAACAACCTTTCATTTACATTGTAACTGGTAAGGCTGGAGATATAACCGTCTACCGTCAGAGCTAAGAGACATTCTTTTACTGGGCGGAGCCGCCTGCGGATACGGGACCGAGATGAAAGCCTTAAGCAAATTTAACTCTCGCCGACGCCACTGAGGGTTCTCTTAGTTTTATTACCTTTATCCTAAATTTTCGTGTTTTTCTTCTTTTTTTTCTTCTTTTACTTTCTTTTATCTTTCCTTTTCTTTTTATTATCTTCTTTCTTTTAACACTTTCGTTGTTTTATTCCTTTTTCTTAATTCAAATTTTTCTTTCTTTTCTTGTCTTTTTTCCTCTCATTTTCTTTCCTTCTTATCCCATATTTTTCCTTTTTTTTTCTGTAGATACTTTCCTTCTCCTTATTTGTTTTGTCTACCTTTTACTCTCTTTTTCTTTCCTTCATTTCTTTCGTAATCCTTCATTGTTTTCTTTTTTGTTCCTATTTCTCTTTTCTCCTTTTTTTTCTGTCTTCTTTTCTTTTTCTTTACTTTTCCTCTTTTTTTCTTTACGTCTTTTTCTTTCCATCTTTTCCTATATATTTTTTCTTTTCATGTCTGTGTTCCCTTTCCTTCTCCCGATTTGTTTTGTTAGGTTAGCCTTTTCTTTTCTTCTTTTCTTACATTTTTCTTCTTTTTTGTTGTTGTTTCTCTTTTCTAATTTTTTCTGTCTTTTTTATTATTCTTTTTCTTTGCTTTTCCTTTTTTTTTCTTTTCTTTTTTTTCCTTTCCTTTTACTTTAATTTTCTTTACGTTTTTCGTCTCTTTTCCTTTCTTTTTCTCTTTTTTAAGCACTTATCAAATTGTTCTTTCTCATCTTTTAATTTTGTCTCTTGTTGGTTTTCTTTCTCACTTTCTGTCTTTTTCTTGTTCTTTGCTTTTCTGTTTTTCCTTTTTTTTCTCTCCTGTTATTTCTTTCTTCCCTTCTATTTCGTTCATTTTCCTCCTCTTTTTCTCTTATTTTTCGTTTTCTTTTCTTTTCTTTGTTCTCTTCCCATTTCTTCGTTGTCTTCCCTTTTCTTCCATTTTATGTCTTTTCTTTTATCTTTCTTTTTTATCTCCTTTCATGGCTTCATATCATTATCTCATGTTTTTCACTTTTTTTTCTTAATTTTCATTCTTTATTCTCTTTTATTTCCTTATCATTCATTTTTCGTTCGTTTTGTTTTCTTTTCCTTTATTTGTTCTCGTCTTTTCTGCTTTCTTTTTTTATTACAATGGCTTACCTTTTTTCTCATTTGCGATATCAACAGTGAACTGAGACCATCTCAGGTGGAAGAATGTTCACGTCTATATCTGCCGTATGGGGAGAGCCGAAACCACAACTAAAACTGATGCCGCAGTTTCAAAGTACTTTTTTTTACGGAGTACTGACTTTATATGCAGGATGGACTGTATTTCAAGTCTGTCGTACTTTTTACCCACAGGTGTATGTTGGGGAGAAATATTAATACATTTCGCAAGTGCAATCTTTACCTGTTCAAGTCTAGAGTTAACCGTTATCTTTCTATCTTAATATAACACACTACCTCAAGGGGACCCGGGCCTCGTAGAAGGGTGAACGTCACTGTACAAAAATATTTCGTAATTGAGGAATCCTAGTGCCGACGTCTTAAGAAGGGGATTTCTTAATGTTTGTGCTAAAACGTAAACAAACTAAGGAGATCTATACGAATATTATACAGAATTAAGTGCTTAAATAAAGTTTTCATTTGCGAAATAATTTGTACATTTATTGTATATATTAGTTGTTGTTATTATTATTAGTAGTATTATTAATATTTTAATAGTTTTATCCCTTTTTCTAAAGTATTAGTTTGGTGCAAAAATAATGATGTAATAATGTCGTTTTTTGACGTATTTTTAACGTTAAAAAACAACATTATTATGTCATTACTTTTACACCAAACTAATACATTGCCATGATACTTTGTCTCTTTAAAACTTTATTTGCTTAGACATTACTTTGAATCAATGACAGAATGCCATTAGAAAAAAAAAATCCCAGCCTCTTTATTCCAAAAGTGGACAAAATTCCACTCTCATTTTAGGTTAATTATTAATATTTGGTTTTAAAGGCAATTTGACTGTTATTATATTATATTATATTAAGATAACATTACATATATTTGTTGTCATGCATTAGTTTCAAGTGATCATTCATAAATATCTATATCTATAATTCTCAAAAAATGTGTGTTTGTATGTCTGTGTATGTATGTGATTGAATGTTCTTTATGCGTTTCCCCAATTTTCATCCGATTTCGATGATTTTTTTTGTTTGGTAGATAATACTTAACTGATGGTTTGAGTCCAAATTGGATGGTAAAAATTTCACCTTGAAGGTGAAAAATTAGAAAAAAACTGATTTTTTAGACTTTATGCCAAAAATTAAAGGCAACATTAAATGGCTGTAAAAACAGCGTACAATCAATTTAGAGAGTTGTAATCTAACGCAAAAGATTATTAAAATTATTAAAAAAATTATATTATAAATAAAAATTATCGTATATTATTATTATGACAGACGATGGAAGTGTTTCCTTCCTTGCATGATTAAAAACGCAAAAACGGACCATTTCAGGGCCACGCCATCGTCAAATTGTTAACCCACCATTTGGGGATGTGCCTCAGTTGCACGCATTTGTTGTCACCAATATTTATTTTTAAGTTGGCTGAATTTAAACTTAAGCTGCTCCAACTGAACAGCAAAAAATCCCCAGTAATGAAACATTCGGACGAAGATCAGTTACACTGCGAGTGTATATATAGATGGAGCATAAATTTGTGAACACAAAGTAAGTGCATATATTGGAAATTGTGTTTATTGTCTTAATTTGGCATTAGAGTGTATATACCGTAATATATCCCCATGTATAATACGCATTTTTTTTCCTAAAAAACAACAAGCAAAATTAGGGGTGCTTAATGTTTTGAAGATGATTTTAGATGCACAGCTACAAAAAATATTCCAAAAATTGCTGTTTCATAGACTGATTTCAGTTGCGAATTGACACTAACTTTCAGTGATTGTGACCCCATAAGGATGTCAAATACAATCATATGTACTTAACAAGACTTACAAATATAAAATAAAATAAGAATTATCATAAAATTAAATTAGAATAATATTATTCTATGTTTAAAACCATTTATGGTGAAAAAATACATACAGATTCGGTAGATTGCACATTTTATCGAACAAAAACAAGTTAATGAGTCTGCGCAGTAGGCACAATATAGGTAATTCCGTTTTTTGATAAATATCTTCAATTACAGCTTTAATAAGAGTAGGAAACGCTGACCGTAATTCAATTAGAGAGGTTCAATTTATAGGGTTCGATTACCAAACAAGGGATGCGTATTATGTGTAAAACATTTTCTATCGCTTTTAGTACAATTTTAGTGGCGCGTATTATAGATGAATGCGTATGACACATGGAGAACTACGGTATTAGATATTACGCATATAAATGTATATATTATTATTATTATTATTATTATTATTATTATTATTATTATTATTATTATTATCTCAATTTGACTTTAAAATCCAAAGTAAAAGTTCCTTGAATTTTCAATATTAAATCTGTTTCTTTTTACATATGATACTTTTATTCATGAGACTTGGACCTTGTCCACTTTTGGTATAAGAGGCTGTGATTTTCTCTGTTAGGTTTTTATCCTCTGGGTTTTCGACATGGATTCGTTTAAACTGTGAATCCCACCGGTATATGGGTCCAGCCGCCTGGCACCTAATTTTGAGGACGCCAAAGAGTACAACTACTCATCAAAGAAAGCGACTATTTGGGGAGACTGCTCTTGCAACTTGGCTTCATTAAAGATTATTCTCAAACAAAAGTTTGGAAATAAACTTTTGGCCTGTTACCCTTTAAACACATCTATGTATCGCATTCTTTCCGAGTGTCACTTCGGATAAATATCTTAATCATTAGGTAGTTAGGAGAAGCCACCGATATAGTGACGTGATTAATTATTGTTTGGCTTTGGCTAATTACAGGTAAGTAAATGAGTTTATGTGCCATGCGTGATACATGCTTAGGCGATCATGTATATTTCCATACATGACAGACGGGGCAAATTTTTTTCCCGCAGCAGGTTGCCATTTATTTATATGGTAGACTGCTTGTCATCCACTACTATAGAACCCGGTCTGTTCTACTATTTACCCACAGCTGGGGAGAAGAAGAGGATTCATACCTTTCCCGTAAGTGAATGTAATGGAATTCGAACTCGGCTCTCCAATTACTCAATCCGAGCCGCTATCCATTACTCCATCGTGCCTCCCCAATCTTTTCAACACTTAACTAAAAAAAAGTCGTCATAACAATAAAAGATAATATTAAAATATAATTGTTTTAGATCGTGCCGAAAAAAGAAGAGTAAAATTATGAAGATCGTAAATGAATGGATAAATTCTAATTAATGTTGTCTTGTAGCCATGTTACTATTCGTACTTAGTGAACGAGAAACTACGAAATATTTCGCAGGTTTACAGTGGCAGAATAGGGTTGAAAGATTGTGTCATCGCTTTTGTTGTTGCTGAGTAGTTTTCAGGGATAGCTGGTTGAAAACGTCCTCTTGGGTGTTTCCTAGTGTCTGCAACATTTTCGCCAGCATTTTAAACTGGATGAGCGAGTAGTTTTATGGTTACCTATGCACAAATTGAAAAGATCTTGCCAAGACCAGATTCTGGAGTCTGCCGTTTTTGTTTTCGCGCTTGAGAAAGGTATGGACACTTCTCTTCTCTCCCTCTCCAGATATAGGTTAAATAGCAGGGTAGACTGGGCTCACTAGTCTTGTGTGTCATTATAGTCTAAGAGAAAGACGATTCTACATTAAAAAGCATCGAGATATCAAGGAGAAAATACTCCAATATCTCTCCCTATAAGCCATAGTAATTCACGCATATTAAAGACAAAATGCTGTAGAGAAACATGATCGATAGCGTCTTGAATGGACATGGTATTTTAATTTCAAATTAAGGAAGGACGGAAGAAGAATAATATGGAAGAGAAAGAAGGAAGAAAGATAGGAATAAAATGTTAAAGAAAAGAGAAAGAAAGCGAAAGATGAAAGAAGTAAAAAGCAATAAACAAATTTTCAGGAATATGGTTCATTTGTTTAAAAAGACGTTGGGTCTCGTGGAGAAGAAACCGTTAAAAATTATTGATATTATGCCCATTTTTGCTTTAATGCAAAATAGGTTTTATTATGAGACATTTTTAGTTTTAGCATACGCACATTTTTCAGCATGCCAATTCGAAATAAACCTCCAAGATAATAATCCTGATTTACGGTCCATGGCTACAAGAAAGCAATAATCTTTTCCACTTTTTTTTTTTTCAGGGTATATATTCGATTTAGCGAATTTTATTCGCACAATACTGACCGCTTAAGGTTGGATTTTCTTCCGAATACGCCAATCAAAGTTCATTTTTTCCCGAGGTGAACCTAGAAAAGTGAATATCACCAACAATCTTATGAAGAAATTGTGTGCGCAGGTAAATTTTAGGCCGTTGGTAATCATCCTTAGACTACTCGGCCCAGAATACAAGAGAAAAAAATTAAACTAAAAAGAAGCCTTAGCATTGCTACATTTTTAAGGTCTTAATACAAAACCTCATATCGACAAACCCTGTTTCTTGGTGAGACAACTTGAAATGCAGTGGCATTTTCCAATTTCAGTAAGACCATCGATTCTTCCGGCCATAGACAAATGGTTTCTTTACAAATCTTACCTTTTAATTTCTGTTTCACTCAATTTTATCCTCTTTATTCTTTTATTTCTGATTCTTATGCGGTTTGATATTTCCCGCCTCTGGGTTCAGATTTGGTCGATCTGTTGGTGCGAAGAAGATGGCTGCTAGTGTAAGAAAGATGGGCTCGGTAAAATATACTGAGGTTTACTCGAGGTGATATAATAGTTGAGTTTATTGGGGAAGAGTTAGAGAGGAAAAAATGACAGAGTTCGGAGAATGGCAGGTTTTAGAAAAAAAGTAGATGAAAAATGTTTGATGCTTGTAGGCAGAAAAGAAAGGAAAGAAGAAAGCAAGAAGACGATGAAGAAGAAGAGTCAAGAGAGAGAGAGAGAGAGAGAGAGAGAGAGGAGAAAGTTCGCCGGAAGGGAAAAGAAAGAAGTAAAGAAAGAGAAGTATCAAAGATATATAGGAAATTAAAAGAAAGAGAAAGAGAAGAGAAAGACAAAGAGAATGAAAACAAATACCGACAGGAAAAATAAGAAAGGAAGAAGAAAATGAGGAAAAAAAATACTGAGAATCATGCAGAAAAAGAAAGTGTAAGAAGAAGAATGAAGAATATGTGAAGGAAGGAAGACGAAAAAAAAGAAAGTGAAGAAATTGTTAACAGCGAAAAAAAATGGAAAAACGAGAAAAAATAGAAAGAGCGAAAAAAGAAAGAAAAAAGAAATATGATGGAAGGACGGAAGAAGTATATATGGAAGAGAAAGAAGGAAGAAAGATAGGAATAAAATGTTAAAGAGAAAGAAAGCGAAAGATGAAGGAAGTTAAAGGAATAAAAACAAATGGTGAGAAAGACGAAGAAAAAAGAAAAGAAGAATAAAAAGAAGAAAGAGAAGGAAAAAGAGAAAGAACTAAAGTCGAAAAAGAAATGAAAATAAGAAGAAAAATTGATGAAAAAAGGAAGAATGAAAAAGAAAACAAAGACAAATAGAATGAGGATAGAAGAAAAGAAAAAAAAATCGCAATAAGTTGAGGACGAAAAAAAAGGAAATGTAAGAAAACTTGGGAGAAGGAGCCTTCGTGAAGAAGCAATGAAAAAAGAGGACCCGAAGAAAAGTGGACCAGAAAGTCGACACGAACAACCAAGAAAAAATTAACACGGAAGAAAAAGCGAAAAGCAAGTTTGTGAAAGTGGGTGGATCTAAAAAAAAAGAAAGAAACAATAAACAAACAATAGAAAGAAGAAATTGTTCATGAAAAAGAAGATGAAGAAGAGAAAATGCCAGCAGAGTAAGAAGGACATAGAACGCGGGTTAAGAAGAACATTCTAAAAAAAACATGAGTAATGAGAAATTAAAAATTAATGAAAAAAGAAGCATATTAGAAAATAGAAGTTGAAATTACCTGGTTCATATCATGCTAACGTTTAAAGAAATCATTTCATGATGTTTTAGGCAATTTCTTACAATTTTTATTAATTTTTGAGGATCTGTCATGCGACTGGGAGATGGACCAGAACTTTTACGCATTTCACCTGAAAATGCAATTCATGATTAAAGGCCTTTACGTATTTCACCTGAAAATGCAATAATTCATGATTAAAGGCTTTTGCGCATTTTACCTGAAAATGCAATAATTCATGATTAAAGGCCTTTACGTATTTCTCCTGAAAATGCAATAATTCATGATTAAAGGATTTTACGCATTTCACATATTGAAGGCTTTTGCGCATTTCACCTGAAAATGCAATATGTCATGATTAAAGGCCTTTACGTATTTCCCCTGAAAATGCAATAATTCATGATTAAAGACTTTTGCGCATTTTAACTGAAAATGCAATAATTCATGATTAAAGGCTTTTGCGCATTTCACCTGAAAATGCAAAAATTCATGATTAAAGGCCTTTACGTATTTCACCGGTAAATGCAATAGTTCTTGATTAAAGGCTTTTACCTATTTCTCCTGAAAATGCAATAGTTTATGATTAAAAGTTTTTTGCATTTTACCTGAAAATATAATAATTCATGATTAAATGCTTGTACGCATTTTACCTGAAAATGCAATATTTCCTGATTAAATGCTTTTAACAATATGATATTGTTTGCAGTATAATGCTGAAAATGATCTTCTGAAGATAGAAAAGTTTTTTTATTTTTTTATTTACTCAAATATTGGATATCTATCTACGCCATCAGCCTTTCCAGAATTTACTGTTTTTGTTTTATGGTGACGGATGTGTCTTCAGTGTTTTTAATTAGCATTATTGTTGGTGTTATTATACAAAAAAATCTACGTAAAATATATTAGTTGTTGTTATTGATCATCATTAGCCTGGTCATTGTGTTTCGATGCATCCCATTTTTTTAAGGGAATTTTAATTTTCTTTCTTAATATTTTTTTTTTTAATTATTTTTAGCAAAGCTCCATATATGAGTAAAAATCTGATCTAAAAATGAATTACAATGATTTTTATTATGACAAATGTTCTGGTTAGTACCATTTTTTCAACAATCTCTAAGAAGCATACCTATATTTTTTTTCTGTAAATATTTTTCATCAGAAAAGGATTTTTTGTGAGTTTAACGCTCTTTCTTTTTTTAATCTGGCATGGTATTTGACTAAACAGTAATTCAATTGTATTCAGTTCTTTTAACGTTAGATATTTTATGCCTTTTCTTTTTTGAGTCATATCTTAGCCAAAGAGAAGTTAATAAATCATGATAGTATAATACCCCCCACACACCTCCAAAAAGAAAATCATGACAGTGTCATCCCCAACCCCCTCCCCCAAAATAATGACAGTATAATAACCCCCGTTATTTAACGTATAAACACAAAATATATTAAATAATTGTCGGATTTAATCTACATCATAATATGTTGTCATTGTTTCCCCTAAGGTACGTCTCTTAGTCAGAAATGATCCTTCAGGAATGATCGTCGAATAATTGTAGTTTAAAAACATTAATTTGGACGTTACTAACCAGACGCTTCCCTATACCTAAGTGGTATAACACGTCAGATCAAATATCGGTTTAATCTTTTTATTATACTTTCACAACTTCCGGATAAGATGTTGAGTATTATGTTCGAAGTTGTCTGAAGTTCATATTTTTTTTTTCTTCAATTTGGAAAAGTATAATAAAAAATAGAATTTACTTAAATAAATTGTATCTATTGAAAATAACGTATAAAGAGAAAATATATTAAATAATTGTCTGACTTAATCCATATAATGTCATTGTCTACGTTATGGCACGTCTCTTGAGCAGATATGATCGTTCGAGAAAGATCGTCGAAGATGTGTTCTTTAAAAACATTAATTTGAACTTTCGTAGTAGGTACCCCAGCTATTTTCACGACAGAAGACTGTCTGCGTACGCATGTACCTTACAAATGATAAGAAAGTTTTATTTTTTTTAGGAAAGGTTTTTCTATAATTAAAAAAAATTGAAATTGTGTGATAATATTATCACTGACGACAGTGCGATTAACACATTTCGCTGCGTGTCGCTTATTTTTAATTTATTCATTTGAAAATAAAAATGCATATTTCTTCGTCACAAAAAAATATTATGAATGTTTCCTGTTTCAAAAGCAAAATATGTTTTCACTTATGATGTTCCTTAGGGAAAATTGCCACTGGTTTAAAATAATGAAAACGTTTTCACCGAAAGTTTAAAAAATTCAAGTAGCATTGTACTTAATCATTGGTTATGTACGTGATTATATATGTGAAAGTGTGAATGAACATAACAAAACAAAATTTTAAGAAATGTTATTTTACTTATGAAATTAGGCGTGACAATGAGAAAGAGGAAACGGGTGTAGTTTTCCCATGACCAAGTTATAACAAGTAAAGGAAATCTGTTAGACACTGACTGGCTGTGCTGGAGGCATACATGTCAATATGAAGGGGAAAAAAAAAGAAATTTACGAGAATCTCAAAGAAGAAACGAGATGATATGTGAAGTGAAACCTAGGACTGTGTCTAAGAAGATGAGAACGCATCAATTGGAACTGTCCTGACCATATCTTTATTCGGATCTACAAGGATACTGAGGAAAGTGCTGGATGTTTAAGGAGACTTGCTGGCATTCAATCGCGTAAGATATTTTGTGTTAACATGGAAAATTAGGAAATAAAGACGAATAGAAAAGTAAGAAGAGAATTAAAAGGAAAAATATAATAGACGAAGAAGACGAAGAATGTTCTAGAATGTTTATTAAAGAAGACGATATCGTAGGATAAAGAAAAGCAAGTAAAAATAAATAACTAAATGAAGAACTCGATAGTGTTGCTAATAATAGTAATAATAAAAGAGAAAGGAGAAACGATAATAAATGAGTAAAAAAAAAAAGAAGAAGAATAAAACAAGGGAGGGAACTCAGAATGAGAACGAAGCTCCCCGACATCGATGCTTCATGTCTGCTTCAATTGAGATCAAAGCCAGCGGAGTCCTTTAAAGGATGCCCTATGACTTTTTCCTATCATTTTATTGTGCGTCAATGCAAATTGGAAAATGGGCGAAATTCAATTTTTTTATTCAACTTAGGATTGATTTTCGCCTGCCGAAGCCACATCCTACCGCCCCCGCCAAACTGAGTGTCTCAGACGTTGCATTCAAAAATACAATGCTGCAAGTAATTAAGTCACAAGACGAAACTGTTCTTCTGCTTGTGGAAAACAAGGTTTGGGTTATAATAATACCGCGTGTATTCGTATAAAAGTCGAGCACATTTTAAGGCTGAAGTATGGCGGTCATCGTCTTCTTAATAGTTGAAATCTTTGATTGGTGGGAAGAGAGAGAAGCAGTCGTTAGCATCAGACATGAAAAATATTCACCAGTTTAAAAAAAAAATTAACAGACGCATACACACACATACACTCACTCACACACACACACACACACACACATATGTGTGTGTGTGTGTGTGTGTGTGTGTGTTATGGTCCAGGTTAGGACCAAGGAAGAACAACACGAACACAAGAGTAGAAATAACGAAGGTATATTACACGAAATAATAATACAAGATGTGGAAGGTGTTAGTATGACTGTCAGTCTGGTTTGGAGTGAACTACTATCGGCTCCATTCAATTCGGTATCTAGCCACCAACCCCATGAGGGTTGCATGTGGGACAAGACCGAGTTTATCGTGAGTTTCCGGAGCCCGTAAGCTCGACCAAAAAATGCCCGTAGAACCTGCATGAACGGGATCGGGTTGGTCAACCGCCCCGAACGAGACTCTGCCCTTCGGCGAAGCCTCGTCCGTGTTCCTCTCTGCTCAGAGGCAGAGAGTTCGACCGTCAAGCCGAGAAGCTCGGCTTGATTCGTCCCTCTATCTTGAGAGGCGTATTATACATAGTGTTAGGAAAAGTTCATTCTATAGTTATAGGTAAGGACCCATGACAATATATATATATATATATATATATATATATATATATGAATTACTTAAATATATATATATATATATATATATATATATACATACATACACCAAACATTTTTAAAGCAATATTGTTTGTGAATTTGCTTCCCCATTTGCATGATGGCTCTCTAATAAAAGTAATTTAGTGGTTATACAACCACAATATTATCGCGCCGGTTAACGTATCGCATATATGATAATAGATCAGTTAAATCGTATGGACATCAGAGTTTTCCTTCTTTTATGATGGCTAACGTCCAAGGCTAGAGAGTACAGAGTACACTACTCTCTACCCAATATCTGGGAGAAAAAAAACAAAGTCACATTCATGCCTGCCCTAAGTTCATTTATACGAAATTGAACGCTGATTATCGGATAACAGAATAAATACCACGTAGTAAAAGAAAGAAAGAAAGAAAGAAAGAAAGAAAGAAAGAAAGCTTTATTACGGCGGTGGGGATATGACTGGAGTCGAGATGCCAGGTAAGGACAAATAACATTCTGAATTCTATGGATTTTATCAAGTATGTCTAAAGAATTATTTACCCACTGCCGGATGCAGCAAGATGTTGCACAAGGCCGAGTTTAAAGTGGGGTATCCGAGTCCGTAGGCTCAAGAAAATATTCCCTATAGACTACGTATAAACGGAGGCATTTTCCCGAGACGAGACTCTGCCCTTCGGCAAGTACGTCTAAATATATTGCAGGAGGACGAGACCATATGTGGCAACAGTATTCAAAGCATGGACGAATGGTAAACTTATATGTAAGATTGATTCTGGAGAGAAAAATTATATGTCCTTCAGTTGCAGAATTAGTAAAAGACAGACAGACACCTTTCTTGCACAAATAAGAAAGACATGAACAGTAAATAACAATATCATTTTTCAATTTTTTTGAAAGGTTTTGGCATTTCGTCGTCGATGTGCCGGGAACTTCACTAATTCTTGCGCATTCTTTACATAAACAAACGATTTGGAATGTAATTCAGTTCGTCTCAGAATTATCAGGAACCAAACAATTTTTTAGAAAATATTCGTATCCAAATTCCAGTGTGTTCGTTTCTCAGATTTTACCTGATTCTGTTATCGATGCAGACATGCTTAAGTACAATAAATATAATTTATTATTAATTCGTTTTTTTTACGGCTTACCAACCCTTTGCAGTTTAATTAAAGCCAGGGGATATTTTTACATTGTAAGAATATGGGTGGGAGGGGGAAATAGTGATACAAGTCTTACTAATTAACTAGTAGCGAAGAAGAGGTGGATTCATATCGATCCTAAATATATTTACGCGTAAGTGAATATAACGAACCCAACGCGAACTGAAACCTGATTCCCCGCTTAAAATTTCCGAGCTATTATCCCTTACATCAGCCGCACCTGCGAGCTTAAAGCACCTGATATTCCCAAGCCGTCACCCATCTAGGTACTGACCAAGCTCGACGTTGCTTAACTTCGGTCATAGTACGGGGGATTGGTGTTTCAACACTATATCAACGTAAACCTTTTAAATTCTCTTTAATAATAAAACTGATCCTTACTGTGAATTTTACTGATATCAGAAGGAGCTAAGCAAAAAGTCGCACAGCGTAATTGCCGTAGAGTTAATTTGTATTTACTCAAACGAGGTCAGGTTGCGACACTAGGTTTAATGTGGGGCTGTAAAGCTAATTTGAACCTACGGGCACAAACAATACTCTAAAAACCATAAAATTTTACGCTTAATAGTACATTTCAGTGACCTTGTAATATACTAAGCTAAATATAGCAGTAATATATTAATGGTGCCTGTAGTCCCTTTAGAAATGTATTACAATTTTTATTTCCTTTGTACGTGCAGTTTTGTCCTTTTTGTAAACTAAACACTTCAGTCGGTGCTCCAGTCTTGTGGCCATGTACCAGATTAAGCTAGACAGAATAATATTAACGAAGTAAAGATTCAGATGAATAGCGAAAGATGCCTCTCAGAAATGTATCGAGAAAGAAAAATGTTCTTAGAACCGAAACAATCAATTGCTATGTAATCCTAATCCAACTAATTCACTACCAATTCCAACTTCAATTTTTTTCTAAATTGACAGTAAATGTTTGATAATCTCCTGAAAGGAAAAAAATAGTTTTGAGGCGATAGTGACTTCGGTTCTACTAAGAATTCCATAGAAATGGAGAAATGGTTAAGATCTAAGAGAAACAAGAATATGAAGTAAAATGCCGCCAGAGATAACTAAAAATGCTAGTACAGTGAGAGGAAAAATGGCTTGGATAAATTAAAACTCACATATCGTATTGTAAGCAAGCAAAGAAATAAAAATACACTGTTTGAGATATTTAAGCGAATGAATCGCAGAAAAAAAAAAAAATAACGACCTTTGCGCTTTGGACAGTAATTAGTTAGATCCTATGAATTACTGGACTAGTTCTGGGCTTGATCGTGAGAATCTGAAATCGAAAGCATATATATATATATATATATATATATATATATATATATATATATATTAGTAGTAGTAGTAGTAGTAGTAGTAGTAGTCTTATAAGTATAAGAAATTATACTTGTTCGGAAAACATTCGGTGTCTTAATTTGCAAATAATCAAACGAATACCAAAGGGAAACAAAAGGTATAAAAAAAGAAAGAACCAAGAACATGTACGTTAGCCGAAAATAATCATCCAACATGCGGGTCCAAAGCCCAAAGAAAAAAAATCCTGATACGAGTAGGCAAAATAACTAAATAAAATGCTCAGTACAGTAAGTGGAGCAGACCTAGTTCAACCTATATATATATAATGGACTTTCTCGTTGTTTTCGACGTTTGAGTATCTTTCAGTTCAGTGTGCAATAATTCTAGATATAATTTTTTTTATCCTTATCGACTTGCTATCGATCGTAGAATGACGACCTTGAAGTTGCGATGAAAATTAATAATGCTCGACATATGATATGTACAAAAATTAAAATAATGTTACTATCAATATTTGTAGTGTATATATAAACAATAATGGTGACGTATCAGGCGTTTACGTAAAATAAACAACACGGATTATTAAATTTAAATGTTATAATAAAAAAAAGGAAATATTAGTTGCTAGTTATTAAAAGACGAAAAGCAGAAAGTGGCTGAAAAAAGAGAATCCAATCCGGAGTGGCTAATACTTAAACTAAAGATGAATTGACTAGCAATTTAAAGTGGCTAATATCTGAAGTGTAAATGAAATGCCTAACAGTTAAAAAGACTTAAAACGAAGGTGGCTAATTTTTAAAATGAAGATGTAATGACTAACAATTTCTTTCTTTTTACGTGACATGTTCTTCCAGGGCGTAGGCGATCATGGTTCTCCACATCCCTCTATCCCTTGCAGCTTTCAACAAGTTCATCCCCTCTGCTTTCTTCCCCAGACCACGTTCTGTCATCAACTTGCTTAAGCCCGCTAGGTATCTCGCGTGTTGTTTTTCCTTGTCTCTCTTTCCCCTCTATGCGACCCGTGAGTATCAGATTTTTCATGCCTCCTTCTTCATTCTGTGTCCCAGAAACTTCAGCTGACTCTTCTTGATATTAAGTATAAGCCTCCTGCTTGTTTTCAACCTCTCTAAGACCCCTTCGTTGCTCACACTCTCGGTAACTAAGACTCTGAAAGCAGAAGTGGCTAATATTTAAAATGAAGATGACATTGCTAACAGCTAAAAGACTTCAAGCAGCAGTGGCTAAGTGAAAATAAAGATTAAATTGATTCTTTTCGCCTGGTGCACCGTCTACAAGAATTTAAACCTTCTACTAGATTGGCATTTAGGACCCACCCGTTTACTGATAAAAAAGCTAAATGCAACCGGAACTTCTATACTAAAGTTTCTTTTCTCGGACTTCCTGCTCGTGGACCTCCCTTCCATTTATTGCTGTCCATGATAAATACAATATTAAGAAATTTAAATGCAACTGTCTGTGAAACGAGTTCATCTTTTGTCCTTTCCTCAATCATCCACATTATATTCAGTTTTTCTTTTCTTTCCCTTTCCCTCCGTGTACTAGTAGTATTTGCACCTTGATTGGGGTGATATGATCATATATATATATATATATATATATATATATATATATATATATATCGTTCAATAGGATCATATATATATATATATATATATATATATATATATATATATAGTATCGTTCAATATGCGATGAATATTCAATATCAATATGCGATCAATATGCGGTTATACACGGCGGGAGAAAATCTCTAACCCTGATCATTTCAGCAAACGTGGCATCGGTGGTGTTGAATCCTTTCTGATGTAATCACAGTTCAGATGGGCATGTCAAAAGAATGAGTGATGATCGTGTGTGTATATATATATATATGTAAGCAAATATAAATCCGACAGAATGAATTTCTTCATATATATATATATATATACATATATAGATAGATTGATAGATATAGATAGATAGATAGATAGATAGATAGAGATAGATAGATAATGACTATTATATATGTGTATGTGTGTGTGTCTGTGTGCGTGTGCTCTGGTGAGGGGTACAAATATACATACATATATATTTGTGGGGGGAATACATACATACATACATACATACATATATATATATATATATATATATATATATATATATATATATATATATATATATATATGGTGTGTACAAGTAGAAAGACTTCAAACAAAGTAATCAATGTCCAGTTATAATAGACAAAGCCTAAGTAACTAATGTGAATTGATTTCAAATAGATGAAAATGCCTAGTATCAGAATTGGAAAATATAATTCTGCTTTAAATGTAGACGCTCCATAAGTGATAGCAAAAGAACAGAGAATTCTAATGAATGGTGTTCTGTCAATAAATTTCCATTGACCTTTTACAATATCCTTCAACCAACAGGCAAAATAGTTTGTGTGTTAATCTGTTTATTTGCAAGCGAAAGAAAGACGAGATTTAATGTGATTATAAAAAAATGGTACTTAACGAAGTGTTTGAATTCCTTTAATTAATAACAGCTCTTTATCAATATTCAAATATTTATGAAAAAAGAAAAGAAAAGAGAAATGACTGCTGTATTCATTATAAAAGATATCATCCCAATTAAATTTCGCACAAATTTTCATCATTTCTGCATATTCTTCTTTTTTTTTTTTAATTATTTGAAGGGTTTCACTGTTCCTTTATTTTAGACATTTTTAGGATAAAACTTTGGTCTGCGATTGTCGCAGAACGGTCTTTCCGGTTTCTGATGCCTTAATTAATGGTTAGTCATGGAATTAGCGTTTGGTAAGGTTTCCCGAAATGTTCTTTGGAAAGAAAAATGAGGAATGGGAGAGGAAAAGTGAAAAAAACGGATTAAAATGGTGAAGTAGAACATAATGTAAATAATAATAATAATAATAATAATAATAATAATAATAATAATAATAATAAAAACAGAAAAAATAAGACTAAAAAGGAAAAGGGGAAACACTGTTAGGAAGGAAAATAAAGAGACAGAACTTACAGAAAAAATAAACTGTCATTGAAATCAAATGAGAGAAAATAAGAAAATATGAAGGACACGAAGAGAAAGAAAGAAAGAAAGAAAGAATGAAGGAAATAAGGAAAGAAAGCGGGAAAGAAAGAAAGAAAGAAGGGAAGTAGGAAAGAAAGAAGGAAAGAAAGAAAGAAAGAAAGAAAGAAAGAAGGAAAGAAGGAAAAAAGAAAGAAATAAGGAAAGAAAGAAAGAAAGAAAGAAGAAGAAAAAGAAGAAGAATGTGTAAAATAAATACAGCGTAACCCGGATATAAGGGAGTTGTTGGGACCGGAGAAGAAGTCTCTTATATCCAGGTTTCTCTTATATCCGGGTTTGGTCTAATTTATATACATTAACACAGGCTCTAATTTTGGACCACAGAAAACCTCTCTTATATCCGGGTTTCTCTTATATCCGGGTCTCTTAAATCCGGGTTACACTGTATAAATAATGCAAGAAAGAATAACATGTTAAAGAGAGAATATACGAAAGAGTAAAAAAAAAAGACGGAAACGTAGATGGAAAAGAAGCACGGTGAGGAAAAACAAAAAGATTAGATGGAATGGTATATAAGATAGTGGAAAAGAAAAAGGAAAAAAGAAGAAGAAAAAGAAGAAGTATAACAGAAGCAACAACAACGACAATAACAACAACGTGCAAAATAGATATAGATAATGCAAGAAAGGAAAACGTGTTGGAGAGGGAATACATGAATGTGGAAAAGTTAGTTGGTTTTGTTTAGCAGCATATCAACCCCATGAGTTATTTAATGCCGAAATCAAATATGAAAATTTAAACTGTATAATTAATTCAGGAGAATGACATTATTTCAGGATAAAATTATAATTACTTTGCTACATTTTTTTTTACCAAATAATCTTACAAAATCAAACGAGGTCTGAGAACTTGTTTCTCCTTACAAGAAATGAGATTAACCATAGTAAAGTGATTTTTTTCGTTTTTTTTTGTTTTTTTTGCTTTTTTAATTTTTTTTTCTCAAAATTTATGCGATGTCTTCACTTTTACTATAAAATCTATTGTTTTATATCTACTATAAAATAAATTGCTGGTTATTTTGCTATACAAATGTATTGTTGGTAATTTTACTATAAAATATACTGCTGGTACTTATATATAAATATTGTCATCCTCAGACAGACTGTTTCACAGTATTACAGCTCATCAGCGTGGCTAGACGTCCGGTTGCCTCTAGCTAGGATCGAAACCTGACTGAATTGGCGTCAGTCTGAAAGTCTACCACTAAGCGGGCAGGGGCGAAGGTGAATTTAAGCGTATTTATTTTTAGATAAACACACAGTGACTGAGAGAACTCGATTCGTTTTCCGAAGAGTCAAGCATTATATATATATATATATATATATATATATATATATATATATATATATATATATAATGTATTGCTAGTATTTTTTATTAATAATATATATTTTTATACTTTCTTAGTGTTTTGATTTTTGTTTGGGGGTTCAGTATTTGACTGGGACCTTAACAGGTGCTACCACCCCGGGCTAGTGCGTAACTTGCAACAACTGCAATTAAGATTTGATTCCAAGCTCCTCAGACTCCCGACCAGAGGCGTTGCTTCCGGATGAAGATGGAAAATCAAGGAAGGACGATGAACAAAAACAAAATGATTAGATGAATTGGAATGTATGATAGAGGAAAAGAAGAAATGAAAGAAAGAAGAAAATGGTGAATGAGAAATATATTGCAGAAACGAAGTAAGCGAAAACAGTTACGCATTTCAGACAAAAAGCAGATGATGATACGATGTATAAGAAAAAGAAAGAAGAAAGAGGAGTAGAATGAGAAGGAATTGGAGAAAGAAAAACGAGACGAATTTGTCGTCTGTTAGAAGTTCTTCGATATTATTGAAAATACAGAAGTTAAGAGAACATATTGGCCAAAACGTAGGAATGAACAAACAAAACAAAAAAAATAGGATACTTTTTTATCCATGCCCTGCTTGATAACTTTTAGTGGAAGAGCCACAAAACAAAGATTGGTAATAAAGAAGTAAGAATTATTTAAAACAACATAAGAGGAAATTGCAACCCAGGTTCAGAAAACCATGTCATGTTGAAGAATATCATTAGTTCTTATTTGTTAAGTGATAAAGGTTTGGTTAATAATTAGTGTTAATTTTTGACTGATATTTAGTTTCATCTTCGCTTTTTTTAATGAAACATTCTCAAACAATTATTATTAAATTTTGTCTATTATTTATTAGACCATTTCAAAAGTACGTGAAAAGGACCTCCAATCTGTGGTTAACTGGGGCAAGAAATGGCCGGTAAACTTTAAATGCCGCAAAAACAGAACTGCTCTCTTTTAGCCACTACAGAGAAGCCTCACTGCCTCCTATTAGAATGCCTGATGCTCAACTCCATGAGAGCGTCTCTCTGTGCCGGCTTGGTCTCACACTGTCCACTGACCTGAGATGGAACAAATACACTGAATCAATAGCTTCATCTACCACAAGGAAATTTGGTTCTGTGTTTCGCGCCAGAATGTTTTTCTCCCCTGAGTCCATCCTTCAAATCTATAAATAAACTATTCGCCCTTGCATGGAATACTGCTGCCATATATGGTCTGGAACCCCCGCTGTTCGTCTCAATGTCCTCGACATATGATTGGTCCTGATCTGGCATCTTGTCTACAGTCACTTTCTAACAGACGTGCCGTCGCTTCCCTTTGTCTTCTCTACAAACACTTTCACGGTAACTGCTCCGACTAGCTACTTTCGCTAGTTCCCAAACTATATGAATTTAAACGTGCTACTAGGTTGGCATCTCGGTGCCACCCTTTTACTGTCGAAACTGTTAATTGTAGCCGTCTCTTCTGCACCAACAGCTTCATGTCTTGCGCTTCCCGTCCGTGGAACTCCCTTCCTCTTACTTGCTCCCTGATAGCTATAATCTTCAATTATTCAAATGCAATGTCAATCGATATCTTCAGATGTCTTGATCTAATTCCCCGTCCTTCTGTTCATCCTTTACTTTATCATGCATCTTTACTCTTGCTCCAACTCCCTATAATCCCTTGCATGCTAGTGGCACTACCTGCCTTGTTTGGGAGGCGGGGAAAGGAAAAACGATTGAAAACAAAAAATTATATACTCCGAAATAAAAGTTTATTACTCAAGTAAAAAGTCTCCATTTTTTATCAATTGTCTCCTGTCATTCTACAACTTTTCTACAAGATTGCTGATGACATTCTGTTAGAAGAATTCTGTGAGGTAGTTTTCGACTGACTGCACGGAGTCAAATTCTTTGTCATTTAAATTGTTCTGTACAAAAGAAGGAGCCAAGCCAAGAGAATACCGTCGGTTTGGAAGGTTTTCCTCAACTGAAACATTTTAAGCTTCTACAAAGTCTGTTTTACAACATACTGTCTTGATTTGCCGCGGTGGAAAATAATACCTTTTCGATTAGCCAAAATCAACCGGTTTTTTTTTGAGGGTGTAGGGGACACTAGTCCCTTTAGATGGCGAAAGGCAGTTGAGATATCGATTTTCCAACTTTTAGCAATCGCTTCCGTCGGAATCAGCTTATTCGCCACGATGACAAGCAGAGCGTTTCGCATCGGTGCCGGAAGTTCACCTGCATCGTGATTGATCGATTTTTGATTAAAACCACCCATCTACCAAACCCCTTTTTTTGAGCATCCGAAGAGCTGGAGCACGATCCAAATAAACCTTCTAACTTTTTTTTTTTTTTTTTTTTGTCGCATCTCCGACGCTTACTCCTTTCTGATATTCTTAGAGCATAATATGATGAAAGTGCAATATTTCATCCTCTATTTTTAAGGGATTCGTTTGTGGACAAAACCAGAACATTCAAGAAAGTCTGACTCGGAAATGAACACTGAAAGGTTTCAATCTAGAACACACCAGAAATCGAGACCAAAATAGGCGCCAGTGTCAAGTTGCTGTCAATTTGTATCAACAATGAAAACCCGGGGACAAACATTTGTAATGATCTGATGCATTCTTCTTCATTTTTATAGTGATTTTCCAAGCTTGGATGTGGCACAACGCCGAAAGTAAGGGTCACCCAGTGAGGATCGAACTCACGACTCATTCGTAATTCTTCTAACCATTACACCACTTCGAGGAGCCCCTTTTTTATTTTTATAAGCTGAACCTTCGTCTAAACATTGTTAAATTTAACGAGTATTTAACGAGTAGTAACGTTCAAATTATTTTTAATTTGATGAGTCATTGTAAACCATTATTATTAAAGGCTATTTTTATTTACTTCAGTATTCATTTTTTTTCGGTAAAGCGCAGTCAAATATTATTATTATATATATTTTTTTAATAATATTCATTTTTATCAGGCGAATCGCTGTCAACAAATATTTTTTTTCATTTTTTTTATTTACCTCCATCCTAATTTCTTATTAAAGGAAGCAATATCCATCATTATTACTAATTGTTTTTCCAATATTTACTTTCATCTACATTTCTATCATTAAATTAAGCATTTTCATTTTTATTAGATGGAGCATTTTAGACATTATTATTATTCTTTTACTTTGAATATTTAGTTATACTTTTAAACTTTTCAACCCATTGTCCTGTGTGTAACAATAAACTGTTAGGTTGGTGCAAAAATAATGATTTAATATTGTCGTTTTTTGACGTTAAAAATACATCAAAAAACGACATTATTACGTCAATATTTTTGCACCAAACTAATACTATCGGCAGCAAGATTTTAATTGTTGCTGTCCCCAAGTCCACCGAGACCCGGGGTGGTTACATTTGTCAGGGTCCCAGCTATGAGCAAATAGTAACCCATTAACAGGGTGTGGCACCATTTAACGAGGCAGAAAGGGAAAGGAAAGAAAAGAAGGAAAGGAGGGGCTAAGAACCGAATCGTGAGTGATAAGCAAGAACACAAACACAGCTAAGAGACAATGGATAAAAGGATATTTTGATAAGTAACAAATGGCGAAAGAGTGTCATTACAATGACAGGGAAATTCTGAGTGGAAAGAGAGGGAAAGAAAGAAAGAATCAGATATGTTTTGGCATCGGCTGTGTTATCTAAGGATATGAAAACAAACTATTGGTACGGGAAGACATCTTATTATCAACTACAGACCGGCTGGCCAAAGAAAAAAAAATTCAAATGAAAATGTTATTTCGTTAAGTGACGAAAAACAGGCAACTAAAAGGACTTGGACAGATATGAAAAGTTAATGTGTTTTTTTCTTTCTTTCTTGGAGGCGACAGACTGACTGGAACTTTGGAGATGTTCCTTTTTGAGACCATGTTAAGAAGACCACACATTCTGATAATTAGCGATAAAATACCTGACGTAAACCACGTGTAGAACAAGAGTTATGACCGCCATTGCCATATTGTCCCGTTCGCGGCTGGAGAAATGATAAACCATTAAGGGGAAGAAAAGAGAAAGGAAAGAGATATTTTTTTTTTGAAGCAAGATATTTTTTTTCCTGAAACAAAGCCGCAGATTCGTCCACGCCCGACTAAGACATCATTGGTCGAGTGGTGATCACGTGATGCACGAGGGAGGCTGTTGCCGCCCATCTGGAGGATGAGTAAGAGAGGTTGCCACGAAGATGTGGGGAGGGCAGTTCACGCCCCTCTGAAGTATGATGAGAAGGTGGGAGTGAGGAAAGGTTCCCAAAAATGGAAAAAGTTTGAAATTCCTAACCAGAGAGGTGGATATGTATTTAGAATTATCGAGGAACCCCCCGGCGCCGACAAACTCACCCCGGTTTTGGTCGGCGCCCATATAAACGAAGCCACAACGAGCAGAAATGAGTCGAGTCCCAGCAAGTTCCCAGAGTCAGTCTCCGGTTGAGGCAAGCCTCGCAGATAGCTGACCAGATTCACACACATTCCGGACCCATCTCTTCAAACCAAAAACAATTATTTTGAAGAGCGACTTAGATCCAGATCACCGAAATAAGTTTTTCTTTTGACTTTCGTCCAAAGACCCAGCGAAACACCAATTTCTTAGAGAGCAGACGACTTTAAGTGTTGAAACTTGCCTAGCGGAAAACGACGTGTCACAATCCATAGAACGGGTCGGGAGATAGATGCAGTCCTATGTAACGAACAACTAGACATAAAGTTTGTTACCTTTTTCTTTGATGCTTTGAACTTTTGAGTTTTCATTTTATTGCCTTTTATGCGTATTTTTGTGGTATCACCCCCGTTGGACTCGGTTTGCAGTACGGCCCCGATGACTGATTGATTTCCTCTGCCTAGATCAATTCACAACGTGGGTAGGCAGACTGAGAATCAAAGTAGGACGTCACAGTTGGTGCCGTGGTAGACTGGGATAGAACGACACGGTTGGCGCTGCGACCAGGGGACGACGTCACAAGGGTTCAAAACTCTATGATATTATAAAAATATATTTTTATAGTAAAAATACCAGAAAAATATTTTTGAAAAGAAAATATTACCAGCAATACATTTTTGAAAAGAAAATATTACCAGCAACACATTTCTGAAAAGAAAATATTACAAGTAACATATATTTGAAAAGAAAATATTACCAGCAACATTTTTTTGAAAAGAAAATATTACCAGCAACACATTTTTGAAAAGAAAATATTACCGGCAAGATATTTTTGAAAAGAAAATATTACCAGCAACATATTTTTGAAAAGAAAATATTACCAGCAACATATTTTTGAAAAGAAAATATTACCAGCAATACATTTTTGAAAAGAAAATATTACCAGCAACAGATTTTGGAAAACAAAATATTACCAAAAAACATATTTTTGAACAGAAAATATTACCAGCAACATATTTTTGAAAGGAAAATATTACCAGCAACACATTTTTGAAAAGAAAATATTACCAGCAACACATTTTTGAAAAGAAAATATTACCAGAAACATATTTTTAAAAATAAAATATTACCAGGAACATATTTTTGAGAAGATATTATCAGCAACATATTTTTGAACAGAAAATATTACCAACAACACATTTTTGAAAATAAAATATTACCAGCAATATATTTTTGAAGAGACAATATTACCAGCAATATATTTTTGAAAATAAAATATTACCAGCAACATATTTTTGGAAATAAAATATTACCAGCAACACATATTTGAAGAGAAAATATTACCAGCAACATATATTTGAAAAGAAAATATTACTGTGACACCATTTAGGGGCGCAAAAAGAGGGAAAATGAAGGAAAGGAAAAAGAGAAAGAAAAGAAAGAAAAAGAGAGGCGAGACTTAACTTATATGATAAAGTGAGGCCACACACGACAGAGATATTTGGCAATGTTATTTTGATAATTGAAAAAATGGTGAAAATTCTGACGGCCATTGTCGTAGGGCTAGCTGACAAAGTCCAGGTTGATACATAGTTTATTTTAAATAGATAAAGAATTAACAGTGTCTTTGTGGCAAACAGATTATCAGGAGTGGTGAAATTCCCTGCGAGGAAATTTTAAAGATAAAGTCACCTACGAGAAGAGACATTTGAATATGTTATTTTGATAGTCGAAAACAATGATGGGAGTTCTGTCGGTCATTGTCATAAGTCTGGGTCCGGGTAAATAGACAGTTTTTTTTTGTTTTGTTTAGATAGATAAGAAAATTAACTGTGTCTTTGTGGCAAACAATGCTGTCTGAAAACAATTTAATAGGTCATCTGTTGACAACACACAAAGAGAGCCATCTCTAGGTTGGGTCTTTGTCGATGGGAGGTGTCATTGAGAGAAAACACATCTGGGCTGTGTTGGAATTTGAATATGACAGCGAAACAATATTTCGTTGGCGCCGAAGAATGAGTGTGTCTGGTTGACTAGCCTCTTGGTGCTGGCGAAAATCTGATTGAAGAATTCCATATGCCGTGACGTTAGGATAAGAATGGAGATTATCACTCTCCGGGTCGTATTGTCCTCTTGGCGGCCAGAGAAGAAGAGAGAAACAAAAGAATGAAAAGGAAAAGAAAAAGATAATTTTTTTTCTTTGAGCAAAATATATATTTTTTTAAGAACAAGGCTAGTCTGGTCACGCCCACACTGTTGGTCGACCATTGGTTGAATGCTAACCAGCCAGGCGGAGGTGATCATGTGACGCAAGGAGGCAGCCGCAAAGAGTTTAGGTATGAGGGATTACTACGAAGAAGTGGGGAGGACCGTGACGCCCCTTTGGGGCATGGTGAGGTGTCCATATGAGAATAAGAGAAGGTGGGGGTAAGAGAAAACAAAAGAAGGAGTTTATGGAATTAGACTTATCAAGGAACCTCAAACCCCGACGAGACCACCCCGGTTTGGGTCGGCGTCCATATAAGCAAAGTCGCAGCGAGCGAAAAGCAGTTCGAGAGTTCGAGAGAGAGTTCCAGTTGAGAGCTCTGAAGACCCACCACGAATCTTTGACCAAGATTCGCGCAAATTCCGAACTCATCTTCTAACCAAGAACAATTTTTTTTTTTAAGAACGACTTAGACTCACACCACCAAAATAAGTTTTGTGAATTTCGCCTGAAGACACACCAAGAACCAGTTTCTTAAAGGACAGACAGCTTAGATGCTAAGACTCGCCTAAAAACCACTTGTCACAATCCATATAGCGGGTCGGGAGATAGACGCAGTCCTATGTATCCAGCAACCAGATATAAAGTATTGTTATCCTTTTTTTGATACCATTTTCGATTTATTATTTTCTTTTCTTTTGCACGTACTTGTGCGATACCGCCCTCATTCGAACTCACTCTTGCAGTACGGCCCCGACGCTGATTGATTTCGTCTGCCTAAGATTAATTCACAACGTGGGGTAGGCAGACTGGAGATCAAAGTAGTTA
The DNA here is from genome assembly GCA_963932145.1 of Acanthosepion lycidas. Taxonomy (NCBI): domain Eukaryota; kingdom Metazoa; phylum Mollusca; class Cephalopoda; order Sepiida; family Sepiidae; genus Acanthosepion; species Acanthosepion lycidas. The sequence continues at coordinate 50,553,618 of OZ010585.1, forward strand.
CTTCGGTAACCAGACGTTGGAAGCGAGTTGGGAACGACGAGGCTGATATCGAATCTAACCAGATTCCCATCCGAATCACTTAAAGGTTAAATCATCACAATTGGCACCGCCACCAGGATAAGACCCGGGATCCATAAGTAGGGATATCTCGCCTAGTACTTATTTATAAGACTGCTCATTTGTTACTCACTATGTTTTCGCTGGCTCCACATTTCGTATGGAACTCACAGTTACTATCACGAACAAGTGCTTTAATCTAGTAGCCTGTTGTTCCGTGGGATGAAGCCCGGATGACCCAACAGCCGAAAAGTTAGGATAACAACAGCAAAGATGAGGACAACAGTCCGCATGTCAATACTGTCAATAATGATAAATCCTGATATCAAAAAATCAAATAGAAGCTTCATTTAATGTTGTAATTTTTTTTATTCTGAAAGTTTCATCCAGTTACCCAGATCGGTACACACATGAAGAAGGCCGGTGTGCACAACGGCCGAAACTCTGTGATAATAACAATAAAAATGAAGACAATAGTCTGAATATAAACAGTGTAAATTATTATTATTAATTCTGACTTATTAATATTTCAAATTGTTGAAAAGTATAATGAAATATAATATGAAATTAATATTAAAACAAAATTATAACGGAAAATCTGTCCATAAAATAAAATAGCTTCGTTGTGATTTTAAGTTGACTGTTGGTTTGTTTCGAATCTAGTACCAAAAAGATTACATGATAAAAACGTACTTTTTTTTTTGTATTTTCTTTTATACTTATATACAGGGTGCGACAAAAATACCGAACAATAAAATGGCTTTGTTGTGATTTTAAATTTCGGGAACTACGACGATAAGTGAACATCGACTAATGTCCACAGTATTGCTGAAAAGACCTCAACCTGACCAAGACAATTTTCAGCAGAGTAGTTGTTTTTTGTTTGACATCATATAAACCTCTATTCGTTATCTAATGCTGAAATCTATGTATTTTGAACGCAATTTTATGTATTTTGTACATAATGATTTGTAGATATATAGTGCGTAGATAACATGTATTAGTATTTCTAAGTCTTGCTAGTAATTTTAATATAAAATTCTATTTTTATACATTTTAGCGTTGTATTGTTGGTCATTTTATTATAAAATATATTGTTGGTGTTATATAATGATAAAGTGTCGCTGTCGACACTTGGGTTTCAACATAGATCTCCAGAGAATAAACGCAGGCGATCCCGTTATTGAATTGAATAGATCACGTGACTATAGAAGAAACGCATACATGGGAAGTCGTGTGACGTCTAAACGATCAACATTTCTAGTCTATCCTCTATACTATACGGATCAGCACTTCTACTCTATCCTCTATTACTATACGGGCCGCTATTCCCTACTCTATTCACTATACTATTTCTATATTTGGATCACTATACGGGTTACTTGTCGAGCTAGTATTATCGATCAAGTATTATTAGTGCGAGTGTTATTCGAAGGCGTCTGACACCAGTATTGTTCAACAGCGTTACTATAGTTGTATCTGCGATTACAAAGTCTCTACTACAACGAGCATTACGAAAGTGACAACGAGTATTCGCTGACATCACAAAAGTGGCAACGAGTGTTCATTGACATCAAAAAAGTTGGTAATTTTACTGAATATGTATTGCTGGTCATTTTGCTATAAAAATGTATTGTTGATAATTATTTTATAGAAATGTGCTGCTGAAAATTTCACTATAAAGTTGTATTTTTTATGCTTTTCTAGTGTCTTGATTTTTGTTTCGGGTTTCAGTTTTGCCAATAGGTGAGACCCTAACAATTATTGCTATTTAGAGTCAAAGTAAATCTAGGAAGAACATATATTAAGAGGAGGTTCCTTGTCTTTAAAAACCTCCCGAAAAGAGGTCTTGCTAACGGAAGAGGTTTTACAAATAATACTAATATTCAGTCAGATAATCTGAAATGGGTCATGCCGATAATTTTCCATTAGTTAAAATATTTTTAATATCAATTTGTCTTTCTCAATTTTTCCAACCGATCTTCTGGATTTGAATATGGTTTCCATGATTTATATTTATTTACTATATGGTTGTAATGAGAAAAGTACTCAGGTGTATGCTTTAAGAAAGATTTATTCAACTGAGAATACAAAGTGGTGTCCTTTTATAGTCCCAGTAAACAGAAATAGCTCTCTCAAAGAGGAGAGTAACAAAACAAAAGGCGACCACACTTGATCATTCATAACAATAGTTTCTAAGTTTGAGCAACGTAGTAACAGGTCACTATAGGATGAATAACCTTTTTGTTATATCAGATGGTTTTTGATTAATAAATACATCGGTGACAATAATGACATTTTATTGATCAGATTT
>OZ010585.1:50560988-50565988 GCA_963932145.1 Acanthosepion lycidas
TCTCTCTCTCACTCACACACACGCACATATATATATATATATATATATATATATATATATATATATATATATGTCATAGCGAAAAACTCTAAAATAGATACTCTCAAAACATCATTTGAAAAATCTCTGTCCTTAACTCTACCTACGAACTTAGTCAAAAAATAAACTCCCATTCTTAGACGTTCTTGTAGAATACAGTAACAACACTATTATCACCTTATTGTGTAAAAATCATTCTAGAAGAACATCTTGCCACGTTAATTTTAATAGTGAATGTCCGCTAAGATAAAAAAATAATAGTACAAAAAAAGAAATCAAGAATACAAAACAAACACTAGTTAACAATGGTTTTCCTAACTACTTCATCGACTACCAAATTAGACTATTTCTTTCCAAAGTAAATCATAATGATACTGGACACATGGTCAAAAAACAACATAAACTATTTTCTACAAAAGCCAAATGCACATCAACTATAAACAAGATGAAATTCCACTTAGAAATATCATAAAGAAATACACTACCCCAGTTGATCTGTACAAAATTTATCCTCAAAAATAACAACACACCCGAAAAAATCAAAACTACAAAGAACGAGCATTATTTCCGAGTTCAAATGCCCCTTAAGGAAATAGGTTCCTGATCAAACCGAACTCATAAATAATTACATCAGTTACACGACTACATGTTTATCTAGACGCCTTACGTTACACTTATCTGAGCAGAGCTCCATCAGAACCCATTTAAAATCACATATAAACTTACGAGACTCAGTCCGAAACATAATAGTAGAAAATACAAACATAATAACCTCATCCGCATGTAAAAAGAAAGAATAAATATAATGACAACACTCAATAATATTAGGTTGGTGCAAAAATAATATCGTTTTTGACGTATTTTTTAACGTCAAAAAACGATTTATATATATATATATATATATATATATATATATATATATCCGTCATTATATACCATTACGACAAAAATGCCGACTGCCGTCTTTCTCTTTCTGCCCAGAGAACTGACCATACTGTGTCTGAGGGAACCGTCGCTGTTACCCAATACACTAGTACAAAGTAAACATTTAAATTAAATGCAAAAAAAAAAAAAAAAAAAAAAAAAGGAAAGAAAAAGAAACTGTTCTTTCGTTTACGTTCGGATACGAAACTTATTATATGTAAACTTTCCATAAATAAAATTTACTACTGAAACTTGCTTGATTTTCTGGACACTGTGTAAACACTGTCCAAATGTTATGTAATTCCGAACGCTTTCGGCTATGCCTTTAACCATTATCAAAGATGATTTTATTTTATTTTATTTTTGTAACTGGATATATGGGTTTACGTATCTTGAGTTATAGGGATGTTTTAATTTCCGAACACAGTCAGCACATTGTGACCGTGTTCATAGTTAACATTCGGACAGTTTCTACACAATTTGCGTCCAGAGCAGAAAACACTCGTTCGAACACAAGAAAAATAAAAAGCTTAATCGTAGTACCTTGTCGTTCGTCTTTAATGAAACAATTTTCTTGTTTGGATTCGGTGAACTCTTCCATTTTTATGTTTCTCTCTCGAACAGATTCTATTCTATGCATATGCCAGTTTGATCAGTGTCTTCAAAATGGATCAACTCTCTCACCCAGTCATGTTTGCTCTTGCAATCTTTCTGGGCCAATTTACTACATTCGATGATTATGTGGTTCACTCTCTCAACTTTATTTCTCCGCGGTTTTATTATTATTATTATTATTATTATTATTATTATTATTATTATTATTATTATTATTATCTGTCAATTAAAACGGTATGTTTACTTTAACTGAATTTCTTTTTCTAACAACATGGGCTTTCTGTGGTTGTGGTTATTCTTAATTGCTAAAGTAATCACGGCTGTATTCTTTCCAAGGTTGTACTGAACAGGCCAACCCTTTTTAGACTTACAATCTATGATCTTTTCATCAGTCGATAGAAGAAAAAAAATGTCATCTTTTCTATTAGTATATGTTAATTGCATTCGTGTCGTTTATTCTTTTCTTTTTATATCCTTATTTGTTTTAGTTTTTCTTGGTTTTTCTTTCAAAAACCATATCCGCAACTTAAAATCTATAGATTTTCAGGCATAGGAACCTGCCAAAAAGAGTCTCAATTAGATTGTTAATTGAATTCTATGTAATTGCTCTTATTTGAGTGCTGACAATATCTGTTTTAGTGGGTCCATTTTGTTAAAAGATATGAGTGCTATTTTTTTTTTAATTTTTGAAAGCTTAAAATTCATTCTTTATTTCGATTTCTTTTCTTTCATTTTTTTTTTTTGGCTTGTTTGTTTGTCTGTTTGTTTTTAGAAAGTCGGTCGCTAAATCGATTGAAGCATTTGAACCATTAAAAAAGAGAAATGAAAAAAGCTAACAAAAAAACAACGGCAGAGACATTCGCTTCTTCTTAAGAAAAATATGTCCGCATGCCTTTTACTCTTTTAAAGATATTTGAAATTCAGAATTGACGAATAACAGAAAAGGAAAAGAAGCAGTATTGTCTTTCAGGATATCTTTCTGCTTTATTTCATTTCGTTTTAGAATTATGCGTATTTGTACGCGCATAAAACTGCCGATATTTCTGTGTATGTGTGTGTATTTGCTTTCGTATTTTATTTTATTTTTTTTTTAAGAATGGGCTGAATCTAAGAAAAGTTTACAAAACAACCAGAAGACATTGATTTCATCTTATTTCTTTAAAAAATAGAAAATCTTTTCAAAACGAGAGAATGATATATTTAAATCGGTTTGAAAACTTTTTAAAACACGCATTCATTATTATTTCTCTTGGTTTATTGAACAATTTTCCATCATCGCTAGTTCCGTATCCTAGGATTGTCTTTAATTTCTTTTTATTTGAATTTCTTGATGTTTGTTTACTTTTAGATATTCGCTTTTCTTCTTACATATCTTCATTTTAGTTGTTGTCTTGTGGACAATAATGGCGCTTGTTCTTTCGCAGATAGAAAAAAAAAACATTGAGAATATGCGGCATCGAATAACGTTTGAATTCAATTGTGACTGATTTATATTTTAACGTGTTTATTGGCTTTCTGGAAATCGTGATTACGCTTATGAGCATTTTAATAATTAAGTGGCTTGTCTAGTGGTCGAAATAGTTGCATATTTTTTATAGTGTCAGTAAGGTCTTTAATCGAACCCAGCTAAGGGGAAATGATGAAAATGCAGATTACCAAAGGAACTTATAACGCCTCTTCTCTTGGAAAAACGAAATTTTCACAAACATAACATAAATCACGTCTCAATAAACAATTTTTATTTTCTATGTATGTACGGGTGAATGGATATATATATATATATATATATATATATATATATATATATATATTTAGTTTATGCAAAACTAGGTAATCTGTATGGGTAGACCCAAGGAGGATGATATACAGAGAGCGAAGTCTGATGATCCAGAGCCCTTTAAAAGGGTTGTGGTGAAATAACTTATTACATGGAACCTTAAAGTAGTCTGTTTTTATTCAAACAAATATATATACATATATATATATATATATATATATATATATATATATATATATATATATATATATATATATATATATATATATATATGAAGAAATAAGATATGGTATATTTATGGGATAGTGCTGAATATTAGAGATAGAGTGTGTGTAAATATAAAAGTGGACATAGAAGTCAACACTTAAAGGCAGAAGTCTATTTCATGCTAGGCCTGACGATTGCGTCTAGCATGATACAGACTGTGAAACAGACTTCTAAGTTCACTTTTGTATATATATATATATATATATATATATATATATATATATATATATATGCATGTTTCATTAAAAGCGACAAAGTACTACGATTAAGCTTTTATTTGATTTTACTTGTGTTAGAACAAGTGTTTTCTTTTTTGGACACAGAATGCGTAGAACCACTCCAATTGTTCTATAATTACCAGCGCTTTCGGCTATACTTTTAGCCATTATCAAGGATGATTTTATTTATTCAGTTAAATTCAGTGGATGTATTTAGTATCATAGAGATTTTTTATTTAAAATAATATGTCTACTTTAACTGAATTTATTTTTCTAACAACCACAATATGCTAACACAGAATATTGTGACCGTGTTCGTAGTTAATATTATTAAGTGTTGTTTTTTCATTATTATTTAGGCATAATAATAAATGTATATAATATATAAATATATAATGTATATATGAATGTTATTATCTATATGTGACACTGTTTACGACGCTAGAAAGAAAGAAGAAAAAAGAAAGGCGAGAATTAAATTTAGGTGATAAGAAGCCATCACAAAAAGAACACTGAGCGGTTTTGTTTTTCTGGCGGGGAAAAGTGGTAAGATTTTTATTTCCATTGTCGAGAAGGTAAAACACAGAATTTAATCTGATTTATGTTACGGTGCGGCAAGTAAGATATATCCAATCTGCCCATGGCAATGATAAAAAAGATTTTTTCAAGTTGGACAAGCTACCTCACGCAGAATTCTAAAGAGATAAAAATAAAAATTAATTAAGCACGCACTGTCAGAGAAAAACAAAAGTGTCCGCCATGAAGGAAAGGTTGATCCTTTGTCTATATGCAAAATATCGTTGAGAGGAGCATCTGTTTATCGTCAGGGCTGGCTATGATAGCGAAACTATTTTATCGGATCAGTAATTGGCACAAAGAATGCAAATACGTCCAGATAGCCACCCACTTGTTGCTGGCGAAAATCTGATTGGCGAATTCCAGGTGATTGGTTAAGATAAGAGTCTAGGGTGTGAAAAGAAAGAAAAGAAAAAAAAAAGGGGGGGAAGATAATTTTCTTTTTTTTGAGCAAGATTTTTTTTTTTAAACCGAGGCTAGTCTGGCCACACCCACGCTGCCGAGCGCCCATTGGCTGAATTGTGGCATGAGCGTTAGGCGGAGGTAATCATGTGAAGAAGGAGGGGAGAACTGTTGCGACCCCC
>OZ010585.1:50573488-50575988 GCA_963932145.1 Acanthosepion lycidas
AAATCGATAAGGAACAATGTTTTTTAATGCGTTTGTGTGAATGGATGGTAAAGGGGCATATTTTAAATATCCGCCGTAAATTAAACCAGATTTTCTTAGTAATATTAGCTTAATTTGTAAACAATTTTAGCAATAATGCACATATTCAGAATGAAACTTACTACCTTGCTTGTAACTAAGCAGCGCACTACGGTAGGCGCAATTTGTTATTTGCTGCGATTTACAATGTCTGGTACAAGGCAACCTCGTTCATGCAGCTCATTAAGATTTGAGTGGCAATGGATATCTGGTCATGTCCGCATCCAATAAAAAATACATTAGGTTTTCTGTTTCTCGTGAATATTTAATGATATATTCTATTTGCACAAATCTTTGATAAAGCATTTTACTTGTTTGAATAGACTGGTGTTTGATGATGAATTGTATCGGCAAAAATTGAGACGAATTTGAAATAGGAGCAAGCCATAAAACTCTTATCCGTGTGTCATCATATCTTAGCCGATATCGCGAACCGGATACGTTGTTTCACACGCGTCGAATGCATCATCGATTTCGACAGTTCAATTGTCAATACTTCAACTCTTCATTATATTGTCAACATTTGGTGACCTTTGTCTGTAAGGTTGTCTTACTCTCCGTTAATTGTAGCAGCTTTAATATTTATATAAAGACTAAGCATTTTTTTTTTTTTACTTTACGTCCAGTGTACTTTTGTCATTTTGAGGATTTTCCAATTGTCTGTATACGTGGAAAGGGAAACGGGTAACATTCTTCTCCCGTTTTGTTTTTCCTTCTTTCTCTTTACTAATTCCCACCCCCAAAACTAGGCTTAAGTGCCACTCAAGGTAGAGCGTTAGTTACGGAACGAAGTATGTGATAAGAAGACGAAATAGGAAGCGAAGGTCATAAGTATATGGGGATGAATAATTTGACTTATACGGACCGCTCGAGTTCAAAGGGTGATGAATTAGGCGCCATTGTCAAAATGCAACATTAATAACATAACTGTCCAACGAACAAAATTAATAAAGTTTGCAATAAAAAGAAAAAATGGCTAAACGAAGCAACAGCTTACAATTATGCCAGCAAGTAAGCAAACAATATATTTAAGGCAAATCAACAGGTTTTAAAAAGGCAAAAGAGTTCACAAACTATGAGTTGGTGTTTGCACACAAAAGCGAGGTCGGACAAGAAAACGCAACCACCTGAAGAAGGCCGGAGCGTACAACGGCCGAAACGTTGTAATAAATCTGGCGACAAAGATGAGGACAATAGTCCGAATAATGTAAATATTGTAAATAAGGTAGGTCCCATTTTATTGACTAAGAAAATATCCCTGCATGCATTTTGTGTACTTCTTATTAGGTTGGTGGAAAAATAATGACGTAATAATGTCTTTTTTTGGCGTATTTTTTAACGTCAAAAAACGACATATTTACGTCATTATTTTTGCACCAACCTAATACCATAAAACGGGAGGGGAGAAAAGTTGCAACCATTCCTCTTTTTTTCTGAAATCAACAAAGAGTTAATCGTATACGAAACATTAAATTTTATTCAACTTCGCACACCGGCAATTACGTTTCAAGATGTGTGATCCTGGGACTCTCTCCGAACGTAGACTGTTCATTCCAGGTGCAATTGTGTTGATCACGGGTTCATATGTCGGATGAACTGCGGGTCTAAATAAAATTCACAAAAGCGTTTTTAATGACAATAGCTTCAGTATGTATTTGAATAATGATCTGCTGCCCCAATACACTATATACATACATACATACATACATACATATATATATATATATATATATATATATATATATATATATATATATATATATATATATATATATATCTTACTGTTCTTTCTTTATATATATATATATATATATATATATATATATAAAGAAAGAACAGTAAGATATATAATTCGGTGTTCTTATAAATATTCTTATTTTTACAAAATAGTGTTCAATGTGAATTTACAGAGTATTAATATTATAAATTGATTTATTTAAAATATGTTTTTTTCGCTACACAGTTCTAACCATATTTCAAAACATGGTTAGAACTGTGTAGCGAAAAAAAACATATTTTAAATAAATCAAAATATAATATATATATATATATATATATATATATATATATATATATATATATATATATATTTAGGTATGTATATATGGATATATGTATGTACAGGGCGCGATGGGTAAATTGTCCTCATTTTATATTTTTAATTTCGCGCATGCGCGTTGTTTGTTTTGAGGTTGGTGACTCCTTAGTATAGGGCCAGTTCAGCAACGTCTCTAAGCAAACGAGCACCATGATACGATTCACTGCATCAGAAATTTGGAAACGGCATTCTGTACTGCTTAGTATTCGCGTTGAAAACTGCAATAGGAACATTTCAGAGTGTTTGAGGGTCAATCTTAGGACAGTGCAAAGTATTCAGGAGGCGTTGGAGTTTAACTATGATTATGAAGGTTTGGCCTCTTGT
>OZ010585.1:50578488-50593488 GCA_963932145.1 Acanthosepion lycidas
GAAGAAATACTGTGCAACATTTGAATATATCTTTATTATGTTGGTCGTCGATCTAAGCTCTCGGCTCGCATGACCAATTATCAGAGTTGTTATGTGAACATTACAACAGAGATGTGTGACACTATTTGGCTTGCTAAAAAAAAAAAAAAAAAAAAAGAAGAAAAAAAAAGAAAGGCGAGAATTAAATTTAGGTGATAAGAAGCCATCACGAAAAGCACACTAAGCGGTGTTATTTTTCTGACAAAGAAAAGTGGTAAAATTTTTTATTTCCATTGTCGAGAAAGGAAGATACAGGATTTAATCTGATTTATGTTACGGAGCAGGTGAAAATTCCAGGCTGGTCAAATGACCTACAGAGCAGAATTCTAAATAGATAAAAATTATTTAGGTCGCAGTAAATGTCCGTTGGATCAACCGCAGAATTACAAAAACAAAAGACTGAGCCGTTGGCTATCTACGAAGATCTTTGAAAAAGGCATCTGTTTTGTGCTAGGGTCTGGCTATGATAAGAAATTTATTTTTAATTAACGCCAGAATGCGATCTCGTCGTATGACCACCCACTTGATGCTGGTGAAAAGCTGGTTGACGAATTCCAGGTGATTCGGTTAAGATAAAGAGTCTAGGGTGTGAAGTCTCCTCGAAGAGAAAAAAGAAAAGGAAAAGAAAGAAAAGAAAAAGGAAGGTAATTTTTTTTCTTTGAGCAAGATTTTTTAAACCAAAGCTAGTCTGGCCACACCCACGCTGCTGAGCGCCCATTGGCTGAATGGTGTCATGAGCGTTAGGCGGAGGTAATCATGTGAAGAAGGACGGGAGGCCTGTTGCGCCCCCCTGAAGGGATAGGTGTGAGATGCCACTGTGAGAGAGAGGGGAAACCCGTTGACACCGTCTGAGGGTATGGGTGAGATACCAATATGAGAACAGAAGAGGGTGGGAAGATGGAAGACTTCCAAAAATGGAAAATAATAAAATTTTCCTGACCGAAAACAAAGAAGTGGATTGTGGGTTTAGAATTGTCAAGGAACCTCAAACCCCGACAAGCCCACCCCGGTTTTGGTCGGCGTCCATATAAGCAGAGTCGCAGCGAGTTAATTTCAGTTGAGTTCGAGTTCAAGTTCGCAGTTGGGGTTGGAGACAGACAGGCAAGCAGTTGCACCCGCCTCGAAGAAGCTGACTAAGATTCGCGCAAATTCCGAACTCAATTTCTAACCAAGAACAATTTATTTTTGAAGAACGACGCAGACTCACACCACCAAAACAAGTTTTACGAATATCACCTGAAGATACACCAAGAACCAGTTTCTTAAAGAACAAACAACTTAAGATGTTAAGACTCGCCTAACAAACACAAAGTGTCACGAATCCATATAGCGGGTTGGGAAGTAGACGCAGTTCTGTATTCAGCAACCAGCTATAAAATATTGTTATCCTTTTTTAACACATTTGAACTTTTCGAGTTATTATTTTATTTTATTTTACATATACTTGTGCGATATCACCCTTGATCGAACTCGACTTGCATTACGGCCCGGCGACTGATTGATTTCGTCTGTCTAAGATCAATTCACAACGTGTGTAGGTTAGACTGGAAATCAAAGCAGTTACTTCGGTAACCAGACGTTGGAAGCAAGCTGGGAACGACAAGGCTGATACCGAATCTAACCAGATTCCCATCCAAATCACCAAAAGGATAGAACGTCACATTTGGTGCCGCGACCAATACCAAGCCAGTTGGTCGTCATAGGACAGGATAGCACGACGGACGCGGCTAGGCAGACGTCACATTTGACGCAGCGACACCGGGGAGACGTCACAGATGTTCACCTTCAAACATATCATCCTGTTTTGTGTGCACAAAAGTTTGCTATGAGACGATAACAGTCGCGGAATAGCAGACGCAGTTCGTAAATTCGTAATGCGGTTCCATGACGTCGTGCATCATCACATTAGAGAAACAAATATTATCAACAAAACCATGTCTTTTAATGCATTGTAATATGTTGTGACTAGTTTGAAATGTAATTTTGTAATACATAAATATATATATATATATATATATATATATATATCATAATTAAATGCTAAAGGAGAAATGATTTGCAGTTTGGGAAATTGTTTCTTTCTTAATCCGTGCGCAGATACACAGGCATAAATATTAATATATATATATATGTGTGTGTAGAGAGAGAAAGAGAGATTTATATAAATAATGATTTTCCAAGCGTAGCTTAGATATGGCACAAGGCCGAAAGTAGGGGTTACCCAGTGAGGATCGAACTCACTACTCAATCGTAATTGTTCTAGCGAGACAAGCTTGCTAGCCACTACACCACCTCGAGGTGCCCAAAATTTATATATAAATAACTTTCTGCCTATATTTAACAAATGCCTTAGCATTTTTCTCGTGTATTTTTAATGCGTCATGGTATAGAATAATTCCCGGCTACACTTCCTAACAAAACTTAGAAAGCATCATTTTTGTGGTTGCGAAAGTGGCAGTTCACGAAACCCCCACGCACACCAAAAAAAAAAAGGGACTACTATTTGGTCATTTGGTCTGATTTTGTGAAAGTGTTTTGACGGGGAACTTTTCAACACCTTCACGCTAACACACACACACACACACACACACACACACACACACACACACACATATATATATATATATATATATATATATATATATATATATAAAATGGAAGTATAAACCCTGCAGTGCTTTTTCCAGGCGCATGATTTGGTGAAAGTACGGTCGAATGAACCCTGCAGATGTTCCAATTTGGTTTGATTCTAAACCCCACCCCGCAACAACAACAACAACAAAAAAAAACGTAAAGAAAAAAGGTGCCCTACCGAAAATCTTCCTAGCTACACCTTGCCTACTTTTTTTCTGACCATCTGCTTTCATCTCCCTACCCACCATCTGTATTCGTTTTTGTCGAACTTTCTGTTTTAATAATCATTCAGTGTATGTTTGCTTCTTTGCTGCTTTTCTTTTTAATGCATTTCTTTTACTTCTACTTTTTTTCCTAGTTTACATGCGTTTCAACTTTTGTGTGTGTATGAATATGTCTGTGTTTGCGTGTGTGTGTGTGTGTGTGTGTTTGCGTGTGTGTGTGTGTTTGCGTGTGTTCGCTTATATCTGAGATTACCATGTTGTTCCGTAATATCAACGATGGGTCACTACACTTAACCTTCTTCGCCCAAGGAGCAAACCGAAAAAAGAAAACAGATTAGTAATTATCATTGAGTGTTAAACTTATTATTTCGTCTTATTTTTTATTATTATTATTATTATTATTATTATTATTATTATTATTATTATTATTTCCTTTGATTATACACATTTACTTGCGGGCCCCAACCAGAGACCTAAGGTCAGAAATGGCGTCCTGACGTTTTCAACTGATCATAAATAAAAACTAAAATCACACACAATTTACATCGATAAAGCTCTTCGTAATGTGTGAATTGTAATTGTGAGCACAATCTTTTGCCTTTCTTTAAGGCATGGGCTACCAGGAATCACTTCAATGTGTCTATTTTGAACTTTTTCCAATCAGTCCAATGGTCCCAATTACAGCTGGAATTATTGATGTCCTCATGTGCCACATTTTTAAGATTTCCATTTCAAGTTCCTTGTATTTTGAGATTTTTTGGAAGATCTTCCAAGATATATTGTAATCTGCAGTGACTGCCATGTGAATAAGAAAGCACATTCTATTTTTGCGGTCTGTGCGATTGACTTTGATTTTTGCTTTTTCTGTGTATTACAAAGTCCCATAAAATTGTTAGAGGTCCTAACTCTTTAACCAGGTCTGGGTGAAGTTAATTACATTTTTTTTTGCATTTTCCTTCCCGTAAATGTTGAATATTTTTCAGTGCAGATGTTTGCTCCACTCTGTCATGCTGTGTTTTATATTCAGTTGGTGTCAACACTGCGCAGCCTGATACAAAATGGTCAATTGTTTCTGGATATTTATCACAGAATCTGCATTTTGGTCTAACACAATTGTTCAGTATGTGCGCTTGGTAATTTCTAGTTAGCAAGCTTTGGTCTTGTGCAGCAAGAATAAAACCTTTGGTTTCAACTTTTATCCACTTTAATTTTCATTATTATTATTATTATTATTATTATTATTATTATTATTATTATTATTATTTGTGTGGGTGTTATGTTTCCTGCTTTGTATCCCGTAGAGCCTCGTCCAAACTATGGACCTTATCCACTGTAGGCAATTTCTTTTCTTTCTTTTTTTTAAGCGTTTCACCCCAAGCATGGCGGGAAGCCACTAGCACGCAAGGGGTTACAGAGAGTTGGAGCTAGAGCAAAGAGGAGTGATAGAGGAAAGGATGAAGAGAAGGATAGGGATAGATCAGGACATCTGGAGACGTCGATTGACAATACATTTGAATACTTGGATATTATAGCTGTCAGGGAAACAGGAAGAGGGGAGGGAGATCCACAGGCGATAGGTGCGAGACATGAAGCTATTGGAATAGAAGAGACGGCTACATTTAACAGTTTCGACAGTGAAAGGGTGTGAGCGAGATGCCAGTCTAGTAGAACGCTTAAATTCATTAAATTTTCTTAGTATATGGGACGTTTCTAGTAGGGTGATCTGAGCAACGTGTATGTTGATCTTACCTAGGACACTGTTAGTAAACTTCTCGATTCCTTTTCGCACGAGGCCCAGAGCTCCGATCACTAATAATACAGTTTCAGTCTTCATTCCCCACATCCTGTTAATCTCGATCTCCAGGTCCTTGTATTTGGATAACTTCTCGATAATTTTCATGGAGGTGTTTCTCTCAGATGCTACTGCTATGTCATTAAGAGCACTTTTCTTGAATTTCTTGTCTTTGATGATAATATCAGGTCTGTTGGCATTTATTTCCCTGTCAGTTTGAATTGGAATGTCTCAGAAGATAGTTACATCGTTATTTTGGGTAACTGTGTCTGGTTGGTGTTCATACCATCTCCCTGTGGTTTCAATTTTGTACTTCTTCCATATCTTCTAGTGCACATAGTCGTTGCCATGTTATGTCTGTAGGTATATTCAATTTTTTTTTTTTTTTTTTTTTTGCTAGTAGCGGACATTCTGAGATAATAATGGTCGATAGTTTCATCATATTTTCCGCAGATCCCGTATTTCAGGTTAGGTTCATACTTGGTTATTTGACAGTGAGAGGATTTGGTTGCATAGATTTGATCCTAAACTTCAATAATTAGGCCATTATTATTATTATTATTATTATTATTATTATTATTATTATTGTTAATATTATTATTATTATTATTATTATTATTATTATTATTATTATTATTATTTTCTTTGATTTCTGGCGTTTACACATTTCTTTCCTGGTCCCGCCCAGGGACCTAAGGTTAGAAATGGCATCATGACACTTTCCACTGACGAAAAAAAAAATTACATAGATAAAGCCCTTCGTAAAGTGTAGACTGTACTTGTCAGAACATTTTTTTGTATCTCCTTGAGGCATGGACTTCCAGGAATCCCTTCAATTAGTCTACTGCAATCTTTTCCAACCAGTCCTAGGGCTCCAACTACAACAGGGATTGTTGATGTTCCCATATGCCACATTTTCGAGATTTCTATTTCAAGGTCCTTGTATTTTGACAGCTTTTTGAATATCTTCAAAGATACATTGCAGTCAGCAGGGACTGCCATATCAATAAGGAGGCACCGTTTTTGTTTGTGGTCTTTAATAACAATATCTGGGCGGTTGGCCTTGATGGTTCTGTCATTGTGTATTGTGTAGTCCCATAGAATTGTAACAGGTCCTATCTCCGTAAACGGGTCTGGGTGGTGTTCATACCAGTTTCTTTCAGTTTCCTTCCCGTAGAAGTTGCAGATTTTTATTATTATTATTATTATTATTATTATTATTATTATTATTATTATTATTATTATTATTATTTCCGTTTTTCCTGATTTTCTGCTTCATAAAATCCTTTACCGTGTCTTTTACTGCGACCTGAGGATTTTTTTTCTAAAGTACCGTTATTAAGCATATTGCAATAAAAGAGTTTTCTAAATACATGTGGAGCGTTACTGAGTACGAACCTTTTTTTTTTAAATCTAAGATAGTGCAGTCATTTCTGCGATTTTCTTAATGAATGCATCAGTATTCTTTCTAATCATTCCTCGTGCTAGTTTTACTCTCAAAATAATGGGTTTATTTCTAAAAAAATATAAATCCTCCGGCAGGATTCGAACCAGAGCCCTCTTTTGTAGGAGAAACCAAAGTCTGATAACTTTTCTCCAGCAAAAGTGGAGAAATGGTACCATACGGTAGTTTTTCCTGCAAAGGATGAGGCTAGTTCAAATCCTGCCGGGGAGAACATTTTTCTTTAATAAGTTTCCTCGAGTGTGCAGCCCAGTGAACTAAATAAATACTGTTCAAAATAAAACGGATCGTCTACTCAAACACAGGTATCCACAAACTAATATATATACAAAATATATTCATATCTGCTCAAAACGTATCCAAATGTAAACGTGAGAGATTCATGCAAGATTGAAGGTTAAAGGCAGTAAATTCGGCTTTGTTAACCGAACGATTCTCTGTGGCTCGATCGGTTAAAAGCACCTCAAGCTAAATGACGGTTCAGTATAAGATACAGGTTCGAATTCTGTCGGAGGAAGAATATATATATATATATAATATAATCATTTTTCTGTAACATTTGACACAATTATGGACTATACTTTTAGATTTCAAAATAATTATGACAAGAGTTTACCATGCTTTATTTTATTGTTCCACGATAGAACCCGTAGTTCTTCATTCATACTCCTCCTTCGCTTTTGCTACTAGCTGAGCCACATCTGTGAACTGCTTTTGAGATGCCTAGAAAACATCAAAATCAGACATATAGGTGAGAAAGAAAGACGAAAAAAATTATGAATCGATATTACAATATTACAAGGTAAGGCTGAAGAACTATGTTTTTTTCTTTTTTTCTTTTATCATTTCTTCTGAAGTTCAGATGAAAAGTAAATTTGGGGGAGTAATTTCCAAAAGTGGATTCCTTATGGAAATTTTTCGAGACGTTAAAATTGGAAATTTTGTTTCTGCTTCAATTGATTATATATATTTGTCCGCAGTGTGGTTTAATATCCTCTCGAAAATGTCTGTGTCTATGCGAAAAAATAAGTTGATCTCTTCTTTCTTCTGTTTACCGACAGACAAGAGATTGCAATTCGGAAAAGTGCGTTCTTTTTATGTTTTTGAGATAAATTGTGATTCTGATTTTGACTAAGGTTGATTGAGCCAAGAAAGATCGTTCAGCCTTAATGGCTTTGATCGCAAGCCTTTTAATTAGGATAAAGTGAAAAAGAAGAAGAAGTTTGTGTAAATCTTGCTAGAGAAAGGAAGAAGACTGTTTAAATTGTCCTTTTTTTTTTTAATAATCTAGATGATATGAATCACAAGAGAAAGAAAGCAATGAAAGGAGAGATGTAGATGCTGATATGGATAGAAACAAGACAGACAAAATAAAGAAACCAACAAAGAAAACAGAGAGAAACATAGACAAACAGAACGAAATAATAAGAAAAAGGTGGGAGAAGAACAAAGTGGAAGATAAACAAAAAGAAATAAGAAAAACTAAAGAGAAAGAAAGAAAGATGAAAGAGGAAGATAGAGAAAAAGAGTAATGGAAAAGAAAGATAAAGAACAAATAAGAAAAAAGGTGAACAGAAAGAATGAACATATAAACGAAAATAACGAAAGTCACAAAAAGGAAGAATGATAAACGAAAAGAAAGAGAGAAAGAAAGACAGACATACAGACAGAAATAAATAAATAAATAAATAAATGAAGAAAGAAAGAAAGAAAGAATGTTTTCTAAAAGCAAAAGCAAAAAATTAATTCAGGTTATTCCATAGAAGCGATAAAAAGAAAAAACAAAATTAAAGAAAACGAATGTAGCTAAGAAAACAAATAAATAGACAATCATCACAAGAAAGAAAGAAAGAAAGAAAGAAAAAAAGAAAGAAAGAAAGAAAGAAAGAAAGAAAGGAGAATATCGGAGAAGATAAAAAAGAAAGAAAAAAGAATATTGGGGAAGGAAACATCAAGATAAGGAAAGGAAGAAAGAAAAAAGAACGATAGAAAAAAAAGAAAGAAAGAAAAAAGAGAGAAAGAAAGATTAGAGTAACAACGGAAGAAAATTTGAAGCCAAGAGAAAAAAGGAGAGATTTGGCATACGTATCGAGAAAGAAAGAAAGAAAGAAAGAAAGAAAGAAAGAAAGAAAGAAAGAAAGAAAGAAAGAAAGAAAGAAAGAAAGAAAAAGAAAGGTGGGATGGAAGAAAGAAAGAAAGAAAGAAAGAAAGAAAGAAAGAAAGAAAGAAAGAAAATGAGAGAAAGAATAAGGAAGAAACAAATGGAAGAAAAAATCAAGAATTATTGGGTTGGTGCAAAAATAATGTTGTTTTCTCACACATGTTACTATGTGAGAAAACGACATTATTTTTGCACCGACCTAATAGTTTGGAATTTATAAGTAAAGAAAGAGAGAGAAATAGGAGAGGGATATTTTTCAGAAAATGGGGAAGATTGAAAGCATAAAACGAAAAATACAAAAACAGGAAATATGAAATGTGAGACCAATAAAGGAATTGAAGATTCTAAAAGTACAAAGAAAAGAAAATTATCATCAAAATATAAAGGTTCAGGAGAAAACACAGTCTAGTGCCTTGTTGACTATCAAAAGCAGAAAGTAACTTTTATGTTTCGATACAACTATGGGAGCCAAAACTATGTTTAAACAGACACACATACAAAGACCAAACATTTCTATTGAAGAGCTTAGAAATTCAAACGGATTAACTTTGGTTATGATCAGGGTTCTTCATCATCTCACAAAATGACAACCAAAAGTTTGAAGAAACTCTGATTTAAAACGAATTAAAAATACACAGAATTGTATTTTTTCAATATATGTATAAGAAAGCTTGCTTCATAAATAAAATCGACGTATATTCCGCCATATACATACATACATATATATATATATATATATATATATATATATATATATATATATATATATATATATATATATATATATATATATATATATATTGTTTGTTTGTTAGTTAGGGGAGTTTATCAAAACAGATGCCGAAAGGAAGATCATCAGCTTTTTGAGGATAATTATATTTTACTTGCTTTAAGAATTCCCACTGTGCGTGGACATCACAAAAAAATTACAAGTGTTTGATGTCATTTTGATCAGAGATCAAAATATCTCCTTCCAAATTTGAGCAATTGTCAGAGGGTTCACTTTGTACGGCGATTATTTTGATTCAAGCTTCATAAATGACTTTGATCGCAACAGGACTTTCAAATTTGCCAATCACCAATTAGAGTAGGCTTAGCGGTACTATCTATCTATCTATCTATCTATCTATCTATCTATCTATCTATCTATCAATCTATCGATCGATCGATCTATCTCAGTCATTATACACCACTTTATTTCTCACTCTCTTCATATTTGAGATTTCCTTCCCCTGTTTATACCAATCTAGAGACATGACTCTCTCTCTCTCTCTCTCTATATATATATATATATATATATATATATATATATATATATATATATATATATAGATACACTTAGTGAGCCAGACAAACCTACCTAGGTTTCACCTAAACGGATCGTCAGGGAAAGTTCGGCTTTCATTGCTTTTCCCTCGAGATTGATTTGATTATAGGCAAGTCTAAACGAAACGAGTCTAGTTATCTATATATATATATATATATATATATATATATATATATATATATATATATATATATATATTCGTGTGTTAATATTAATCTAATATTATCGCACTCTCTGCACTCACGTAATATCTCTCAAACTATTCCAGATTATTCATATCTCTCTTTGTTTTACACACACACATATGTGTGTGCGTGTGTGTGTGTGTATTAGAAAAAATGATATATCATTTTTTTTTTTAATATAAAAGATCAATGTTTGGAAAATTATTGGCGAAGTGGAAAAATATTTGTGTAAAGCGTTTGGTCCGATGAAAAAGGACGAAAAACACAGGCAAAATTCTTTCCCACTTTATCATTAATTTTCCATACATACAGGCATCTCTCTCACTTCTTGTCTCTCTCTCTCTCTCTCTGTCTCTCTCTTTTTTTTCTCTCTCTCTGTCTCTCTGTCTCTCTCTCTCTCTCTCTCTCTCTCTCTCTATATATATATATATATATATATATATACATGTATGTATGTATGTATATAAGTATGTGTGCGTACGTGTGTCTGTGTGTTGATTAAATAACAACTGAAGTGAAATAAATAGGTAGGTAAATATGAAATTCAGTTTCATATATATATATATATATATATATATATATGTATGTATGTATGGTGGTCTTTCTCGTCGTATTCGAAGTTAGCAACACCAGCACATACGTATGATTTGATTTTAGTGGTGAAGGATTTGTACAGAACCAACGCAATTTTTTGAAGGGCTGAATACATATACCTGGTGCACTACGTCCCCATACAACCTTCCGCAGGTTTTGAATTTAGAGTTGCCATCCAAGGCTATAGAAACTAGTCTCACTTGCTAATTACCCATAGCTGGAGAGAGGAAGAAGAGGATTAAAACCTTTCCTAAGTGAATGTAATGGATTCGACTGGAATTCGAACTCGGCTCTCCCAAGCCGCTACCCACTATACATGTATGTATGTATGTATGTATGTATGTATGTATACTGGTTTAATAGTAAACTACTGAGATGTCATATTTGTGTGTGGGCTTTATCTTCTAAGTAAGAATGTTTGTATTCAGTAATTCTATTTACATTTACAAAACCTCAAATGTTTTTTCGCCATATTATTTTAAACTTTGATACATTTATGACTAACAACCCAGTCGTAATTCCTAACAGAACTGGACCTAAAAGGTATACTGTAGAGAAATATGATTGTTTCAATTCTCTAAATGTGGCATTCTCACTTAGAAAAATTAAAATTAGCTTCACCAAAACCACGAATTAGTGAAGAAGACTAGAGAGTTGATTTAGAAAAGGGCCTAAAACCACAATAAAAAAATGGAACCATATTTGAAACCTCAGCACGGAAATTTGAATAAAATCCAGAATACACAATATAATAGATCCTGATCTGGCATCCAGTCTACAATCGCTTTCCCACAGATATGCCGTGGCTTCTCTCTGTCTCTTTAACAACTATTTTCACGGCAACTGTTCCCAGACTGCAGAAATTTAAGCGAGCTACCAGGCTAGGATCTCGGTCCCACCCTTTCACTGTTAAAACGGTTAAATGTAACCGTCTCTTCTACTCAAATACCTTTTTTCCCGCACTTCTCGTCTGTAGAACTCCTTTCCCCTTACTTGCTTCCCCGATAGCTAAAATCTTCAAATTTTCACGTTTAATGTCAATCGACATCTAACACCCTAAGCTTGTTCCCCATCCTTCTTTGTATACTTTCCTCAAACATGCCACTTTACTCTTGCTCCCAATCCTCTGTAACCCCTCGCGTGCTAGTGGCACTCCCGCCTTCCTTGGAGTGAAATGATTAAAAAAAAAATAATAACATTTTTTTTAATTTTTTTTTTTTAATAAATATTAGAAAATGGACTGTTTTCTGGGAAAATTCAGTTTCAAAACTTGGCTTCTATCACCGTTCGAACATCAACTACGAGAGTAAGAAGTAAATTCCATAACGATGTTCACACTTGTAATCATTTAACGTTTTATAATTCGAAGCTGACAAAATCAATAGGCAGAGACATGATCGCTAAAACCTACGTTTTAGAGAGGTGAGTAATCGGAAAGATAATTATGTGCAGGTGATTTACAGAAAGGTTAACGGCAAAAATCAATTCCAATTGCTCTTAGGCACGGGTTCGAATTTCACTTAAATATTCAAGTGATCCAGTGATCGGCCGATGAAAATGACATCGCTGGCGATGCAAATAGACGTATTAAATGACACTCCGGCTAACAATAGTTTTAATAACAAAATCTCTTCCGTGAAAGAAAATCGGGTCGAGATTGATAAAGCCATATCTTTTCATTCTATCTTTGCAGTTAAACTGAATGATTCAAAACCGAAGGATTTGTGGACATATGTCTATATAGACATTTGTCCTTGTTTTTGTTTTGTTGTTTTTGTCGGTGTGAGGAACCCTGCTCCAAAGTTTGTAAAAGTATTTTTGATACTCCCTGCATATACCGAGTGTATATTTTGTAAATAATTGCCAGAATCTGTAAACACAATGGCAAAAAACAACAATAACGTAATGAGTCTTGAAATAATGGTGACGAAGAAAGTCGCAAAAACAAAAGCTACCTGATTTTTTTAAAAAGGAAATTTGAAACGTATATACGAAAATGCAAAAAAAAAAATATCATACAACCTCTTCTTCAGCACTTGAGAGACGAAGCCTCTCCACAACTTCCCGTCGCGATAACTCAAAATAAGCTTTATATTTTCGCTATCCATCTATCCACCACAATTCTGACAATCATTTACACAAGCTCATTAGTTAGGTTTCGTCTGTCTCTATTGCTTTCAAGATGTTTTGTGAGTGTCAAATTCCCCAAGCCTTCTTATTCCTAGAAATTTCAACTATAGCTTAAATAGCTGACTTTAACCTTATCTGTTTATATTTCTGAGACAAGATATTGTAATTATTTACACTAAATATGTTGTTCGGACTGTTGTCCTTATCTTTATTACCATGTTCACAAGGTTTCGGTCGTTGTACAATCCAGCCTTCTTTAGGTGATTAGAATTGCGAACTGAACCCTTTATTTCCGTCTAGTTTCACCTACCATGCCTCTTCCGGTGGTCTAGGTTACCTTTACCCTTAAACTCAACTCTCCAAGTTTTTATTCACCACTGCCGTAGCTTGGTATTGAACTTCAGATTAAGTCACTGGATCCAACCAACGCTTTTATCCACTAGGTCATGTGTCCTTGAGGATATCAGTGCATGTATTTTGGGACTTTTTAAACGTAATGTTTCAGTAAACAATTTTTTTTTTTACAAGAACTCATATTGCAATTTTGTTGTTATTATTGCTTTTCTCTAGCACTGCATATTACTGGCTCCCATTTTGTATACATTTCTATGCATCGTGGACATGGCAATAAAGATGAGGACAACAGTTCGAACAATGTGAATAATGTAAATTATTGATTCTTGATTCCTTAGCATAGGTGGCCCTTTTGCTTCCACTTGAAGATCCCATGATACTCACATATTTAACCCATAGCATTCTAAATATCCTTCGGTAGGACGACATTTCTATTGCCTCATGTCACCTCCTCGCCTGTGAGATTGTCAAGTATCCACTGGCATAACATGCACTAGTTAGCATCCCACGAGAACAAATGTAGCACAACACCAAGTTTGGCGTAATGCCGCACGTGCATGCGTATGAAGAAGGACAAAATGACTAACTGGTCCCACTTGTACTTACCTCGGGCGTCAGCGTGTACCGATGACCTCAACAGCAATGGAGAGCCCTTTCACGGGAGACTGATTCTCATGGATGAGGCCGGGAAGCGTATATCCAACAGTAGAAATATGCTACAAGGAGGAATAAAAGATTAATAAAAGATAACGATTCTATAACAGGAACCAAAGATCTCATGCCTTGTGGCATGTGTACAAGTTGTAATGCATAATATTTAGTTTAACTCTGCTAATTTCTGATCCTGCAAACAGCGGGTTACTGTAACGATTGTGCTAACTCTTAACGTGTGTTTGTACTGCAATGATAACGTCATTGTGCTGATTAATGGTGATATGTAATTTATTCCCTCATATTAACCCTCAGCTACGGCTCGTTCCTTGAGCGCCAATTGGGCCTTAACAAAACCTAGACCTCAAGGGAATCCCGTACATACGATCCATGTCTAAAGATCCCGGGAAAATAGTCAGCTCCCTGTACAGGTCCAGTAAGTACCTGACTTCACGTGTCCTCTATATTTACAAGGGACAGACTAGGATTAAAATCGAGTATTGATGCTATATATGGAAAGGAGCTGCCTAGTTTTCTCTTTCCAATTTTGATAGAGTCCAAATGCGTCTCCGCGTCTTTGTGGATGACAAATTATTAGGTTGGTGCAAAAAAATAATGACGCAATAATGTCGTTTTTTTTACGTTAAAAATACGTCAAAAAACGACATTATTACGTCATTATTTTTGCACCAACCTAATATCTTTCACCCTACAACCACTTTCTCACTGACGAAACAACAAACCTCTCCCTGATCTATCTCCATCTCCATCTCCATGGAAAATGCTCAGATGAACTACATTCCTTAATTCCACCCGTTCTAATCTTAACAGCTAAGACCCACCATGATACGCACATTGTAGCGAACCACCCGCATTCCTTTCTTATACCATTGGTGAGATGTAAGTTGTATTCTTTCCGCAAACCGCTGTTCTGTGGAACCGTTATACTACCTATTCTATGGTAATGGACTCTTCCAGAGACAATAAGTAGCAGTAGCACCCCACCTAGTTGCTTCAGAAACTGTAGCAGTATATAACGTTAACAGCCATATTTGAGTAAATGTATTTTGCACTTTTACTGTGTTATTGTGGTTAGGTTTGACTACATCTTTCCAGTAACAACTTTACAAATCGTTCTGATTAGTAAAGCGATTTTTTAGTGTGATTAAATTGTGCATAGTTCATCTGTGCCAAGCGAACGACCATCTTTGATGAAAGAAGCAACTAAAAGTAATCTTACGATAATCTAGGATTTTTTCGTCAAACAATTCCATTTCAAAGTAAGGAAAAAATAAATATGAAATGGTTGGTGGACGGAAATCGTCCATAACCAATTTTCGGTCGATAAGAAATGCGCGGTCAAATGGATTTGACGTTTTTCTTTTCTTTGCGTTCATTTTTGAGTCAATCATTCTTTTTCAGTAATCGACTGATTCAAAGTTCGTTT
>OZ010585.1:50595988-50605988 GCA_963932145.1 Acanthosepion lycidas
ATATATATATATATATATTTATATATATATATATATATATATATATATATATATATGAGAGAGAGAGAGAGAGAGAGATAGATAGATAGATAGATAACTAGACTTGTTTAGAAAAACCTTCGAATTTTTGATTTGTAAATAATCAAATCAATCTCGAGGGAAAAAAGGTTTTAAAAAAAGAAAGAGCTACAAACATGAACTACTGTCGAACAAATCGCACAGATGCAGGTCAGAAGCCCAAAGAAAAAACCCCGATACGAGTAAACAACTAACTTGCAAAAGAGCTCAATACAATCGTAGAGCAGACCTAGATACACCTAGTGAGGCAGACAAACCTACCTCGGTTTCGCCTAAACGGATCGTCAGGGAAAGTATGGCTTAATATATATATATATATATATATATATATATATATATATATATATGAAAGTATGGCTTAATATATATATATATATATATATGGATATATATGATATATATATATATATATATGGATATATATATATATATATGGATATATATGAAAGTATGGATTAATATATATATATATATATATATATATATATATATTAAGACATTTTTATGTTTATACATTGTTTTTATTGATACAAGTATTTAAGTAAATGCTCTGTTCATAATAAACTGTATTAAACAAAATAACATTTACCGGCCTGAATGTCCGAGAAATTTTCATAGAAAATATTCGTCCTCCGACAGGAATCGATCCTGTATCCTATACGGAACCGTCATATAGCCGATTTGGCTACAGAGGAGCGTTCGGCTAGCAAGTTCGATTTTACTGTCTTTAAACTACAATCTTCCATGATTCTCTCACGTACATTCATATCTGCTCATGGCGTATCCAAATGTAAACAAATGACGCCACACATTGTGAAATGGACAAAGTTCGACAATTATTTTTTTATAGGTCTCTATACCAAAATCAACACTAACAAAACTCATTGCGAGTTTTACAGCAACGTATTGAAGTGCATATAACAAACATTTACTGTTATGTGGTATTTCTACCAATCTGTGATCAGCTCCCTTATATGGAAACGCTTGTTTTTGCAAAAAAAATAATTACGCGTTAACAAGTGTTTTTAAAAATCACAATCACAACAGAATGCAGATTCTAACGCGGTTACAATAAGTATGTTTTTGTAATTTACCCCTGACGATGATCTTGTAAAAGATCGAAAGTACTTAGGTTGACAAAAACTACGGCACCATCATTAATGAATTTCATTTTAACATCAAGAAACTGATTACAGAAATTAAAGGGATAGGTATAAAAGTAAATACAATATATCTATATTATTCAATGAAACGTGTCTGATAAAATACATAAATATATATATATATATATATATATATATATATATATATATATTGTTATGGTCCAGGTTAAGACCAAGGAAGAACAACACGAACACAAGAGTAGAAATAACGAAGGTATATTACACTAAATAATAATACAAGATGTGGAAGGTGTTAGTATGACTCTCAGTCTGGTTTTGAGTGAAGTACTATCGGCTCGACTCGATTCCGTATCTAGCCACCAACCTCATGAGGGTTGCATGTGGCACAAGGCCGAGTTTAACGTGGGTTTCCCGAGCCCGTAGGCTCGGACAAAAAATGCCCGCAGAACCCGTATAAACGGGATCGGGTTCGTCAACCTCCCCGAACGAGACTCTGCCCTTCGGCGGAGCCTCGTCCGGGTTCCTCTCTGCTCAGAGGCAGAGAGATCGACCGTTAATCATAGAAGCTCGGCTTGATTCGGTATCTAGCCGCCCTCCCACGAGGGTTGCATGTGGTACAAGGCCGAGTTTAACGTGGGTTTCCCGAGCCCGTAGGCTCGGACAAAAATGCCCGCAGAACCCGTATAAACGGGATCGGGTTGGTCAACCTCCGCGAAACGAGACTCTGCCCTTTGGCGGAGCCTCGTCCGGGTTTCTCTCTGCTCAGAGGCAGAGAGTTCGACCGTCAAGACGAGCTTCTCAGCTTGATTCGGTATCTAGCCACCAGCCACGAGGGTTGCATGTGGCACAAGGCCGAGAAGCTCGGCTTGATTCGGCCCTCTTTCTTGAGAGGCGTAGTATACATAGTGTTAAGAAGAGTTCCTTCTGTAGTTATAGGTAAGGACCCATGACATATATATATATATGTGGATTTATAAAATTTATATAGCCTGATCTTGCCGGTAACAGATTTCGCCAAAGACATAGCTCATTTCGAACTGTCGTAAAGAACTTAGTTCGAATCCAGTACGCAACTCTTGACGCCTGAATTGTTATAAGAGCACTTGGGAACCTGGAGATGGTGTAACAGTTAGTAATCTTGTCTCGCTAAAACAATTACGACTGAATAGTGAGTTCTATTCTCACTGGGTGCCCCTCCTACTTTCGGCCTTGTGCCACAACTAATCTATGCTTGAAAAATCAATGGACACCTCGCCGTGGTGTAATGATTAGCAAGCTTGTCTCGATAAAACAGTTACCAATAAATAGTGAGACGATTTCGTAAGATCAGCAATCGCTATCACCCCTTGCAAAAAATAAAAAAATAATAAAAATAAAAATAAACAAATAACAAAGGATAATAGATGAAATCCTCGACATGATGAAAAGGCAACAAAGACAGTGCCGAGGTACGGCACAGTATATAGAAATCTGCACAAAGAGATTAAGAATAAATGCGTGCTATCTAAAGAGGAATGACTCAACGAAAAATGAGCATACATAAAAAGAAGTAGTATCATACATAAAGAAGATATAAATAAATAAAAATAAGGGAACTGATAGAACAAAAGAGATAATCATTAGCTGGATGCATAAAATACAAACATGGGCCACTAATATTAGGAAAGAAAAGAAAAACTTCACTGTCAACAAATACACCGGAGAACTCTTCCATGACGAAAGAGTACAACCAACAATACTCAGAAATAAGGAAAGACTGAAGTGGGATCAGGAATGACCAAATTGAGCAGAAACAGGGCAACAGAACCAGATGGAATAGTAATAGAGATGCTAGCCGCCTTGGATGATTTGGGGGCATTGACAAGAATACAGACATAATAAATGAAATATACAACATTAGTAACCCGAGTAGACGCATTTTCATAGCATTCTCTGAGAAGCCAGGTGAATGCCATCAGACAATAAGCGTAATGAAACATGTGACAAAACTTATCATCCAAATCTTGATGAATAGAACGCGCAGCAGAATCAGACCGAAAATAGGACAAGAACAGTGAGGGTTCGGTAAGACATTGGAACACTTAATGCGTTATTAATATTCAAACGAATGTATATCTGTTATGCAAAAACGTTTCATAAATTACGTCGCAAAGATCTACTGGAACTTCTAGGTAAACTTAACATGTGTGGGAAGGATATTAGAATAATCCAGAACATATATTAGCAGCAAACAGTCTGTGCACGGATAGGAAATGAGTTCAGTAAATACACAAAAATAAAAAGGGGTATAAACAAGGATACATCTTCTCACCAGACCTTTTCAACTTAATAATGAGACTAATCTGAGAGAATTAGTAGTCCTCCCAGGATTCATTATGCAAAAATCCCGACATGCGAGTTACAATTTGGCGATATCGAAATCAAACAGAGACAACAATTTAGATATCTGGAAGCGTATTAGCAGAGGAAGGAAAATGCGACCCGGAAATCCGAAGGCGCATTGGGGTAACGCAAGATGCCTTCGAGAATCTTAGCAAAGTATTAAGAGACAGAAAAGTATCATTAGAATCAAAGAAACGAATACTGAACTGTTATGTAATATAAGTCCTCCGATAAGGCACTAGATGCTGAACAACCTCCTCGCAGGTGAAGAAGAGACTTAAAGCAACAGAAACATCGTACTACAGAAAGATGCTGAGAATAAAATGAACCGAACATTTGAACAACAGGAAAGTTCTAGAGACAACAGAAACAAAAAGGACACTAATTAATGTCGGAAAGAGACAGATGAAATTATGGATCACATAATGAGGAAAGCGGGATTGGAAAATTTGATACACACAAGACAGTTGTAAGGTAAGAAAATCAACGCATAACCAAGCTAGCAAGCGAATGGATGGCAGAGTTGGGTTTGGGAGAGGTGACAAAAAAAAGAAAAGAAAAGGTAATTAGAGCTACAAGATACTGGAAATAGTGGAGATCCATTATCGACGACGTCGTAAAGGGATAGGGCACACAGAAAAAGAAGAAGATATCTAAAGAAAATAGTGAATACATATTCAAATTATAATTTATGTTAATATAATTTAGGTGTTAAGAAAAATACAGAATTAAAATGATTTTTTACTTATTAATAACACATTCGATAAAAGGAGTAGTATTATGTTGGTGCAAAAAATAATGACGTAATAATGTCGTTTTTTAACGTGAAAAAAACGGCATTATTACGTCATTATTTTTGCACCAACCTAATAGATCTAAGGTCTGTACAACCCAGCTTAGAATATAAACAGAGAAAACTAAATCAAAAACGAAACCTATTAAAATGACTAATGAATTGGTGTGGAAGGCTTTGGACAATAATTATTAATGGTAGTTCCTACTCTTTCTTAGTCATTATAAAAGAAAAATAAAACGTAAGGACATTAGAAAAACTGAATAAAATCTTACAAAATTTTACTTCTCTGTCACACTAACGGAAACATACATGTATATATGACATATAGTTAAGAATCTGCAATATTTATGGACGGTGTGCTTAGTAACTGGGGCAGAGCGTTTTAAATTTAAAGGTTTTGGATAGAGGCAGCACCGTGACAAGCAGTTCCGCAATCAACAGATTTGATCAATACTTAAAGCTGGAAACTATTAGTCAATTTACATTGTCGATTTCTTTTGTCATTATCTATCTATCTATCAATCTCTCTGTGTTTCTCTCTCAATCTCTCCCTCTCTCCCTCTCAATATATATATATATATATATATATATATATATATATATATATATATACTGAACAATAAAAAATACACAAAATTTAAAATTTTCAGGCACATTGGATTGTATATTAATATTCTTTCGTTTTTAATATTTCGGTTAGATTCTCCTTGACTAGTTTCGACCAACAAGGCCATCATCAGGAGCAAAAAAATTTCTTAGTGGCAGCGAACTACAGAAATGAATAACTTGATGGAGAAAATGAACGTTTGTCTGTAGTTTTCATTTGTTTGTTTTTTTCATTTTTTTAATACATATATATATATATATATATATATATATATATATATATATATATATATATCGGCAGGTGAGGAACAAAGATCATTTTTGCCGTGAGCAATTGTTTGTTCGTGTGTAACATCTTTATAATAAATAACTATTGTTCTACACTTGGTATTGAGCGATCTTTTAATTTATTGCGATGAACGTTTGAATTCATATTCTTTTCGTTCTCGTTACATATTAGTATAAATATGTGTGTGTGTGTGTGTATGTGTTTATGTGATAAAGACAAAAGTGAAATATATTTTAGCGTGTCTCGTCCTCTGATGGGATTTATCAAGGCAAATGTCTTGACTATGTCCATTAGATGACAAAACGCGTCAGCTAAGATAATTTTTTTCTTTTGTCTATATTTATCTTGTTCTTTCAGAGATATATTTTAGTTATATCTGAAATTGTACATATATCTGTGTGTGTATGTGCGTGCACGCGCATGAAATGCATATGGATACATTTTTTTCTCTCTCTCGTAAATATATATATATATATATATACATACATATATACATATATATATATATATATGTGTGTGTGTGTATTTGTGCGTGTGTCTCAAATAGAGATACACATAGGTATGCGCCTCTGTACAGGTAGATTGTGGTCTGTGAAAGCGCACAAAGCCGACGCAATTAACGAGCAAATCCGCTCCCTGCCTAATGAATCTTTATGCAAAACCAGCAGGTTAGAGAAGGCTTGGCCTGAGTGAAATGTGTTTCGAGTTCTTGATGTCCAAAGGGCACATTTGAAACCGCAGACAACCCACTCCAAGCGGTGTCTCTTTAGTAGGAATGATTGGGACATTTTTTTTCAACGCCAAATGAAGCGCTCTGTGTGAGAAGCAAAAAATGTTTTCACGCAGGTTGTCTCACAGGAGGAGATAGCAAAATGATGTAATAACAGGTGGTGTGGTGGGGAGGAAGGAAAGTCGAAAGGAAGGAAGTAATGAAGAATGAAAATAAGAGAGGAAAGTTGCTCATTTTTTATTTGACCGCATGAATTTTGGTTACAAAGAGATGGAAAATAAGGGGGGGAATCTTAGGAAAATATCTTCGCAATTTGCTGAAGTAAATATTTAAATTTATTATATTTATACTTATATAACTTTCTCGGCAAACTTCTTTCTTTCTATCTATCTATCTATCTATCTATCTATATATATATATATATATATATATATATATACATATATATATATATATATATATATATACATATATACATATATATATATACATATATATATATACATACATACATACATATATATATATATATATATATATATATATATATACTTACCTACATATTTTCTATATCATTCTGTTCATATCTATCTGATTTTCTCAAGTTATGCCTATCTGTCTATCTATCTATATATATATATATATATATATATATATATATATATATATATATATATATATATGAATCCTATTCTGTTCATATCTATCTCTTTCATTGTTATCTTTTGATAGCAATATTCTTCATCACAAATCTTCACATTTATAGACTCGCTTGAAACACTGCTACATACATGCAGAATATCAGGCTGATATATATATATATATATATATATATATATATATATATATATATATAACACAAACACACAGTGGGTGGAAATAAATATTCTTACACTTGAAAAATTTCTATTTTTATAAATGTGAAAGCCTTAACTAAAACAAATTTTGATACATTTTATGTGTAAAGTTAAATTTTATTAAAAAATAGTAATAAACTTAATTCTTATTCTAACAGAAATTAATTCATTTTTTCATTTTAACTGATGAAAAAAGTATTCGTACAAAACTAAAAAGGCGTATTAACTTTATTTAATACTTTGTGGAATATCCTTTATTGAGTTCAACACCTACTAGTCTATTCCTGTACGCCTCAACTAATGATTTGCGCACATCTAGTGGTCTTTGGTCCCATGCTTCTTGGCATATTGTCTTCAAATTCTTGATATTTGTTGGTGCTCTTTTCCCAATTTGAATTTTTAAATATCGCCATAAATTCTCGATTGGGTTCAAGTCTGGGGACTGACTTGGCCATTGCAAGACATCAACCTTACTTTCAGCTAACCATTTCCTTGTAGATCTAGCGGTATGCTTAGGTTCATTATCCAGTTGGAAAACCCAATCAGGAGGTAGCAGAAGTCTCTCAACAGAACGCATTAATTTGTCTTGCAGGATTTTTTGGTAGCTTTCGGCATTCATATTGCCATCTATTATTGATATTCTGCCAATTTTTTTGTAGAAAAACAGTCGCAGATCATGATACTGCCACCACCAAACTTTACAGTTGACAACGTGTTCTTCGGTAAGTAGGCTTCACCGTCCTTCCGCTACACATGATTTCGATAATTATGACCAAACAACTCTATTTTAGTTTCATCTGTCCATAGAACTCTTTCCCAAAACGAATATTCTTTATCCTTATGCTCTCTAACGAATTTTAGCCTAGCATCTCTGTGTCGTTTCAAGAGAAGTGGAGTCTTCCTTGAGATGCGTGATTTCAGACTGTTTTTGTGTAGTTCATTACTTATTGTACGCTTGGTTACTTTAACCCCTAATGCACGCAGATGTTCCTGCAGCTCTTCTCGCGTAACCTGTGGATTTTGTTGGATCTGGCGTCCTAATATCGTTGCTGATCTTAGAGAAATCTTCCTCAGAGCACCTGTTCGTCATTAGTTTTTGACGCTGTTACGTGTTTTAAACCTTGCGATGAACGAAGCAATTGTAGTAAAAGGAATATTCAGGTTGTTAGAAATCGTTCTGTATCTGTTCCCATCTTTCCAAAGAGACAAAATGTGTTGTTATTGTGAAATAGTCAATTCTTTACCTTTAGGCATTATTAGAACCTTCTCGTAAGACTAGAAATTGGAGAATGGTCTGATAATGGCTAATAGCGTTAATTATAATTACTGATAACATTACTGGAACATTCTAGAATATACTTTTTTTTCATAATTAATTGATTATTTTATTCGAATAATTGATTTGTACGAATACTTTTTTCATCAGTCAGAATTTAAAAAATGCATTAATTTCTGTTAGAATAAAAATTAATTAAGTTTATTATTATTCTTTAATTGTATGTGTCTTTATACATAAAATATGTCGAGATTTGTTTTATTTAAGGCTTTTACATTTATAAAAATACAATTTTTCAAGTGTACGAATATTTATTTCCCCCACTATATATATATATATATATATATATATATATATATATACAATTCAGAGAAAGAACAGATGGAGTAAAATTCCACTGTGCGTAGCATTTACTTTAAAAAAATGCTCAGTACAAAGTAGAGCAATATATTATTATTTTTATTATACGATATTACAATAAAACATGTTTTATTTATAAGAGGTTATAATAAAAATAATATATATATATATATATATATATATATATACATATATATATATATATATATATATACATATACCCACACACATATATATATATATATATATATATATATATATATACATATACACACACATATATATATATATATATATATATATATATGCATGTTTGTGTGTGTGTTAGTTTATATTGTATTAAAAAAAGAGATTGAGAATGAATATGTAAAGATAGAGTGACATTACTGCAAGATAAAGAGTTCATCTCCAGCGTTAAATAAACAGAAAGAAAGAAAGAAAGAAAGAAAGAAAGAAAGAAAGAAAGAAAGAAACTCAGACACTGCGAAAACATTTCAGCCCGCCATTGAGACCGCGATAGGCTTTCGGCTAAAATGGAAGTAATAGAAGAGCGGAAAAGATATAAAGCTAGTTGCAAATAAACAAATTACAGATAGATAGATAGATAGATAGATAGATAGATAATGAAAAGACCCATATATATATATATATATATATATATATATATATATATATATATATATATATATATATAGATAGATAGATAGATAGATAGATAATGAAAAGACCCATATATATATATATATATATATATAGATAGATAGATAGATAAACAGACTGACTAATATATAGACTGACCAAGAGACAGACTGATAGATAGATGATTAAATAGATAGATAGATAGATAGATAGATAGATAGATAGATAGATAGATAGATAGATAGATAAATAGCTAATGTACAGTGAAAGATAGCTAGAAATAAATAAAAGATAGATAAATAAACAAACAAACTTATATCAAGCGAAATATATATAAATTGATAGACATGTAAAAAACATGACACTGACACATATAAATGACTGTTTTAAATTGAAAAAAAGACATATATTTGTAAGGATTTTAACTGTCAGATGATTTCATTTACATAACGTATTGACAGGTACCATGCTCATGTGAACAGACTGTTGATAAGCTCACAAGCCTTGAAATCTACGTTTTCTGACATGAACATTGCCCAATCAACTACTGCTGTAGATTTACCCGCAAGTCATTCGTATAACGAAGCTACTTTCAGGGATTTTCCCCAACCTTACCAATCTTTTCCAATTTGCCTCCCTTTTCAGTTTCTGAATACGATTCTTTTTCACATAGCTAATTTTCCTGTCAGAATTTCTCAATGAGTTTCCATATTTTGAAAATACCTTCTTCTTATTATTCTTCTTCCTCTTCTTCTTCTTCTTCTTCTTCTTCTTCTTCTTTGTTATTCAATCTTCTGTTACTGGTTCTCTTTCTTATGATAACCATATTTAATTTTCCTTTCTGCTTTCTTCTTTTTCTACTA
>OZ010585.1:50610988-50648488 GCA_963932145.1 Acanthosepion lycidas
TTGCCTACTCCTGAAGCGCAGTATTTATTAAGTATGGAATAGTCCATTATTATTATTATGGCTATGGTCCCATAACAGAATCCATCTTGCATATTTATAAAAAATACCATTCGTCCGTGCATCGAATATTGCTGCCATATCTGATCTGGTGTTTCGACTCTATATCTCGCGATATCTTCGCGATTTTCGAAAAAATTAAGTGGGGTAAGGCAAGGATGCATCTTCTCACCCGACCTATACATTGAGACAATTCTGAGAGACCCTACCGGAATTTAGCATCAGCAGTCACAATATTAACAACATAAGGCACGCAGATGACATAGTGCTGATAGCAGACACGGAAAATAAATTACAAAATCTCCTACAGAAGGTAGCGACGGAGAATGAGAAGAAAGGACTAAGCATATACATGAAGACAGAATGCATGGCCATCAGTAAGAGGAAGATTTTCAGGTCGGGAACACTAGAATTAAGCAGACGCGGAAGTCTAAATATCTGGGAATCGTTTTGACAGATGACGGTAAGTGCGACACTGAGATCCGTAGACGTATTGGGATGGCCAAGGACACACTCCTAAAGCTGAATAGAGTATTACGAGACAGCAGGATTTCTTTGGTAACAAAGAAAAGAATACTGAGCTGTTACCTAACGTCTGTTCTTCTTTACGGCAGTGAATTTTGGACGATTGCATCAAAGATGAAGAAGAGACTCCAGGCGACAGAGATGTGGTTCTACAGAAGGATGCTAAGGATACCATGGACCGAGCGTGTGAGCAACGATGAGGTCTTACAGAGGTTTCAAACAAGGAAGAGGCTTATACTTAACACCAGGAAGAGTCAGATGATGTTTCTGGGGCACATAATGAGGAAGGAGGGGCTGGACAATCTGATACTCACGCGTCGAATAGAGGGAAAGAGAGACAAGTGAAAACAACGCGTGACATATCTGGCTGGTTTAAGCAAATGGATGACAGAACGTGGTCTGTGGGAGGAAGCAGAGGGAAGGAAATTGTTGAGAGCTGCAAGGGATAGAGTGAGGTGGAGAGCCATTATCGTGTAGTGATGCTGTAAGTATTGTTGGCTAGGGTCACCGTGAATATAATCAAGAAGTAAAGCTGTGTTCTTGTAAAACAACACCCCACATGAATCATGTACAACAAACACGAGAGAAAAATAATCAAGCTCAGTGAACATTAATAAAATATTGTATTAACAATGTTATACAGAAATCAACAATAGTATAAAGAAAGTTGCTTCCCTTTTTCCGTAATAAAAAGGGTAAGTTTATCTAATTAATGCTGAGTACAATATTGAATGTTATTTAACTACAAAGTTCAATTAATACCTTAGCTAAATAAAGAATAGTTCCACGGTGTGTTACCAGTGTAGAAAGATGTAATGTTCATGAATGATATCAATAAGAATTAGTATGATTACTCGAATGAGTAATAATTAAGAATTAAAATGTCAATATAGCGCCGTGCCTTATTTTCCAAGAATTGAACTGCTACTGGCTCTTGGCAAACAGCGAGAGGGTTTATATAACGATGCATAGACTCCAGCGAGCTTGGCGCCAAAAATATAGAAAGATACTAAAATATGCAATTGGTCAGGAAATGGACCAATCCGTGATTTTAGAGAAAATTTCAAATTACGTGCGATGGCAAAATTGTCATATAAAAAGTATCATCTATTTATAAACCAATGACATTAAAGAAAGCGGAGGTGTGGCACATGTAAGTGATCACCACAATCGCCTACGTCCTGAAAGATAAAAAGAAAGAAAGAATTATATTGGTCCTTATATGGATTCTCGACTTCAATCACTTCCCCACGCCTTGGCTTTCCTCTGTCATTTCTATGAATATTTTCATGGTAGATTGTTCCAATTTCCTCTCCTTCTTGGTATCTTGACGGCATGAATTTAAGGGTACTACTAGATTAGTAACTAGGTGACATTGTTTTACTGTTAACTGTTAACATTTTTGTAGGCTTTCATGAAGAGAATTTATTATCAGATTCCAATAGACCTGACATTTCTTTTTGTTATGTAGATGACACTTTTTATCTCTTTAATAATGAGGATGAAGCTGACTTTTTTTTATACATCCCTTAACAATATTCATCCAGCCCTTAAGTTCACAGTAGATAACGAAACAAGTTCTTCTCTTCCATTTCTTGATATCCTTGTTTGTCTGAACAAAAAAAAACAGCTTTTACTAGTTTGTATACCTGTTGGGACACTTTTTGTCCCATAAAATGAAAACTCAATTTAACTGAAGAAATCAACACAACGTTTCATGCATCACACAAGTGAATTGAGAGGGTTTAATTTTAAGTCCTTTTTATCATTTATTTTTACATTTGAATTACATGATGTTTCACCGATATATTTATGGGCTCATTCTTTACATTCTATTTCATAGAATGCTGATTCCGATGAAAAAAAAACTCTCTCTTTAACTGATTCAGTTGTTAGTGGCTTTATTACACTTGACTTTTGCTATTTTATAATTTAATAACCAGGATAATGTAAGATTTTAAAATATTCTCTGTGTATTTTTCTTCATCGTGACTCTAAATTAGTCAACTAAAATACCAAAGAGCTATTTCAGCTGGTCGACTAACAATGACTCGTGTAAGCTTATTCTTAGTAAACTAACACTGAAATAAACAAGGGATACATTATTACAAAATAAAACTGAGATGGAATTAGATAAAATATTATTTATAACAATACAGTTATAGTAGCCTGTTTACGCAATAATTCTGAGTTCAATTTCTGGGACGAGTGCTGCCATCCAGGTGAGAAATAACAGAACTGTACTAAATAAAAGCCACCGTTCTATATCCCTCAACATGAAGGACGAAACGAGAACAATATTTTAACAGTTTAATTAAAGGGTTCATTTCGAATTTTCGAGAAGGCTGTCACACACACACACACACACACACATATATATATATATATATATATATATATATATATATATATATATATATATATATATATATATATATCGTCAGGTCACTCTAGACTTTTAAAGAGTGGATTATCGTTTATGTGGCGTCAACGAGTGCCTGTCACACAAAGTATTCTCTGTAAATGAGAGATACATAGTCCTTTTATGACCTCACCCTAGCTACCACCATCACACACATACCCGCATACATACACACACACACACACACAGGCACATACGCACACACACGCACGGACACACACACACAAACTCGGTAATAAAGATGAGGACAACAGTCCGAACAATGTATAATATATATATATATATATATATATATATATATATATATATATATATATATATATACAGGTATATGTATGTATGTATATAATGGGCTCTCCCATCGGCTTCGACGTATGAGGATCTGACAACTTAATTGATTCAGTTATGAAATTTTGTGCGATAATCTTAAGTGGTACTTAAGACCCGCTAGTGATTTATTTACAAGGGAGGCCGCATATGGAGCAAGAGTGAGGATTGTCGGATGAGTTCACTGTTAGATTGGTTGACCATTTAGATCTTTCTCTCGCTTGTTGAAGACGATTCAGACAAGCAGATTGAAAACTGCTGAGTCCACTAAAACACGTTCATCACCATTCTACCCGTTCCAGGGCTAAGATCTCGAGGGTGTTATGAGCTATATTTACAGCTGACAAGTTTCTCTTCAGTTTGTCATTGTATCTTAGCCATATATATATCGACATTGCGGATTGACTATTGATTATTGGCATCTTGCGGATTCCAGCCATATCACGTTGAGACAATCACTGAAATTAAGCTACGTCGAGCAGTGTCTGTACCTACTGACTAACGACAATACCAGGTGTTGCCAGCTTGGATGTGCAGGTGGTGTAATGGAACCGAGTTCCACGTCCTCTCGGGTTCATTATATTTATTTACGCGCAAATACCCTTTAGAAAGTCATGTGTCCGCCTTTTTTCGTCTGTGGCTTAAATAGTAGGAATGGTATCAATAAACGTTTATCTCCGAAACTTTTTTACAATCTGAACATATTTTCTGAATGTAAATAACCTGTAAATGGTTGATAAGCCGTAAAAACAAAAACAAAAAACAAAATCAATCAATCTGAAAAATTTTCTTCTGGCAGATTAACACGACAAGATATTGTCTTTATACACATGTGCAGTACGTTTTCATCTGGCCACACAACCGTTTCCATATATCCAAATGTCTGGGTTCGTTCCAGTGTGACCTGAATATATCTATAACCCTACCCGTGAGCCTCCTGTACTTCCAGTCACGCATCAAAGACCCTGTTGCACTGTTACTCCATCTCCTTGTGTTTCCGCCACGAAGCCGAGCAACAGCTAATAAATCAGTGCACATCAACAAAAAAGAAATTGAGGCACAATTATTGTGGAAGATAAAAGGTACACGTCTGAATTAACCTTTCTGAATTGGCTAGGGATTGATTGGTCCCATTGGCGGAAAAACAGCCTGTGGCTTCATATCCGTTCCATGTCTGAAAATCCGTGTCTTTGAGAGGAAGCAATATTACACGAATACAACGGGGAAGGTGGGTAGCAATTAAACAAAGCCCGGTCAACTGAAGAGATACAGGAAATAAAGTAAACGAAAGAAGAAAGAAAAACAGAAAAAAAAAAGAAAAGAAATGAATTAAAACCAGTGACTGTCGCATAATTTGAGATGTTCTAAAACAATGACAACTGTTTTGCTTTTCTCTCATCCTCTCCCTCTCTCTCTCTCTCTCTAGCTATATATCTCACTCTTTTTCTCTCTCTCTCTCTCTAGCTATATATCTCACTCTTTCTCTCTCTCTCTCTCTAGCTATATATCTCACTCTTTCTCTCTCTCTCTCTCTCTCTCTAGCTATATATCTCACTCTTTTTCTCTCTCTCTCTCTCTCTCTTTCGGTGTACAAACATGAACATACATGCTGAAAAGGACATAGAATAGATATACAGGATGTGCAAAAGTAGGTATACAGTAATAAAACAAATCGTATGCACACAGCTTATTGGAATGATTATACAAAAATTAATAATAACCAATAATGCTTACTGTTTACCTACTTATGCTGTTAGGGTTGAACAAAATCAGTGAGAAGACACATCCATGTCCTCTCACAACTGATAACTATTCCTTTCTTCTCATCTAACCTTTAATGCGTTGTTTAGGCGGTCATGTCGCTTTCTCTATCTACTAATGTCATCTGCGTATATTATATTATTAAGGTTGCACCCATCCAGAATAAATCCTGGTAGAATCACCAACTCAATTAGGATAGTCTCGATATTGAGGTTGAACAAATCCGGTGAGAAGACACATCCTTGTCTGATGCCCGTTTCTAACCTCCAGTAATTTGCGTGTCGACGTGTTTATTCGGCGTTAACCTTTTTTTTATTGTGTTCATTTATTATTATCATTATCATTCTTTGTCAGTGTTGTGAAGTAAATAAGACGCCCCAGTAACACAAATGAACTAGATAAGACACCTTAAATAAAGAACTCAATGTGAGTTAGTAGAAATTAACCGCTCTTAGTCCTAGGCTCGTGACAAGACAAGAACTCCGTCTTCGGGCATAGGATGATTCAGTCGGGAGTCTGTTTTCGGATAGAGACTCGGCTTTGAAAAACAGACGCTGTTTGGCTTGCCACTGACCCCTTCGGACAAATG
The DNA here is from genome assembly GCA_963932145.1 of Acanthosepion lycidas. Lineage (NCBI taxonomy): Eukaryota > Metazoa > Mollusca > Cephalopoda > Sepiida > Sepiidae > Acanthosepion > Acanthosepion lycidas. Next base: position 50,616,670 of record OZ010585.1, read on the forward strand.
GTGACTCAGTTAGATTCTGTCTTCGGATAGAGGCTAGGCTGAGAAAAAAATGCAGTACTGTAACCTAGCCTGCATTTATGGGAGCTGGATAAATTTTGACCAGTGACTCGGTTGGAAACACTGGGGTTCCCCAGAGTAAACTTGACCTTGTGTCTAGTCCGCAGTCGGGCGACTGGTAATACCAGTTAGTTGCAATGAGTCCTCGGCTCTTAAGAAGACAAGATCACTGTCTTCGGACAGAGGATGACAAGACCCCCGTATTCTGACGGAGAGTGACTCAGTCTTGGTTCTGTCTTCGTATAGAGACTCGGCTCAGAAAAACAGACCTGTAATGTACCCGTGCCAGCTTTTGCGGAGGTTGCGTAAATTTTGACCATTGGCCCGGGTAGACCCCACCTCTCTCACACACACACACACACACACACACACACAGACCCATCACACACAGTAAATTTGACCTTTTGTCGCATGTAGTCTGCAGTGGGGCGACCGGTAAATACGAGCCAGTCGCAGTCTATCACAGACTTGCGACAAGACCTCTGTTTTCGGACAGATAGTGACAAAAGCTCCGCCTTCGGGCGAAGGATGATTCAATCGTTGTCTGGCTTACGAGTGACAAGATGTCTGTCTTCGGGCATAAGATGACTCAATCGGGGCTCTGTCTTCGAATAGAGACTTGGCTGGGAAAAACAGACAATTACATTACCCAAGCTCGCTGTTGCGGGGGGCAGAGTAAATTTTGACCGATGACAGAAGTGGAATCTTCACCTTGTGTCACAACTAGTCCGCGTTGTCCGCACGACCGGTAAATATCAGTCTCTTGCAGTCAGTCCCAAGCTCGCGACAAGGCAAGACCTCTTTCTTCGGGTTAAGGGTGACTCAGTAGAGATTCTGTTTTCGAACTGAGTGTGTTTAGTCGGTGGTCTTACTTCCGATAGAGACTCGGCTGAGAAAAACAGACAAGTGCTGTACCCGATCCGGATTTTGCGGGGTCTGGGTAAATTTTTACCATTTTGGTCGTGTGGAAACGCTCGAGGTCCCCACATAAAACTTGACCTTGAGTCGCATCTAGTCCGCATCTAGGGCGACAGGTAGTTGATTGTCAATCTCTCTGTCTTTTTTTAGAGGAAGACTCGGTCACAGTGTCCAATCCCAAGGTTGCGGGAGCCGGGTAAATATTGACCTTTGGTCTGAGTGTTCGCACTCGGATTCTCCACGCCATACTCGACCTTGTTTCACATCTTGTCTCGGGAGATTGGGTAAATACCAGGCAGTTTGCTGTCAGGCTCGAGATTGTTAAGCTCTGTCTTCAGGCAGAGAGCGACTCACTCGGGCTCTGTCTATGGACTGAAACTCGGCTGAGAAAATAGACAATTCTTGTCAAGCTCTCTGCTTGGGATAGAGTAAGACTCATTGCGACTCCGTTTATGGACGAAGACTCGGCTGAGAAAAATAGAAAAGGCAAAGTGCTCGATCGCTCGGTTGCGAGGACTGGGCATATTTTGAACTTTGTCCCAAGTGTAAGCGCTCGTATCCCCCACATTAAACTCGACCTTGCGTGACATCTCGTCTCAGTTGGGACACTGAGTAAATTCCAATCCGTCGTATTCAAGTAATCTGCTGTCTTGTTCAAACGGACAGAGTGTGACACAGTCAATGCTTTATCTACGGGTGGAGGACACGGCTGAGAAAAATAGATGACATAATCTATAAAATAATACGGTGATATATGTGTTTCATGTTGTAGCTTTGTTGAAGTTATATTTTGATATCTTTAAGAAATTGTAGGATATTATATGGATTAATGTCAAGAAAGGGTTCTTTCATGTTGGTTGGTTATGTTTAGCGACATATCAACCCGTATGAGTTTATAATTTGATAATATTTTGTGTTTGAGGGTTCCCTATTTGCTCATAGCTCTAACAGGTGCTAACACTCCGGGTTAGTGTGGAGCTGGAGCAAATAACAGGTGATTCCACGCTCCACAACACCCTTCCGATCAGAGGCCTGACTACCGGATGTAGTTTATATACACATACTCCGGAGATAGATAGATAGATAGACAAGCGGAGATAGATAGATAGATCTGATTTATTTGTTTAACGGCATGTCAACTTCTTATGGGTCACTTAATGTCGAATTTTATTTTTCTTGGCAGCTTTTGTATAAAAATATGATCTATGTTATTCTGCTTTCACAACTGAAACATGGCCGATGATTCTCAGCTTTTGTGCCTATAAATATTTGTATGGCCAAAATAATTAGAGTCGGTGATAAGTGTGTTTTATGCTGTAGCTTTGTTGAAGTTATATTTTAGAATAGAGTTTGATATCTTTAAGAATTTCGAGTATATTATATGGATTAATCTCATGAAAGAGTTCTTTCATGTTGGTTGATAGTTTTGTTTAGAGGTATATCAACCTTTATGGGTTATTTAATGCTGAAATCTAAATATTTTGAACAACATTTTATGGCTTCAACTGAATATATTTTGAATGTAATTGCATGCCTTCCACTACAGATAAAACGTATTGTTGATCATTTTGCTCTAAATATGTATTATTGATCATTTGACTATAAATAGGTATTGTTGGTAATTTTACTATCAACTGCAGATAAAATATATTGCTTGAAATTCTACTATAAATCGCACTGGAGGTCATTTTGTTATATTCTCGGTAGTAGATGTGCACCGTTGATGAGTACCAAATATAGGACGAAACGGCCGTCCAGTGCTTTCTGTATTCTGTTGAGGATTATTTGGGGCTCTATGAATTAATACACACACACACACACACACACACACACACACACACACATATATATATATATATATATATATATATATATATATATATATATATATATATATTGGATTCCCCAGTTGTTTCATCTTATAAGATTCCAATAATTCAGTTCGAGAACAAATATCGTATATGGAGAGTTCTGTTACAAAAACTGAGCTGCTAGTATCGCACAGAAAGGGACATTCAATCACACACACACACACACACACACATATATATATATATATATATATATATATATGTCGGGTGTAACAGCAAAAATTTAAAATAGTGTAACACCATAATTGTCCATCTTGGAAAATGTTTAATATCTAAAAAATATCACTGAACTAATTGAGTTTTCTTTTTCCAGGTTTTCAGAGAAGACCTTTAGCCATCTTGACAGCCTTTGTCGCAAGAATCACTGAAAACCCTTTGAGTTATTCAGCTAGAAAGAGAGCAGATTAAAATCGTTTTGTGTCAGCCCCACTGTCGTTACAACTGAGGAATGGTCCATTCACGAAACATCAAGACAACGGTTAATAGGTTTAAAAAAGAGGGAAAAAAATAAAAGGAAAACCGGATCAGGAGGTCACAAGAAGAAAAGGGTTCATCACTTCAACTTAGAGCTAAAGAGATCAATTAGAAAAGATTCAACATCCCTAAGATTTTGGGCACGTGAGGTGGGGAGTTTCAGCTATGACAGAGCAGTGAAAAAGACTTGAAAATGAAATCGGACGGGAAAGATTTGAATCACCTTGTTACTCTATGACAGAAAGTTAGAAGGTTAGAGATGGTGAATAATCATCTTGAATGAGGTGGAAAATAAGCCTGGAATAATATATATATATATATATATATATATATATATATATATATATATATATATATATATAATAAAACTATTTCAAGGTTTCAGGAGAAAATAGCGGTTATAATTTGAGCCAAATAGATTTTAGAACGTCCTCCAAATATCGATCTGTTCAGCTAACTGGCCACTTTCAAGATAATGAACCAACGAATACTAATAAAAAGTTGAAACTGATAATAATGACTTAAGGAGTAATAGACTTAAAGAGTAATAGACTGAAGTTGTGTGACTTATATATATATATATATATATATATATATATATATATATATAATTATATATAATAATATAATTATGTATATATATATATTATTCATAATTATATATATATATATAATATATATATATATATATATATACACATTTATATATACATATATACATTATATATATATATATATATATATATATATATATATATATATATATATATATATATATATATACATATATATATATATCTATATATATAATTTTAAAGTTTCTGAACTTGATGCATGGTTATATTTAGAGGTTAATATTCGCAACTTTTTATTTTTATTACATAATAAATTGGTGATTAATTAGTTATCCTGATTTCTTATATAATCTAATATTAATTTTAAAGCATTAATAAATTGTATCTAGGGTCTGTTGTCTCGTTATTTGAATTATCATATGCTTGTAATTTAATTGTCCATTATATCTTGCGTAAAAATATTCCAACTTGTCGGGAATAGTGGTTGTTTTTTTACGACCAACACCATCATTTGACAAGACACCAGAAGGGTTGAAGCAAAATGGCTATTTTTGTAGTAACATATGTTATATTTTTAATATATATATATATATATATATATATATATATATATATATATATATATATATATATATATATATATGTCTATATATAAGGCTCAACATCTAATATATATATATATATATATATATATATATATAAATTTCCAAGATGATAGAATCAATTTCCGGGCAGGAGCAGGAATATAATATAAAAGACTCAAACATTAATATTCCATAGTTATAATTTATTACATTTGAATCGTAATCACGATAAAAATGTCTGGTGAATTGGATCGTGATTACGATTCAAATGCAATAAATTATAACAATGAAATATTAGTGTTTGAGCCTTTTATATTATATTCCTGTTCTGGTCTGGACATTGATTCTATCATCTTGGAAATTTATATATATATATATATATATATATATATATATATATAAAATAACAAAATGAAAACTTATCTAACCCGAGACGTTTCATCCTCTGGTGGGCTTTATCAATCAAATGTGAAGATTGTTTCCAACATTATATAAAAATATAAATATTTTTAGTCTTTTATACTTTTTTTTCAAATTTAAGTGAAAAAATGTTATGCCTTATAAACGAATAGAAGTATTTTTTATGGTGGATGCTAAAATTATTCACTTTTGTTTATTACACATTAAATTACGTCACTAAGCATCTTCCATAATTTACCTTGATTAACTTTTCAGTTAAATGTTTTAAAAAAATAATAAACTAACGACATTTTCACTTTTGTTCATAAATGCATATAGATTACCACGGCATGATGTTACTAGCCCAACACAGAGTCTGTTCGAATCCAGAATTGTTCATCACATTGAGAACCCTGTCTGCCCTGCTAGTAAAATATGAAGAGAGAAGAAATGAGTTATAATATTTGTCGTAAGCAAACGCAACATCCTTAACGGGAATTTGAACCTGACACGAACAAATATATTTTCTACTACGATAGCCGCTGCACTACCTGCAGGCACCCACCTGTACAGGCACCCACCTGTACAGACCTCCACCTGTACAGACCCCCACCTGTTCAGGCAACCACCTGTTTCCTCGCTTGGTTCCTTTAAATTCAGATCACGATATAGTATTTTCCATTGTTTTTCTTTATGAATCAGTAGATAAGATCTCATAATCTTCAAAACATTGATACAATTAAACAGCATCCTTATTATAACACATTAATCTTCTGTCCAATATCAATATTGCTAACCTCGGAAGTGATTCTATTATTTTTTTCTGGAGTTTCCCACTCTTTATAATTAGTGTCTTTTTTTTTCCGCAAGAAATTTCAAAAATCGGTAAACACTCCAACATTATTCTGTACTAGTTTTAACCAGTTGAAATTTGACGGTTTTCCAACTTGAATTTTCTGATGAATCATAATTCTTAAGTTAATGATTGAAGAAGCTAATGGCGAGTTCTACGGCAATAAAATATCTGTAGAAATTCCCCTGTACATCATTAAGTATTTGAGCTTAACAACTTTAACAAAATATTGCAATAACAAACAGCGTTATTTTAAGAAGTGGGTAAAAACTAAAAGATTTGAAATTGAAAACATTTTCAACTTCACTGAAACAGCCGTTAAATATTTCTATCTTCCACCCTTTCTTGTTTTCTTTCTTTCTTTCTTTCTTTATTTATTTATTTATTTCGTTCTTTCTTGCTTTCGTTCATTTTCTCGCTGAAACCAAATAATCTCTTTACCCATCTTTCCAAGATCTTTCTCATCTCATCCTGTTCATCTTATCTATCTATCTATCTATCTATCTATCTATTTTTTTTCATTCCGGTCATTTATCTATCTATCTATCTTTTTGTCATTCTCGTAATTTATCTATCTATCTATCTATCTATCTATCTATCTATCTATCTATCTATCTATCTATCTATCTATCTATCTATCTTTCTATCTATTTTGTCTTTTTCTCTACCATTTCGTTCTAAGCAGATTAAAACTTTCAATGCCTGAGTGCCATAATAATTTAATTTAAAATTGTTTATATTGATATATTTGTATTATAATGCATAAACATGTTCTTATCTAAAAGAGTTATTTTTCAACAAGAACAGTTGAATAATTTAACAAATTAAATGCAATGGCAATCGATATCTTCTCTCTTCTTAATTCCTGTTCTATTAATTTTTCTTGATCCTTAATAATGTTCTTTTATTTTTATATTATTCCTCACTCAGAAAGCCTCTACATCTTAGTGGCTTTATTACCTTGTCTGTGGTAAAATGATTAAAAAAAGTAAAGAAAGTATAAGCAACCGACATCTCCAATAACAATCAGGTAGAACCATACACTCTCCCCCACGCTGTTCGTCTCCATCGACCGGGGTGACAAATGTAAGACATGATGACCGCAGATCTTAGCGTTTTTAAAGAAAGAACTACTTTTGTATAACGAAATAAGAGAAAAGCCTAAAAAGTGATTGCCCGACAAAGGACGCATGTGTACAAAATTGAGTAGCGAGATCTGAAGCAAAAGGAAACCCCAAAAGTCAAGCAAAGAAACTATGTAACGTTCAGAAACGAGCTCTGTGATGGGTTGGGAAACAGATGACCCTTATTGAGGTGGGTGGAATTATGGGACATCAGGTCAACTTACTTAAAAATATTGGGTGTGTGGGCGCTCAATACTAAATGCAGTGAATATCCAAAGCAACTAAAACGGATTGCATTTGCTCTCGTCCAAAAATTTTTTTGCTTCTAACCGTATACCGGCCGATATATTTTCGGACGTTCGTCACGTGTATTTCGCATGTTCAAAATCGGTTAGAACCTTTTTTAAAATGTCTTTATATTAGGTTGGTGCAAAAATAATGACGTAATAATGTCGTTTTTCGACGTATTTTTTAACGTCGAAAAACGACATTATTACGTCATTATTTTTGCACCAACCTAATACAAGAATAATGTCGTCTAATAGTATCAGAGAACTGAGTGTTATGCTCTTGTGTGTGATCAAATAAATGTTTATAATTTTTTTTATTTAAATAATCGTTAAACAATATCGGATAGCCAAAGCGGCTGCTTTATTTGTTGTTAGTAATTACAGAATCAACATATTTATAGTCTCTCAAGGATGATAGTAACAGAAATGTGTCGGAGACATACAAGTTAATTAAACAAAGACGTCAGTAGAATTTTTAAAATCAAGTTGATCTTTTAATTAAGATAAGATCACAGATAGCTATTGAATTTGCTGTAAAATCTCAAGGAAACTTACTACACTGGTAATATTAATAGTATCCGTTTCCTTATAAGAAAACATCCGGCATATATTGATTGAGAAGCCAGTGCAACTGTCGGTTGGATTTTATAAAATATTATTATTGAAACAGTTTTACAGAAAAAATTAATTTCTCAAGTCTTGTAGCTGTTATTTCTCTTTCAACGATCGACGGGGTGTGCCTTCTTAAACTCTTGTTTGAAGCAGTATGAAACATCAACATCTTGATTACGTATATTATTTCCTCTTGTTGGGGCTGTGTAAAATCCTCTAGTGATGTGATTCTTGTCCTTTGTTTGTGATTGTGTAGCGCCAGTATACAAAGTTCAAAGAAGAATAGTCTTCACTAAGAGCTATAGGGTTCATTCGATCGAAATATTTCAAGAATTGCTCTGAGAAAACGATTGCTGGTAGTTTGGATATTTCAGAACGACTTGGGCGCCATGAATGGCATCCATAAGTGATTCTCGTTTGCAAAACACAGCGAATGAGTTCAAACAAAAATTAGTAAGGAATTAATAATAATTATAATGCCCCATTTTGAGAAGTCACACAACTTCAGTCTATTACTCTTTAAGTCTATTACTCCTTAAGTCATTATTATCAGTTTAAACTTTTTATTAGTATTCGTTGGTTCTTTATCTTGCAAGTGGCCAGTTAGCTGAACAGATCGATATTTGGAGGACGTTCTAAAATCTATCTGGCGCAAATTATAACCGCTATTTTCTCCCGAAACCTTGAAATAGTTTTATTATATATATATATATATATATATATATATATATATAGCTAAACATAGAGGACCAGAAGTCAAGGTAGGTTTGTCTAGGTTTAACTAGGTCTGATCTACTCATTGTATTGAGCACTTAATTTAGTTGTTTTGCGTATTCGTATCGGTTTTTTTTTTCTTTGGGCATTGAACTTGCATGCTGGACGATTATTTTCGGCTGACGTACATGTTCTTGTTTTTTTTTTTTTCTTTTTTTATAACATTTTTTACCATTTGATATCGGTTTGATTATTTGCAAATCAAGACAACGAAGGTTTTCCGAACGAGTATAATTTCTTATACCGATAGGATTACTACTGTTTCAAAAACCGAAGCTAAAAACTTCAAATTTAATTATATAATTAAATTAAAAGCATTAGTTCTGTTTCATCTTTAAGCGAATTTTGGAATAATTCATTTTTAAATTTACCGAGTTTTAAAAGCAGTCATAATTATTTGTTGCTAAGGATACAGAGAAATTTAAACAGGGGCAGTGGCGTATTCCTTTTTATTAACTATTATTGTATCAATTATGAGTTACCTTCGAAAAAGAGGTTAAGTCTAGGTAGGGTAGGTGTGCATTTCTCAACGAATTATGACGGCCATTCAACGCATGTCGTCTGGTTTTTATCAACGACAAAAAGTTTTTCGACATTTTTTTCCGTTAAATTCGAACTTGTATACATAAAGATTTTTTCTAAAAGGGAATTATAATACATTATATTGAACTACAATTTTAAAATATTATTTGTACTTTTAATTACTAATAGACTATAGTTCTTTTTAAAACAAATAAATGTAATAGAATTACTTAAATTATTTAAAAATTATTATTACATATCAAATATAAGTATGTATATTACAAGCTCCCATTCTTTTTTCTGTTTTTTATTTATTTTATTTTATTTTTAAATATTATTTAAGGAAGAGTTTGACAATGTCGGCATTTCTTTGATTCAGTAAATTTCCTTTTTTTATGAACTTAGTAATATATAGTTTCTCATGTATGGACAGAGAACATGGGCCATTTAATGACTTACATATTCTAGCTTTTCTTATTAATTTCCATTTTACTGTAAGTGATTTATTGGTTTCTTTTAAGTGTCAGAAATATTTCAATAGGGGCGTCTGATTTCGGTATTTATTTATCCTATTTATTTTTTTAAATTAGTTAATTTATAATATTTATACTCTGTAAATTTACATTGAGTACTGTTTTGTAAAAATAAAAATATCAATAAGAACGCCGGATTATATATCTTACCGTTCGTTCTTTTTTTACTCTTATATATATATATATATATATATATATATATACAAGTGCCAATTTTCAGAATTATTTTCGACTTTCTCTCCGATCATTGTCCGAACAATATAATCGAAAAGTAAGGAATTTTCAAGTGTTCTACTCCAAGACGTCATGAAATTTCTATTTTCCAGCAAACAAAAAAAAAGGCTACAAAGAAAATCTGTGTTTTCATGATGCAAAAACTGGTTGACAGGTACCCCGTGATCATTAAATTACGATGATCTGTGGAGATTTTAAAATTTAAGATACTGCAAGTCACGGGAAGACTTCAACGGCAATAACTTTTTAATTTGTCAACCATTTCCATATACAATCTTTCTTTAAACTGTTGCCTCCGGCGAGACTTTGAAAGTTCCTCCTCTATTCTTGGAAAATATGCGGGAAGCGTAGCGATTATCGGAGCAGAAAATAGAAACGGTGAGCCGAGATCAAACTCCGTTGGATTCACTTTTGCACTAATAACTTTGGGAAAAGTGTGAATCCATTTCTTTTCCTCCAAGTTATGGGTTAAAACGCAGTTTATCAAACGATCTCTAGCCTTGAGAGAAAGACAACTCCGAATTTTAGATCATGAAGTAAGTAACACTTACCGACAGAACTATGTTTCCCAAATCATGATAATTAGAAGATGATAAAGAAATAGAATTTGAATTTAGTCAGAATTACCTACATCTTGAAGGGTCATGACATTAAAAATAACCTCATGGCGAAGTGTCTCACTATAAAGACGAGATTATCGATTTAGCGTCAATTTTTTTTTTTTTTTTGTAATATGCGACGTTTAAATCTTGGGTTATCTTCACAACTATCCATTCTCCTCCTAAATTCAGCTGCCCACTTTTGTGTTGTTGATAAAGCAGAAACCACACACCCTAATGTAGCAACTATGAATGTCCTTGGGAGGAAACATTTTTTCTGCAGATACTTTATTATAACACCACACTGCCTAATTTTGTCAATTTTCAAGAAAAGCTGATACTAGTTACATTTGATGTGTTCTTTTACCAGTCAGATGTCAGTTTATCCAGAAAGAATCAAGGCAGTTATTAATAAGAAGAGTTGAAATGAATGCATCCAAGATTTCACAGCTCTAGCATCACTCCATGGTCAGTCTATGAAGCTTTTAGCCAACCCTTTAAGATATCCTTCAAATACTAACAGCAAATTCATGACTGATGCTTTTGATGACTGTTGTATTTTAAATCAGCCCACCAAAACCAGGGAGTGTATATACGTGTACATACACGCCCAACCAGGTATATATACCCTAGTAAATGGACATGTATATATAAGTATACATAAAAGAGGCCCTAATATATATATATATATATATATATATATATATATATTAGGGCCTTTTTTATGTATACTTATATACACATGTACATTTACTAGGGTAGGCTGACAAGTTTATACGCTGACTATGACAGAGGGATACTAGAGCTGTGAAATGTTACACGCATTACTTTCAACTCTTATTAATAGCTGCATTGTTTCTATCCAGGTAAACATCTGACTCTTCAAAGAAGACTATTCTCCCTAATAGTAAAAAGAATATCAACAGCAGGCATAACATCATCGTCATTACAATTCTGGTTCGCAGCCACGTGTTTTTTTGTTTTTTTTTGTTTGTTTTTTTCATGTGGAACAAATGATAGTCAAAATCAAGAGAATAGGGACGTTGGTGTCTTGTTCAAGTTTCTGCCTTCCCCTCCTAAGTTCAACTGCCCACTTTTACAGTGCTGATAAAATTGGAGCAGCATCCACTAATGTAGCAACCATATCAACATGAATGTACTTTGGGGATAAACCACTTTTGCTAGGAGTACATGTTAACATCACTTTGACAAATAATAGTGTCCATTTTCAAAAGAAGTCGCTACTAGTTCAACCTGAAATCTTCTTTGAACAGTCAGATGTAAGTTTACCCAGAAAGAAACAATGCAGTTATTAATAAGAAGAGTTGAAATGAATGCCTGCAAGATTTCATAACTCTAGCATCACTCCATAGCCAGACTATGAACCTTTCAGCCCGCCATTTAAGATATGCTTCGAATACGAACAGCAAATTCATGACTGATGTTTTTGATGTCTGTTGTATTTTAAATCAGCCCACTGAAACCAGAGAGTGGATATACGTGTACATACATACCCACCCAGGCATATGCATATATAGCATTCACTGCCATATAGGAAGATTATTATTACAGAGCCAGTAATCACTCTTCCCTATGTTTCTAACGACCATTTCCTGTTACTTTGTTTATGTTCTGGAAGGCACTATTCGTCATTGCAATGCACTTTCAGATTTATTTGTTACATTTTACATTGTTTCTTAATACTAATTACGACCAAAGAAAAAAACGATACCTAAGGTTTTAAAGATAAAGCACCTTTCTCGAAGTTTTTATTTTAAATTGTCAAGCTATCGATTAAACATAATATTTCGAATACTTTGCTTTATTTCAAACTTAATTTAAATTGATTGGAATGAGTTTTTTTTTGGGGGGGGGCGTCAGGAAAAACGCTAAAATCTTCCATGTTGACAAATCTGTCAAGAAAATGTAAATTTCTTTATTAAAAAAATCTTCCAAAAATAAAATATACGTTTCTAAAACTGGAGATTATCTGATTTAAAGTTCAATTAACGTCATTTGAAATAACTATTACTTACTTTTAGCTTAAAATATCGCAGAAAATCAATTGTTAGCGAGGAGGTGCTGTTTTGCGAGGTGTTGACAATTTTTTCATTAGACATACGTTTGGAATTTTTTAGTGAAGGGCACAAAACTGTAACAGTTACTAGGCAAATGCAACGTGAAAGACTTTTATATATATATATATATATATATATATATATATATATATATATATATATATATATATATATATATATAACTATCCAGGATTCTTAAAGATTTTAGAAAATATTCTAAGCAATCTAGTATTTTATTAATTTTTCGGTACTTTGTGTTTAAAGTCTAACTTACGAAGACGCTTGTTGGAGTAGTACTAGAAAGTTAGCAATAAATTTAACTGAACTACAGTTAACACTCTTATTTTCTGATAATGTCTCATTTGGACATCCGTATTTGAAATATTGGGCTGTCGTTGAATTGTAGTTAGAATTTCCATTTATGATTAATAGATATAGTTTTTGCTTAATGAAATATCACCTGACCGCTAAAAATTAATACAGAACTTCTAAAGATTTAAAAGCTTATAAATTATTCTAATTAAAATATTAAAAATAATTTTAAAATTCTTTTAAAAATTCAGTATTCATCGAAAAAAAATTTTTTTTTCAAGACTATAGTTTCCCTAACATTTTTTTACAGATAAAAAACCAGTTAAAAGCTTTTGGAATTAAATATTTTCTTATTTAACCCACTTAAAAAAAAAAAAAAAAAAAAAAAAAAAACGCCGCTGGGAAACGCTCCATAAGCCTATGAATAGGAAGTGACATTCTTTGTCATCCTCTTTTTCCTTTTTCATCCAGGGACGGTAAGATGTAAGTCGAACGAGGAAAACGCTTTCTCACTGGGGAACGCACACGTACGCAACTTTCACTTCATTCCCACTAGGACTTCTACACACATTTTACACACATAAACAAGTCATTAGTTTAAAGGTTTTCTTTGTTCATGTTCATTGTTTTCTAACACGCAACAATATTCTGTTGACTATGTATACCTTTGTTTTGCTAATACATACTCATCGTTAGTTTATATAGATAGTTTTGTAGTTGTTTAACATTTTTTTACCCGGACTCACATACCGAGTCCGCCATTATTGTTGCGGGAAATATAAACCAGAAGACACGTGTTTTCCTCCGAAACACTTGTACAGCTCGCCCACAGTAGTTTTGATGCAATTTTTATTTTACGATTCAGAGCAGATGTGGTGGGGGGATATTTTTTACCAAGATTTAAAATTTTCAGAGGATTTTCCTTTCTAACTAATATTAGCATTAAGCACTACAAAAACAATTTCTCGAAATTTCATAAAATTAAATAACTGGGTGTTAACAGTTGTAAAGAACAAAAAGAAAAAGGATTTCACAAAAATTTTCTGAAAGGAATGTTTTTTAAAAATTAATTTAATTCATTTCTTAATAAGTCTTGAAAGTTCAATCCGACACTTATCTAATTTTTGCTTGAATTTCCAAATCATTTTTTGAACCGCAAAAAGGGACTAATTTTTTGCATATTAATTTATAGTCACCTACTGAGGCAAGAAAAACAAATCTTTTAAGCAAAATTTAAAAGGTTCTAAAAAGATCAAATATATAATTAATAATTAATATTTAATAAAATATAATTTGTTTTTTTTTTTTCTCTTAATAATAACATAAAAAAATGACGATAAAATTTGGTTTTTAAGTTTGGGGTATTTTTCATCAGCTCTGATCATTTTTGGAGGTACCTAGTTACACACTTTCTAGATTTACCATTTGCTTGATTTTGACGTCTGAAATTCGTATCTTACTGATAGCGAAATATTCTGTCTTCAGTAAATGTTAGTCCTCTCTTACCTTTACAACCTTGTGTTCTTGCAGTTTCCGCTATGTGTTTACACATCAAAACGATATTATCAGACTTTTGTGTCCATTAATAATAAATCCTAACCGGACTTCTGAAAGGATCACAATGCAATAAAGGTCAAATACATCCGGTTTAGACAACCAATTTATGACCCTCAAAAATAAGAAAAGAAAATTGAAAATGAACTTTTTACCTTGTGAGATTAAACCCTTAACATTTGTAGTATTCGACAAAAGAGAAAGAAAGGAAAGAAGAAAGGAATGAAGGAAGGAAGGCAGAAAGAAAGAAAGAAAGAAAGAAAGGCGAAAGACGGAAAGAAAGAAAGAAAGAAAGAAAGAAAGAAAGGCAGGCAGGGAGGAAGGAAGAAAGGCGGAAAGAAAGAAAGAAAGAAAGAAAGAAAGAAAGAAAGAAAGGCGGAAAGAAAGAAAGGCAGACAGGGAGGAAGGAAGAAAGAAAGAAAGAAAGAAAGAAAGAAAGGCGTAAAGAAAGAAAGAAAGAAAGGAAGGAAGGAAGGAAGGAAGGAAGGAAGGAAGGAAGAAAGAAAGAAAGAAAGGCAGACAGGGAGGAAGGAAGAAAGGCGGAAAGAAAGAAAGGCAGACAGGGAGGAAGGAAGAAAGGCGGAAAGAAAGAAAGGCAGAAAGAAAGAAAGGAAGAAAGAAAGAAAGAAAGGAATAAAGAAAGAAAGAGTTGAGATGAAAAGAACATAACAAATAATGGGGTTTTAGAAACAAAGAATTCGATGCGAAGGTTTTGCTTCCCAGAAAGAGATTACCGAAATGAAAGAAAGAAATTTGAAAAATAATTTCAATGTATGACCGCTCTTTGTGAAGCCTTTCAAAGAGTCGATAAAGAATTGAAATTGTTGTTAAAAACGTTGAAGTGTTCTCGTGATGGACAGAGAATGAAAGCTTCAAAAAATATTAAAAAGAAGTTTGAGCAGAGAAGAAAAAAGTGACAATAAATATAAAAAAGAATAGCAACCAGGTCAGCACCCACCTCATTCATTTATG
The DNA here is from genome assembly GCA_963932145.1 of Acanthosepion lycidas. NCBI lineage: Eukaryota > Metazoa > Mollusca > Cephalopoda > Sepiida > Sepiidae > Acanthosepion > Acanthosepion lycidas. Next base: position 50,632,005 of record OZ010585.1, read on the forward strand.
TGACCGTTATAAAATTTTGATTACCCACTTAACCTACAGAAAGTAGAGAGGAAAGTCTTAATGAGTAGAAAAGGCGCTGATAGAGGAAGCGATGTAAAGGTCCTGAAGTTTGAACCTTGGTGTTGGTTGGGGAAGGTAATGAAAAGGACCTTTTTAAGAAAATGAGAATTTTCGAATGAAAACCAATGAAAAAAATGTCTCTTGCTGAATGAGTAAAGGCAAAAAAGAAAGATAAATGCGATGCAGTGAAGAAAAAAGAATAGAAATGAACACCAGAAAAAAAGAGAAAGGACGAAAAGCAAGCGAAGGTATGAAAAAAAGAAAAGAAAAAGAATGACCAATGAAAGATATGAAGAAACAAAATTGAGAATAAAAAAAGAAAAAAGAGAATGAAAGAAAGAAAAATAATGGAAAGGAAAATAAAAAAAAAAGAACGAAAAAATAAAGAGAAAGACAAAAATGGAAGAAAAACGAATATAATGAAAGACGAAAGAAGGACAAAAAAGAAGAGAAAAGAGGAAGGACTATAAAATAGGAATAAATAAAGAGAATGAAGGAGAACAAAGAAAAAAATAATATGAGAAAAGAGGAGAGAGCGAAAATGAGAGAATATAAAAGATGGAAAGAAGGTGGTATAAAGAAATAGAAAAATAGAAGAAATTAAAAGAAAAGAAAAAGTGGACATAAGAAAAAAAAGAATGTCATGAAAGAAAGGAAAAGGGAGAGAAAAGAAGGAAGCAAGTACTAGAAAAAAAAAAAAGATTAGAGGCGGATGACAAAAGAAAGAAAAAAGCATACAATGGAAGGCGAAATGAAAAAAAGAAAGAGGAAAAGAGAGCGAGGAAGAAAAGAAGAAGCAAGAAATAGAAAGGCAGAAAAAAAACGAAAAGAACCTATAAAATATCAATAAAACGAGAAGAAAAATTGCAGAAAGAGAAGAGTCAATGGACAATGAAAAAAAAAAAGAGAAAAACAGCATGAAAGAAAGCTGGAAGAAAAGAATATAAGAGGTAAAACAAAAAACAAGACGAAAGAACTAAAAAAGAAAAGAAAAAGAAAGAAATGAATGAAGAGATAATAGCCAAAAAATAAAATAACAGTAACTGCCAACCGACGAAAATAAATTTGCGAAAGACGTAAAATGGTGTGTTCAATTGAAGAAGAATATCTTTTGTAAGAACTCTTCAATCTGAAAAAGAAGGTAAAAATATAATAATAATAATAATAATAATAATAATAATAATAATAATAATAATAATAATAATAATAAAATGAATGCAACTTGAACACTTGTAATCATTGAACGATAAAGAGGCCGCTATTAATTTGACAGCACTATAAAGCCAAACGACACACTCTTCATCAAAAGAAAATTAAGAACAGTGATCAAATTATGGAAGACAGTCACGAACTACTGCTCTTCAAGACGTCATCCCCCTTTTTACCCTAACCAACAACCTCGTCAATCAGGACAGTTCTCTCGACAAAATAAAATAAGAATATATATATATATATATATATATATATATATATATATATATATATATATATATATATATATACACACATATATATATATACACATACATACATATATATATATATATGTATATATATGTATGTATGTGTATATATATATACGTGTGTATATATATATATATATATATATATACACACATATATATATATATACACATACATTCATATATATATATATATATATATATATATATATATATATATATATAGTACATTCTGTTTTGTGTTAGAGGCCTGTCGTACACTAACGGTTAATAAGCTAATCTCGCTGTCCATTGGTACTTTAGTGAATTTGTTCCTGGGATACGGGCTTCGTGCTAGTCTCATCTAGTTAAAGCCATAAAATTGTGTTAAAATTATTTACATTTCGGCATTAAATAACCTAAATATGTTAATATGCGGCTAAACAAAATAAAACCGACATGAAAGAACTCTTTCATGACATTAATCCATTAAAATATCTTAAAATTTCTTAAAGAAATCATACTGCATTTTGAAATATCACTTAAAAACGCACACATTATCGCCTCTAGTAATTATGTCCACATAAACATGTATATACACAAAAGCTAAGTATCCTCTACGATGTATTCAATTGTCAAATCAGAATAAAATATATCAAATTTTTATTCATTCCAAGTTCTCAAGAATATTAAATTTCGGCAGTAAATGACCCATAAAGAGTTGATATGCTGTTAAGGAAACAAATCTATCTGTCAACGTTGGTCCGGTTTAAACTAAAGTAAAAGAAAATGTAGGCATAGGTCCTCTTTTCCCGAGAGTCAAAATGATAGACAAAATTCAGATTTAAACTAGAGTCGAAAATGTATACACAGCTCCGGTTTAAAAGGATGGACATCGGTTCAACTTAATGTAGATTTAAAGAAAAAGGCTTGCATAGCTCCGCTTTACACTAGAGTGAAAAGGGTAGATACAAGATTGTCTTAAACTAGAGTAATGTAAACATAGGTTCGAAGTAGACTTAATTAAAAAAAGTAGGCATAAATCCGTCTGAGATTTTTATTTACGCGAGTTTACAAGAATCTACCCTGAGTGCAGTTGATATATTCAACAGGGTAAGTAAATATTTGGGTGATCGTTGCAGAGCAGTATTTTTCTACCTGAAACAATCTTATTGCTTGTGTAGTGAGTTTAATATTTACTAAGTGATACACGCTTATTGGTCTAGAGTGTAGTAATCGATATTCAGGAAAATAACTGAGCAAATATCTTTTTGTTACGCCTGCGATGATTAACGAAATATTCGCCCGTCTCGTGAGATCGGCTATTACCGTATGACTCCATATTGCGTTATTATGTTTTGTTACGATCTGCTTAGAAAGAATGGACATCGATGATGCTAACTTCTACACTTTCGTGGCCTCACCTTTGCTACTGATATGAAATGGACCGACTATATTGAATCAATATCTTTATCTGCTGCAAAGAAAGTTGGTTCACTACGTCGTGGCAGACATTTTTTCTTATCAGAATCCATCTTGCATATTTACAAATCTACCATTTGTCTGTGCAATGAATAATGTCACCATATCTGGTCTAGTGCTCCTACTGTGTATCAACTACTGAGATTCTTGATAACATCTAAAGAAAGGTCTGTAATGGAATCGATTCTGACCAGGAATCTCGACTTTTAACCGACGGGAAGACAGGCAAGCTACTTTAAACGCAACGTCAATCACCATCTTCCGTCTTCTTGAACCCTCTTACTTTTTTGTCCTTTCCTCAATCGTCTCCCATCTTAGTCTTTTCATTCTCTTTCACTTTCAATCCCTGTACCCCCAGTCTTATCGTTGGAGCGATTAAAATAAATATATTGTTTGCTGACTTAAGTCGTGATAGATGCAAGTGAATATTGAGAGAGACTTTATAGTTTACCACTTACTAAACTAGGATTATATTAAAGCGCCCATCAATTAAAGATGAAATTTATTATCTGTCAGCCCCGAACTGATATGACGATTAATCTTATCTCACTTGTTTTAATTCCTCCGTTGTAGCTGACATCTTTTCCGAGTATTCACTGATTTTAAATTCAGAGATGAGTCATTATAAATCGACCAAGAATTAGCCAGACGAATTCGTTTCTTTAATTTCTATTTTACTGCCGATTTATTCTTCAGTCTTCCTCGTCGAAAAGTTTATTAGGCTGCCCAAGATATTCTCATGGAATGTGATCACATGAGGTTCATTTTTCAATATAGTCCCCCTTCTGGTTCACACACTTCTTCCATCGGTGTTGGAGTGCTTGGATTATCAACAGCAGATATGATATCCACATCACTGCGACACTGGTTCTCAGCCAAGTGTTTGTTCCTGTTGGGGAACAGATAATAGTCAGTGTTGTAACATTACCTACGGACGATAATGGGTATGCATCCATTCCCATAAATACAGTAGTGAATAATGTACGTAGTCGAGAGTTGGAGATTCATCTCCAGCTGTGCTGGTCTCGTCTCAGGAAACAGTTACCCGACCCCGTTTTTTTACGGGGTCTACAGGGAATTTTTAGTCGAGTCTACTGGCTCGGACACCCCACATTAAATTCTGCCTTGTGCCACATCTGACCGCATGGAGCAGTTGCTAGATATCCTAGAGTTGGAGATTCATTGTGGAATTCACTTGACTCACTTCTAGCAGTTGACTACTTCTACGCGCCGCTGGCGAATCTTATATGTGTTGTTCTTGTCCTAAGTATTATCATTCATTACCAACTTTCGCCTCATTATTTTATTTAGTAACGTTCCCTAGGTTACAACTGTCAGATGGGACGAAATCAGGCGAATAGGGAAGGTAATCAGTCAATTCGAAACCATAATGATACTCAGCCGTCATTGAAACGAAAGATTCGTGTGCTGGAGCATTGTTCTGGTGAAACAAGAGCCCTTTCGTTAGTTTTCCTTGGCATTTGGCCTTGATAGCCTTTCATAACTTCCTCAACAATTTGGCATAGTTCTCTCAATTGGTGGTGTGGTCCTTTTGAAGAGATAATGCCCTTTGCATTCCAAAAACTGAGGTCATCACTTTCCCTGCCGATGAAATGACCTCGTAAAATTCAGAGATAAATCATTATTATTATTTCACTAAGAATTTTTTCTGGCCATTAATTTCATTCTTGTTGGTCTTCTTCTTACATTACGGTCGATGTGTTCTCCAGCCTTTTCGCTATATTAAAATCAAGGATGAATATTTATGATTCCATTCAGAACAATTCTGGCCATTAATCTCATTTTACCCTAATTATATTAGGATTATTGTCACTATCTCTTTTGTTATAAAAACTTTTCAGTCGTACTCTCCGACCTTCCTCAGGTGCATATCGGCCTGCGTAACTTTTGTCCTGGAAATACTAGAAAGAGGAAAAAAGTCAAACAGTTTTTTCCTAACCCCAAAAAGAAGAGGTATTGAGCAAAATTTCATGGGAAAATTAACTCAGGGGGAGGTTTTGTAATGGAATGTCCCACACATCCTACCGCCTATGCTGACTGTCTATATCAGTAGATATATATGGTGAGCATAGGATATACCTGGCGACTTGCTTCAGCAATTAGTTGGAAATTCGTCTCCAGCTAAGCTAGTCGAACTCTCTGCCTTCGGGCGGAGAGGAACGCAGACGACGCTATGCCAAAGGTTTTTGCCCTAGATTCTTATTCACCAATGTTAGCCACAAGTGTGATTTTAGGATATTTATAAAATTAAAAAAAAAAAAAACACACTGAAAGAACAAGTATTTTGCTAACATCACTGACATCCAGCAATGAATGAAATTAATTCAGGAAACAAATTCCAAGAATGTTTCCAGCAACGGCGTGCTAATCTCAAGAAGTGCATAGCTTCACATGAGGAAGGTGACATCAGCCAAGATCGATCAAGTAAGCTAACTTTACCAGCACAAGGACATTCTCTCAATTAAATTACCACACTTGGAACAATAAAGCTTTTAATGAGATTCTCCTAGTCGGAAAAATCATTTGTTATCCAATAGAAATCTTTTAAGGAACTTGTTGAGATTCTTGTTCTTCTATGTGTCATGTCCTTAGGCGATGATGGCTCTCCACAACTTTCTATCTGGTATGCCTCTTAGCAGCTCGCTAACTCCCTCGTCCCCGTTCAGTCATCCATTCACGTAATCAGATCGCTGCCTTCCTTTATCTCCATTTCCCTCAGTATATCAAGTTTTCCAAGTCATCCTTCCTCATTATGTGTCTTAGGTCCACATCTGGCTGAAGCACGGGTTCTCGTACGATCTGCGAAGTTAAGGAGTGGCCGCTTGGGAATACCAAGTGCTGTACGCTTGCATGTGCGGGTGGTGTAATGGATAATGGCTCGGAATTGTTAATCGGAGAGCCGAGTTCCAATTTCCTTTTGGGTTTGTTTAATTCACTTATGCGCAAATAACCTTGGGAAAGGTATGAATCCACCTTTTCTCTCTCAGCTATGGATTAATTATTAAGAGTTGTATCACTAAACCATTATTCTCCCCCACCAAAATTCTTACAATCGAAAAATGTTTTAGCTTTAAATAACCTGCATAAGGTTGATAAAAACGAATCAATTGACCATTAACTAGTAGCACAGACTTGCTTAATAGAAAGACAAAAAGAACAGGGAAGGTAATGGGCCACCTACCTGATGGGCTTGTGTGAATGGATGCCGGTACGGAGGGTGGGAGATTTAGCAAAGAGGCAAACGTTGCTATGAGTTACAAAGGTTAGAAAGTTGTGGAAAGACATGGTTACACACGTCCTGAAGGAAGACTGATCATAAAAGAAGATATTTTTTAAACGGGAAATATATCATGACCTGGAATTAAAAAAAAAAAAATATGTCGGAGCTTCTTCCTAAGCGTATCTGGATCTGTTTTTGTTATATACCGTACCTACTAACACTAAAGGGTATGTCCGAATCCTCATAAATACGTTGGACTCTAATGTAAGTGGGGGTAATATGGTGTTTAAGTAGTCCAACACTGACAGTGGTTTACCTGCTTCACGCCGCTGGCGAGTTTTGCATTTTGTTGATGTTATAAAGATTACCATTTCATTTCCAACCTCCGTTTTGGTTTTTCCTCATTCAGTCATCCTCTCTAGGTTACAACAATATCTACCTATCTATTCTCATTCTGTTCATCTATCTATCTATCTATCTATCTATCTATCTATCTATCTATCTATCTATCTATCTATCTATGTCAGCCTGTTCATATTTATCTATCTATCTTTATCAGTCTGTTCGTATCTATCTATCTAGCTAGCTAGCTAGCTATCTATTCTCATTCTGTTCATCTATCTATCCTCATTCACCTATCTTATCTCATTCTGTTCATCTATATATTCTCATTCTGTTCACCTATCAATCTTTTCTCATTCTCTCCATCTATCTATGTATCTATTTGTTATATACCTTACCTATGAACACTAATGGGTATGCCGTAATCCTCATAAATACATTGGACACTATTGTAAGTTGTGGGGTGTAATAATTATGTCTACGTAGTCCACCATTAGCAGTGGTTAACCTACTTCACGCCGCTGGCGAGTATTGTATTTTGTTGATGTTGTAAAAATTATTATTTCATTTCCGACCTTCGTTTTGGTTATTCCTCATTCAGTAGCTCTTTCTAGGTTACAACAAAAAGGTAGTCAAAGAAAGCACCAAAAATCAAACAAAACTAATCATCATTTGTAAGAAAACAAAATTTATAGTCGTCAGCAAGACGGACAGCCCAAGATTCCAGTTTCGAAATGAGGGCCGCAGTATCAAGTAGGTAGGGAAATTTAACTATCTACGAAGGGTTATTAGAGACGACAGAAAACACGGCAGGGGTATTCAAAGGAGAGTTAAGACAAAAGAGTTATACCTTAACAAAGAAATAGGAAACTTTCGGTGGTAACAAAGAAAAGAGTACTGAAGTCCTATATGACAGAATGTCGGATAATTTCCTCACAGATGAAGTGAACACAGTGCGGTGAACGGAATATGTGGCAACGAGGAAGTTTTAAGGGAAATTGGAACAAAATTGGGATATGTACCTAGAAGCAGAAGGAGATAGCTGAAAATTCTGGGACGCATAATGAGGAAAGAGTGATTGAAGAATTTGGCACTCAGAGAAATCTATCTATCTATCTATCTATCTATTCTCATTCTGTTCATCTATTTATCTATCTTATTGCTTCCTCTCCATCTGTCTATCTATTTGTTATATAGCGTACCTATGAACACTAATGGGTATGTTCCATTCCTCATAAATACGTTGGACACTTCCGTAAGTGGAGGTAATATACTGCCTAGCTAGTTCATCACTAGCAGTGGTTTACCTACTTCACGCCGCTGGCGAGTATTGCATTCTGTTGATGTTGTAAAGATTCAGTCAGTCATGTGCCATGCGTGGTACACGTTTAGGTGGTCATGTATTTTTTGATACATTACTGAAAAGGCAGACTTTTTTTTCTTCAGTAGGTTCCCATTTTTTCTGCGGTAGACCAGTTGCCATCCAAGGTCAAAGAACTCGGTCTGTCCTATTTGCCCATAGGAGAGAAGAAGAGGATTCATAAGTTTCCCAAGGGTATTAGTACGTCAGTGAATCGAATGGATTCGACTGGAATTTGATTCTTACATCCGAACTGCTAGCCATTACTTTAATCTCCGTTTTGGTTATTCCTCATTCAGTAACCCTTTCTAATTTACAATAGATAATACGCATTGTTTTTTATCTGTCTGTCCTTCTTTCTCTCTCCCCCTACCAATTGCTTATTTTTACCGAGTGTTGTGATCACATTATTTACCAGTGACTTTCTGGACACCACTATTTTTTTGTCTTCTCGGATTTTTTTTGATTTTTTTTTTATCAGGTAATAATTTTCTTTTTAATTTATTTCCTTTTGACTTGTTTGGTTTGATTTGTTTGACGGCATACCAACCTTAATGTGTTATTTAATGTCGACAAGAATTTTATTGCTGGTAATATTTTTTTTTTCCAAAAAATGTATTGCTGGTAATATTTTTTTAAATACATTTCTGGGAATATATTTTTCTTTTTCAAAAATCTACTGCAGGTAATAATTAAAAAAAAAGTATTGCTGGTATTAAAACCTATTTTTACGCTTTCATAGTTTTTGACTCCTTTTGGTGAGGGTTAACTATTTGCCCATAGTTGGGACCCTGACAGGTGCTACCACCCCAGGTCAGGGTGGGAACTTCAGCAATTAAGAGGTGGTTCCATGCTACGCAATACTTCCTAATCAAAGGCCTTGCTGTTGGATGTAGTTTATCGTCTTACTAAGGACACGGGTGAAGTTTATTTGTCTTAACCAGGACGTCTTTTTGTCTCTCTCGTATATTTATGAAAATATTAAAACATAACCTTTTTTGTTTTAGTTTTCAATTATTTCTCTTCGATATTTCCGTCTTTTCTTTTCTTCTTTTTGTTTTTATTTTTTGGTTTTGCTCTTTGTTGCCTATAACTTTTCATCTTTCTTCCCTTTTCTGTTTATTTTCCTTTTTTTGTTTGTTCCTTTCTTATTCAAGCTCATTTTATGAGTTTCCTATTCTTATTCATTTTCTTTCCTTTTTTACTTTCTTTCATTCTTTCGTTCTTTCTTTCTTTCCTTCTTTCTTTCTCATTTTATTTCAATTTTTTTATTCGTTTTAGTCTTTCTTTCTCACTCATTTTCACTTTACTTTTTTACTATTCAGCTTCTTTCTTTCTTTTTCTTTCTTATCCACTTGCATCTTTTTTAAATCGTCTTCATTTTTTCTTTCGCATTCATTCTCATCTTTCTTTCTTTCTTTCTTTCTTTCTTATTCATTACATCTTTCTTAAATATTTACATCTTTTGTCTTTCAAAGTTTTACAAATCCTTCTTTATGTCTTATTTACTTACTTTCATATTTTTGTTTCATTAAATTCCTTTTAGCAGACCAAATTAATCTATCTTATTCATTTTCCATTTTTCATTCCCATTCATTCTCATTTTTATTATTCTTTTCTATCTTTCCTTTTTTTTCTTTCTCATTCAAATTCTTCTTTCTTTCTTAATCTTTTTTATTTATTTGCGGTTTTCTTTCTTTCTTTCTTATTCGATTCTATCTTCTCATTTTTTCTTAAACATTTTGAAAAGAAATATCTGTTTTTTTTTATTCTTATATACCTTCTCCTTCCTTTTCATTTTTCATTCTTTTCTTTCCTTTCCTTCTTTTTCCTTTCCTTTCCTTTCCTTTCCTTCCCTTTCCTTTCCTCGAGATTAATCTCCGTGTCTTCTTTTACTTCCCATCTTTATCCCGTGAACGCCACTTCTCAAATCTTTCCCTCTTTGTATCAGACAATTTCTCTACTTTCACACTCACCCGTCACCAGCTATATGAAAGGGTTTATCCCTTTCAACTCTGAAAGCCACCATCTCCTCCCATCCATTATCACTTTTTTTACGTTTCTTCTCCCATCTTGCCCCACTTACATCGTCCACCATCTTCTGTGGCTTTTCTATGTCTTCACTGGCCATTGTCTCTCGAGTTTAGCCTTTGCTGAACATCTTTTTCATGTACGACCCCTTGTTGGCGATCTTTTGTCATAGAATAAATGACTTGTATGGCCTCTGACCGACTCAAGCTTGGCCTGATTTATTCGAAAAAAACAAAAAAAACAAAAAAAAAAAAAACGACCTATCGATTCTCATGGCTCTACAAATACCAAAAAAAAAAACTGCTTTTTTCCCCAATTCTTTTTGTTTTATTGAAACGCAAAAGTTTTTGTTTTTTTCTTTATCTGAGGATGGAAAAATGTCTAATTTTTCCCTTCATTATTAATGTATTTTTATGTCGTTGATTTTTTTTTAATTTTTTGCTCCAACCGATAATTTCCACCTTGAAAAGCCGAAGTTAGCGTCTGTCCTTAAACTGGACAGGTGTCAGTCGGTTTTATCCGCCAAGAGCATTATCAATTGACCCCCGTCATGGTTAACGCGCTTCCGCCGCACCTCATTCAGTCTGAAGATATGCGGTGGGTTGAATGGGAAATAACAGGGAGGAGAAAAATTTAAGAATATATATATATATATATATGTATGTATGTATGTATGTGTGTGTGTGTGTAGAGAAAGCTTGTGAAAATAAAGAGAGAATGAAATGTAAGAATATTGAAGAAAGAAACTTCGAAATAAACACAAGAAGAAAGAAAGAAAGAAAGAAAGAAAGAAAGAAAGAAAGAAAGAAATTATATCGGAGAAGGAATCGTCAAGATAAAAACAAGAAAGAAAAAGAATATTGGAGAAAGAAACACGGAGATAAAGAAAGAAAGAAAGAAAGAACGATATAAAAAAAGAAAGAAAGAAAGAAAGAAAGAAAGAAAGAAAGAAAGAAAGAAAGAAAGAAAGAAAAATACACAAAGACTATAGAAACAGCAGAAGAAAATTCGAAGCTGAGAGAATAAAAGAGAAAATCAGCATAGGCATAGATTGGGTCGAATTTTAAAAATATAAACAAAAGAAAGAAAGAAAGAAAGAAAGAAAGAAAGAATAGAAATTGTTCGAGAAATATGAGGCAAAGAAATGATAAATAGGAAAAGTACCGAGAGTGTAGAATAGAATGTGTTCAACTCGAACAGCAATTTCCGGCTACCATAAAACGGTTGTTCCACTCATAATAAGAACAAAGATAACAAAAGTTTGCTGAGCTGTTGAGATGTCAAGACATGTCGAAAAAGAAAGGCAGGTACTTGTGGAAAGGGCGGTGATTATGAGGTTATTGTCGCAAAACGAACGATGATCCTCGAGTGAATGTAAAGCAAAATTAACAACAATAGATCGACAGGAAGAAATCGAATTGTAATTGTGAAGACTAGATTTTTCGTTCGTTAGCCAACGACAGTTTGAAACTATTAACGTGACAATGACATGATTTAGATGATATGATTCTTTTGGTGCGAAGCAATTAGTGACAGTGAATCTGACAAAAATTGGGTAGATAGATAGATAGATAGACAGACAGACAGATAGGCAGGCAGGAAAGACTGATGTATCTGTAAACTATAGATAGATAGATAGATAGATAGATAGATAGAGAGATAGAGAGATAGAGAGATAGGCAGGCAGAAAAGGCAGATATTGTTGTAAACGGGCAGCGATAGATAAAAAAGTGATTGAGAATGAATATGTAAAGATAGAGTGACATTACTGCCAGATAAAAGTTAATCCCCAGCGTTAAATAAACAGATAGATAGATCGATAGACTGACTAATATATAGACAGACCGAGAGACAGACTGATAGATAGATAGATAGATAGATAGATAGATAGATAGATAGATAGATAGATAGGCAGGCAGGCAGAAAAGGCAGATATTGTTGTAAACGGGCAGCGATAGATAGATAGATAGATAGATAGATAGATAGATAGATAGATAGATAGATAATGGTAGTTGCAATGTTAAAAGCCGAGCACATGTCTTACATGTATAATTTAATTGTCTTTTAAACTGATGAAGTTGGCTTGTCGTTAACAGAAGAAGAGCTGGTCACTATATCTGCTAAAAAGGCTTGAACAGATGCCGATAGATCAATTTGGGATTTCCATTCAAGAAGAATACCCTTCAATTGCTAGCAAGCACTGAATATTTTATTGATATTTTACACGTCATAGATCTGTAAAGTTTTTGACATTTATCTACAGTAAATGCAAAAACGGACCAAACATTAAATACAATGATGAGGAAATTAAAGTATGTTTATCACTTCTAAAGCTTAACATTCCAAAAAATTTCACGTCTAGCAAAGGTTTCACGCATGCATACTTTAAACGCATATTCTAGGAGACTTCTATATTTCAAATTTCATGACCACTTTATTAAAATTTAAAGTGCGCCCCAAATTTTTAGTTATCCTACAGGTGTGCTCTGAATTTTAAAAAAAAGTCGAGAAACACTTTATTAAATAAATCTTTCAGGGAAATAGGTTTCACCACTCACTGTCATTGCTATTTCCAATATTTATGACAGGGGTCGGCAACCTACGGGAAGCATGCCACACGTGGCACGCCACTGCAAATGATGTCGCGAAGCCCGCACCAATAACTACTACAAAACGAAGATATTTAGCTGTTTCAATTTTAATATATACTAAAGAATATATACTATATATTACTATATAACATATAATGTAGAACAGCAAGGTATGAATCCTCTTCTTCTCCCAACAGCTATGGGCAAATAGCAGCACAGACCGAGTTCTAGAGACTTGGATGCAACTGGTCTACCGCAGAAAGAAATGACAACTTATTGCGGGAAAAAGTCTGTCTCGTCAGTCATGTATCGAAAGATACATGATCACCTACGCGTGAATCACGCATGGAATATAACAGAACTGATGCTATTGGCTCACTGAATGTTTTTAAAACCCTAACTCGGTACATAGCAAAAGGTTGCCGTCACTTGATCTATGGGGTCTTCTTCCTAGTCTTTTGTTTGAAGGAGTTTTGAATGGCAACATGTTCATCATGTCAGTATTTTCTCTTCAAATTACATATCATATTATATTTTATTTGTTGATTTTATTGAATTCTTCAAAGTAATGCGTTGTCTGTTATTTGGTACGATTTGTCATTGTGGTCCTCTAGCGCCAGTAGAAATAGAAAGAAACTGGCTGAGAGCTACAGACCTGCTTCGCATGAAGCCATTTCTAATCATTGCTCTGAGAAAGCGGTTGCCTACAGCAATAGTTTAGGTATTTTCTTACAAGTTTGACGCCATGAGTGACATCCATACGAAATCTCGATCTAATGAGGCTATTTATGAACATGGCACGAAATTTAAGTTATTTTTTTTTGTTTTTCTAGCAAATTGCGATTACGAGTGAAATCAAACCCTGTAATATCCAGTTTTCTTATCTCTAATACGAAATTTGTTATAATACATCAGAACACCGAGGTATTTAAAATGTTTAGTAATAATTGACTCATTTTTATGATTGATTCAAGTTTTATAATTGATCCAGGTCAGGTGCAATTGTTGCTTTCATTCAAGTTCCAGATCATATTTTAAGTTTTGGAAAGGTTTACCTTGAGACCTATTTACTGGGAAAATTCTTAAACGATGTAGATTTTCTGTTCACGGTAGTAATTCTCCCAAGTATGAATACTTATATCATATAGATAGCTCTCCACCTCCACCTCAGTACTGAGGAAAACAAAAACGCTGTTTTCTATTAGTAGATTTGTTGGAAGTCTGCTATGGAATGATGAAATGATCAGTGTTCATCTGTTTATTTGTATTTGTATATAAGCAGGGCCATAATATAGAAAATAGTTAATAGATTGGGTCTGTCATTTCTTCTTTGTTGTGTTCCTAGTAATATTTGAAATGTTTCTTTCTAGGGCTCCTCGCCAGACATGCCTGCATTTGTAGACCGATATAATCTCTCTATCACATCTTGACATTCAGTTGAGTCAGAACTTGGAAGGCGGTTTTCAAAGGATGTGATGAAGAAGCCTTTATGGATGTGATCAGTTGGTGCTGTGAAGTCGACATAGCGTTTATACCATATTCTATTGGAGAGGCATTTGATTGCTGGGAGTTATTCGATAATATACCGTGTGTATCAGCAAAATTATCCAAATTGTGTAACAGTAAAATTGTCCAGTTGTTAGACTAAGCTCTGAACCTTTGTATCTCAGAAATGATTATAGATATATTACTGGAACTCTCCAGTCTACTTTGAGCAATAAGAATGTATAATTACTTTCCAAGCTTAATCGAAGAATCGTCATGAAATCGATCATAACCTAAAATGGCATGTTTATCATTAATTAATTATAGTTAACGATCTGAAGCCCATGAAGCCCATGAAGTATTTAAATAAAGTTTATATATATATATATATATATATATATATATATCCATTACTCCACCGTACCTCCTCTCTCTCTCTCTCTCTCTCTCTCTCTATATATATATATATATATATATATATATATATATTCCAGTCGAATCCATTGCATTCACTTACGTCCTAATACCCTTAGGAAAGGTATGAATACTCTTCTTCTCCCTCCAGCCAGAATGTTCTACTATCTTCTTTTTTTTCAATTCACGCCAAGCAAAGTGGGAGTGCCACTAGCAGGCAAGGGGTTACAGAGGATTGAGAACAAGAGTAAAGAGGCGTGATTGCCAACCGTTTATTATATTGTTACAGGTGGTGAAAAATGGGTTTTGCATGTCAACAGAATTTTGAAAAAAAGCAAAAACTAAAATCAAACATTGGTTATCAAAAAAAAAACAGTGTTAACACGAAAACCAGGACACAATCCACATAAGTCCATTGAATACAAAGGGTTACAAAGGATTGAGAACAAGAGTAAAGAGGTGTGATTGAGGAATCAGGAATGACAACCGTTTATTACATTGTTACAGGTGGTGAAAAATGGGTTTTGCAAGTCAACAGAATATTAAAAAAAAAAAAACTAAAACCAAATATTGGTTATCAGAAAATGGAAAAAAAACAGTGTTAACACTAAGACCAGGACGCAATCGACATATGTCCGTTGAATACGAAAGGTGTCGTATGGAGGATTGGTCTGAAAACCAACCACAATGCGTGATTGCGAAAAGCATACAGAGAAGGACAGGGAAAAAATTCAGGGTGTCAGATGTCGATTGACATTACACTTGAATATTTGACGATCATAGTCATCGGGGAAGCAAGTAAAGGGAAGGGAGTTCCACAGACGAGAAGTTCGGGATAAGATGTTTGAGTAGAAGAGACGGTTACATTTAACCGGTTTGACAGTGAAAGGGTGGGACCGAAATGCCAGCCTGGTAGCTCGCTTAAATTCATGTAGTCCGGGAACCAGTGGAAGTAGCGCGTCGGGACAGTTGCCGTGAAAATACTTGTAAAAGAGACAAAGGGAGCCAACGACACGTCTTTGGGGTAACGATTGTAGATTAGATGCTAGGTCAGGACCTGTCATCTTGGATATTCGTCTCTGGAATTTGTCGAGGACCTCGAGACGTACAGCGGGTGCACCAAACCATATAATACATCTTTTAACCAGAAATACAACCGTTTATTACATTGTTACAGGTGGTGAAAAATGGGTTTTTCAAGTCAACAAAATATTAAAAAAGCAAAAACTAAAACCAAACATTGGTTATCACAAAATGAAAAAAAACAAAAACAAAACGCATGGAGGATAGGAAGATCATTGCCACAGAAGTTTATTACCAGCAAATTTTCGGGTAAACGAGGCACTATATATAAACTGGTAAACAGATAAGGTGTTATTTACCAGCTTGACAATGCAAAGGCACACTCTGAAAGACAAATCCTAGAATAAAATAATATCATTAGATTCTTTCACATCATTCATACACATCGGATTTAGCGGCAAAAATTTCGCCATTTGTTTCGGTCCCTAAAATATTTTATAAGTGGCAGGACATTGCAAGACAGTTTTCCAAACTTTATTCGGCGATAAACTTAAGTTTCTTTAAACGTGGTGTCGAAGATTTACCTGCCCTGATGGTCGGCAGTTTGGAAAATGCAGACGATTGAATTTTCAAATAATTTTGCACTTGTTTTTATATCTTTTGAGGGGTAAAACGTAATTACGTTGAAGGAATTTGACAAATATTTGACAAACATTCTTCATCAATTTGGCTTTCTGCTAATTTTGATTCACAGATGAATTTCAGACTCTCAAATGTAATAGCAATTTAATCGCCAATTCACAACTATGACGTAAAGAAATATTTTTTTCATCATCTCAGGATTTAGCTGACTATACATACTGAAGCAGACCCACATTGGCCACCACAAGCTTGTGACCTTGTGCCAAAATTATTATAAGCTTCACAAATAAAAACTTAAACTAGCTCAGTGCGTAAGCTAATCTCACAGACTGTTACAAACATAAATTCGAAACTGGTAAAATTTCGGGCAC
>OZ010585.1:50653488-50655988 GCA_963932145.1 Acanthosepion lycidas
TGAAAAAGTGGATTTCGGTTCAGCTACTATCAGCTAAAGCAGAGTGTCAAGAATTGAACGTTAGTCTTCCGTGTAAAGCGAAACGCCAGTAAATCTTATTATCATTATCTTCCGTTTGTCGACTTATTTACAAAACACAATTTTCACAGATGTCTGAAGCTCTATTTCAAACAGTTTGCTTGTGTGGTGTTCTTAAGAACATGTTTACAAAGAATAAAAACAGTGATTGTAAATTGCAGGTTCTTACATTATGGCGATTCGATTCACTGATCTGTTAACAACTTTTCACCTGTATGTTATTTCATGACTATCTCCAGAAAGACATTGCTGTGCGGTCAGTCCCAGCAGGGTTAGGTTGTGGGAACATTTAATTTATAAATTGCGCAAAGCAGATTTCAAAAGGGATTTGAAGAACTGTACAAAAGAAAGATGACCAGGTATAGGAAGAAGAATTTTTCAAATTAACATATACCCTTACAAATAAAACCCTTCAAAAAATATCGCCTATACTGTAAAAACCGACTGCAAACACTAGAAAAATTAATCACAATATGCAAAAAAACAAAAAACAAAAAAACACCTCGACATTAACAAAATGTTACCAAATTGCAGTAGAAACATATTAAGTATATATCATTAATAACAAAAATCACAAACTATCAGGTGAAGACGCGATATTTGAAAATGATGAAACCAACATACAACAAAAAAAAAGAACTCTTTAATGAAAGCCGGGAGTCCTCAGACATTATACTTTTTGTATTTAAATATGTTCCCAAAAATATGAAAATCATCAGAAAGATGGGAAAATAAATTTTAAATGTCCTTAACAAAACTTGCATGAATGAAAAACTCATCACCAAATATACACTATCTATCTATCTATCTATCTATCTATCTATCTATATATATATATATATATATACATATATATATATATATATATAGTATATATACATTATATACATATAGTGTATATACATTATATATATATATATAATGTATATACACTATATTTATATATATATAGTGTATATGCATTAAATATATATATATAGTGTATATACAATATATATATATATATATATATATGTACACACATACACTCATACACACACACACACATTAGTCAATATACATCGTTATTTAGTCTATGTTCACGCACGCACGCACACACACAGATATATATATATATATATATATATATATATATATATATATATATATATATATATATATATATGCGCGAATTTCACTTACGCGCAAAAAAAACATGTGGGATGATATGAATCCATCTTCTCTCCAAGTAGACTGCGCTCTAAAACAACCGTCTTAGGTGGAAAAAGTGGCTTCAAAAATTTAAGGACAGTTGGTTGGGGAAGTCGTGGCACATTATGTACACCAGTTCGCTGCATTCGGTTGTTTGGAAAAGTGCGTTTGGTTCTGCACAAGCATATATATATATATATATATATATATATATATATATATAGTGTATATATACGTTCTCTCTCTCTCTCTCTCTATATATATATATATATATATATATATATATATATATATATATATATATAAATATATATATGATGGTCACTCTTATCGTTTTCGAAGTATGATGTCCCAACAGTTCAGTTCTTATAACCGAACAGCCAAACTACTACCACGCCTGATAATAATATTTAAGGCTTATGCAGGAAGTACTACAGAAATAAAGAAAGGAAGAAAGAAATAAACGAAAGAAGAAAAAATGAAAACAAAACAAAATAAAATTCAAACAGGTAAACTGTATTAAAATAATTTTACCCAATAAAAAGCACAAACAATACAAAAAAGATGAACTTGTTTTAAAGAATATTATTAAAATTCCACAGCTCCAATTGAACAAACTAAGAATATCAATTTAATTCTCTATTATAAGAAAAATCTTAAGTATCCAACCTTTTCAAAGCACACCAGAAAAATGAAAATAATAACAGACCATCATTAATATGCATTTACATGCCCCATAAAGGACTGCATTCCTGTACGAATGCTAATTCATACATAATTATGTTTGACAACTTGATTGATATGTTTTTTTTTACGTCCTGTTAACCCTTTCTGAGTTATTTATAACTGAAAGGAATTTAGGATTGCGATAATATTTATTTCTGTGCAAGTGAATATTGCATTAAGAATTGCTTGAAAATAACAATGATTTTAACCTATGGCTGGTGGTAGATAGATTCATGCTTTTTCCCAAGGGCATTGGCGCGTAAGTGAATGTAACAGACTTGAATGGATGTCGATCTCGGTTCTCTGAGCCACCATCCATTACACCACCTGCACATACTTATATTGAACACACCATCTTTCATCTCTCGAATCAAAGTTCCATATGGACATATTTAAGCCAGCACAGAATTGCACCAATCTCAATAAGCATCATACTCGTCGAACTCCAACATCAAAAATATTTTTAAAATAATAGATCTTATATTTATATATATATATATATATA
>OZ010585.1:50660988-50672261 GCA_963932145.1 Acanthosepion lycidas
GATAGATAGATAGATAGATAGATAGATAGATAGGAATAGACAAAATGAACGAAAATAGATAGATAGATAGATAGATAGATAGGAATAGACAAAATGAACGAAAATAGATAGATAGATAGATAGATAGATAGATAGATAGATAGGAATAGACAAAATGAACGAAAATAGATAGATAGATAGATAGATAGATAGGTAGATAGATGGATACATAGATAGATAGATAGATAGATAGATGGATATATATATATATATATATATATATATATATATAGATAGATAGATAGATAGATAGATAGATAGATAGATAGATAGATAGGAATAGACAAAATGAACGAAAATAGATAGATAGATAGATAGATAGATAGATAGGAATAGAAAAAATGAACGAAAATAGATAGATAGATAGATAGATAGGTAGATAGATGGATACATAGATAGATAGATGGATATATATATATATATATCTATATATATATATATATATATATATATATATATATATATATATAGATAGATAGATAGATAGATAGATATATATAGATAGATAGATAGATATTGTCATTCTATGCAATGAGAGATAATCTGTTTTTCGCCATTATTATTTGTACAAGGGAGGTAGGTTTACAAAAAAATATAATTCACCAAATCCTTTTTTTTACGAAAAGCTGCCGTCAAGAAATGCATGTAACTTACTTGGATGGGGTCAAGTCAAAAGTTCTGTGGTAATGAATGCGTAAAAAGATTTTTACCAGAGAACATCGACTCAAAAGGGAATATATAAGGGAGCTGCTATCCCTGTTTGGGGGGGTTTACTTTTAAATAGAGAAATTAATAAAAACAAAAACAACAAAAAAATCGGCATAATTTGAGAAGTCCTACTAAAAAAATAGGAATAGTAATTCAATTACGTGTACGCACTAAAAATAACATTTATAATAATGTCGGATGAAAATTCATTCTAGTATATATATATATATATATATATATAACGAAATGGATTAAGTTCAACAGCTATTTAATATACTTTCTGTTTATACATTATTTTTATAAATATAATTTATTTGAGTAAATGCTCTGTTTTTTAAAACAGTATTAATTACATTTACAGCCCTTAGTTTTCGAAAAATTTCGTAGAAAATATCTGCTCTCCGACGGGAATCGAACCTGTAACAGTATAGGAACAGTCATTTGATCCAGTGTGCTGTTAACTATTCAGCTACAGAGAAGTATCTGGCTTACAAAGTTCGATTTACTGTTTATAAACACACACACCGACGATTTTTCTCTATTGATCATTTCTGCTCACGGAACGTATCTTAACGTGAACAATGACAACATATTATGAAATGGATTAAGTCCGAAAATTATTTAATATATTTTCTCTTTATACGTTATTTTTATAGATATAACTTATTTGCTCAGATTTTTTTTAATTAAACAGCATTAATTACTTTAAGTGTCTTGTATGTTTAAGAAATTTCGTAGAAAATATGCGCTCTCCGACAGGAATCGAACCTGTAACCTATTATGAGAACCGTCAGCGGATCTAACGTGTTGTTAATCTTTCAGTCACAGAAAAAATGTTGTTGCAACCATGATGTTAACACCGAGGCGAAAGTCAAGCTTGAACACCGTCTTCAGGCCATAAAGATTGTGTTCAAGCAAGAAATAGACTAAAGCTACTTTGATTTGACCGTAGTTTTTGATCTTATATTAGATTGGTGCAGAAATAATGTCGTTTTCTCACATATGTTACTATGTGAGAAAAAGACTAATATATGGGAGGCACAGTGGAATAATGGATTGAAAATGGGAGAGCAGAGTTCGAATTCCAATCGGATCCATTATATTCACTTACGTGCTATTGCCCTTGAATCCTCAGATATTGGTAAATAGCAAGACAGCCTGGGTGACAACAGCTTTAGGAGAAGGAAATCTCTAAAATCAAAACCGTTCTGAAGAGAGTTAGGATCCTCAGGCTGTCTTGCTCAAGAAACACCACTTCTACTGCAGTTGTTTGCCGCCCTTATGGGTCACGGGATAAAAAATGGCCATGCTCTATACCTGATATTAACCACGTTTACCAATAAATTAACCATACCTTAAAACAATATTTTTATCATATATATATATATATATATATATATATATATATATATATATATATATATATATATATATATATATATATATATATACATATGCCCTATTTCATGTTTGTTGCCTGCTGATGAATCATAACATATCTGTCTGTCTATATTTATGAGATGATGTATTATGTACATTATTTACATTATTCGGACTATTGTCACTGGATCTAGCCAACGCCTTTATCCACTGTGCCATGTGTAGGAGTTGGTTAGATCCAGTGACAGGACCCAAAAAGTGTGAGTTCAATACCCAGTTAAGGCAGTGGAGAACTTTCAGAGGGAAATTAGCAGGAGATAACTGATATCTGACATCCATCAAACATGGCACGCGGAAATGGAACAGTGTACCCCAGTGAGCGAAATAAAGGGTTCACTTCGAAATTCTAACCACCTGAAGAAGGCCGGAGCGTACAACGGCCGAAACGTTATGATAAACATGACGGCAAAGATGAGAACAATAGTCCGAATAATCTAAATAATCACTTTTTCTAGCAGGTTTTTCTTCATGCCAATTTCTCAGTGTTTGCTGGGCACTTCCTTCTTTTAATGCGGACGGCAGTATGGCTATTATATATCACTTATACAAATCTACGTGCTGACAGTCATGATTTTATCCCTCATATTTTCACCTCATCCTGTCGTGACATGGAAAAAATAACAAAATTTAATTTACCAACACAAAAAAAAAAAATCATGATTTTCTCTGGCAAACAAGGACAAAAAACTTTCTACTAAAATGATTTCCTACATATTTTTCCATCTCTAGCTAAGAATACATCTCTTTGTGAGCGTGTTTGTTTCCTATAGAAATAATAAAATTCTATTTATAAAAATAACATAGAAAACTATATACTTTTTGACATATGGATTTACCAATATAGTTACCTTTGTGGGTGGTAGACATTATTTGTCTACACAAAGAATAGCAATCAGTTGGTCGGCAGGTAGTATGTTAGTTTTTGTATGGGTCCTAAAAGTCATCCTTTGTTAGTTTATTTACTTTTTCTTCTTTTTGTTAATCAAACTTAAGTGTTACTCAACAAAATCTAATATTGTAAAATCCCACTGAAATATTTTTTAGACTGGCGTTAAATTTTAGTCAGCCTTTTAAATAGAATTAATGGGGAGAAGTCAATTTCCGGCAACAAGTATCTATATGGCCCAATTGTGTATTGTCCGCGTGGTCACAAGTGCAACATTCTTAAGCGTTCAAGATCCCAAATAAAAATATTGCAGTAGTAATAATAAATAAAATTAATGCGCTTTCCTCACGGCCGGTTCAAGGGTCTCGTGAAGCCCCTACCTCCACCCCGAATCCATTATACGACCACTCTACTCAAGATCCCTACTTTAAAATGATCTTGTACCACATTCGGTAGCGACATGGTCGTACTGAAATATCTACGAACGACTCAAGGTTTCTAGCTGCATCTTTTTGAGACAAAGTTCTTTTTCTTTCTTTTCGCTTAATGTCAAATTAGTTTCAGATCAAACAGCATGGCAGACGGCTGGCGAGGCACAGAAGACTAATTTCGCATTTAATCCGTTGTAAAAAAAAATAATAAAAAAAAAAGGAAGGCGATGTATATATATTTCTATGTTTTTTCTTCGATTGATTCTGAAGAGCGAGGTGTGATAACCGGTTAACCTATTTTTTTGTTATCTGTATTTTGAAGCACCATTTTACGGTGAATACTGTTTTTACCTGACCAGTCAGCGATCTGGCATCCCGTTCCAAAGGCATTACCAAAATGTACCTTCGTTTCTGAGGTATTAACCACCTCGCTTGGGTAAAGAAATTTTGTTGACATGTGTTCTTGATGCAACAGATTTTCATGGTGACCACCCTCATTGAATCAATCAGCAGACACAAAGTGTAGTAAAGGGGCTTTATTGCCGTCAACCATAAGCTTTTAGTTATTTCCAACTGACTTCATTATGTGTGTCTTACAGGTGAGACAGATGTAGACATGGATCTCTTTCCAGAATATTCTTCATGGTGTAAAGCTGTGATGATATATCGGAGGGAGTGATGAAAGTTCTCAACCTGAGCCACTTCCCCAAATTTGATCAAACGATAAAATATTATCATAAAATAATTGTTTTGGGTCTGGTCAAGATATTTCGGAAATTATTCGTGTATGTATATATATGTAGTATATAGTGGCTAGACACGCCTATCCGAGGATAGCCGTATACTTGGGTAGCTAATCACTACTGCAGACGCCTTCCCAGGAACATTTGTGTTTGCTCAACAACCAGACATGTGGCTTATACTGCAACTATGTTGAGCGGAACTTAGTTACAGTTTCGGTAAGAGAGCGCATTCGCTAGCGCGATCAACAGTGTGAACAAGGCTAGCACGCTCAAACACTCCGTCACGATAAAATGTGACTTCGTGCTAGCAAAACCATCGACAGCTCCCAAGAGTTTCGTCTACCCAATTTCACTGAAAAGGCTTGGGTCAACCCGTGGTATGGTCTTCCAAAGGTGCCGCACGCTAGGATCGCATCCTCCAGACCGATAATATCAATAAAGTACCTTCCCGACAAAACAAGCCTGATCTCATGTACAGTAAGCGAACGTTCTAGCCACACGGATACGTGCTCATAATATATATATATATATATATATATATATATATATATATATATATATATATATATATGATTCCTTATATGTAGCACGACACGGAAATTAATGCATAACACAATTTTAAGATGCTAGGTAGAGACTGACAGTGGCATGATTTAAATTTTAATATATATATATATATATATATATATATATATATATATATATATATATGTATGTATGTATTAATAAATATACATATTCCTCATGTGTAGCACGACTTGGAGATTCATGCATAACGCAATATTTAGGTGCTGGGTAAAATACTGGCAATTACATATTTTAAATTATAATAAAAATATTTAATTAACGCAATACTGGCGCAGTCCATATATAATAAGGGGATTACTAGTTTTTATTTTTTTTAATATATATTCGAAATAATAAAATATTGGATTAAGATAAAAGATGAATTATTGAGAAATTGATTTGTCTACATATAATGTATGTGCCAACCTATACATATGTATGTGTCTCTTTATGTTGATATATTTTTCACCACATATATGCATCGGCTGACGGCTTCCAATACCCGGAAAATATATTTTCTAGATCAGACGCCTCGACTTCCTATTACCTTTTTTTCTGTTATTCTTTCTTTTCTTTTCTTTTCTTTTTTTTTTTTTTTTAAAGTCTAGAAAAATTTAAACCATTTTGTAAATTTAAACCATTTATATTTTCAGTCTGATGAGCCGTGGCGATTCTACGGGGGAGGTCTGAAGAGGTCAATCCTCCCCACCATTTTCGCTGGTCTCCCGGTTAGTCCCCTCCACTTTTCAAAGTTTTATACAGGAAAAAAAAATCACACAAATTAGACTGTTCTGCTAGTATTGACGTTAGTATTAACCCTTTGAGTTTGTTTTGAAGTTAACCTCTTTTGTGGTCCAACAGCTTGAGAGGGGAAAAGAAGACAAGAATAGATTAGAACTCCACTTCTATGAATGAAAATTTATTCCGTTTAATTTAATGAAGTAACATATTATAACTCATTCCTAAGTTGTGTATATGATAGTGGTGTAGTATGAAAATAAAGACGCTGCATGAATTTAACCGCCAACTCCTACGCAGAAAAATCTCTGCCTCCAAGTGCCCCCACTTTCAGAGTTCCAGAATCGCCACTGCTGATGAGACTTACTTGTCGAAATAAATCATAATTTATAACCGTGTTTTCGAGATGTGTTAAGCTTTTCCTTGATGTATATGTACCCTATATCACCTTACATCAACTTAATACAACCCCACAAAAGTGTATAAAAACTATATGTAAATTTAAAGAGAAATTCCCTGGGAAATAAATTATAACCAATGGACCCTTAAAGTTGTCTGTTTTAATTGAATATATATATATATATATATATATATATATATATATATATATATATATATATATATATATATATATATATATATATATAAACATTTCTGTATTTCAGCATCACTGATTCATTATTACAAAATTTCCAGACCTTCATGTAAACTTTGCATTTTATTTTGACAATGTCAGCTTTTCTTGAAATTTCGATTAGATCCTCGACATCCAGATGTGTTTCTGGGTTTTTTGATGGTGCAAACCCTATCCTTAATATGGTTCCCACACTAAAATCTCTAGAGGCGTGATATTAGGGGCCTTTGGGTCCAATTTATTGATACAATTCTCGCGAACCTTGAATTGTAATTTTCTGTTAAAAACAATTCAAGGTCGGTTGTACATCAAAGAGTCTAAGAGATTTGCTGCTTCGAAACATTTCAGGAGAATTGTGGGAAAAATTGAACGTTCAACACGTTCAGCTCTAATGTTTTCATGAATGAAGAATAATGCTAAAACTCTTGCTTATAAGAACCCCACTAGCCATTTACATTTGGCACTTAAAGTCATTTAAAAATTATTTATGTGGATAAAAACACAAAACATTTCCTTAGTCTTTAGTTTTGATATTTTTGCCTTAAATTAATCTCAAATAGTCAAATATAAATATATATATATATATATATATATATATATATATATATATATATATATATATATATATATATATATATATATATTTTAAACCGCCTGAAAACTAGTAAATTCATTTGTCTTAAATTAATGATACTTTATATATTTGGTTAGAAACAAAGAAAAGTGTTCTGAACTGCATAATATCAGTGAATACTTGACAATTTTCTCACAGATGAAGAACAGACATCAGGCAACAGAAATGTCATTCTACAGAAGAATGCCGAGAATACCATGGACTGAAAATACAAGAAACGATCATTTTTTAACAATAAGGAAGCAAACAAACAAATAAATAAATAATACTTCTAATCAGAATGCGACCATTGAAATTTCTAAGACGCATGAGCGGAGATGGCTTGGAGAAATTGACATCCACAGATAATATCTGAAAGGAACAGAGGAAAGCAATGAATAACCTGCCTAACGAGATTCTACAAATGGTTGTTAGAACGGGAATTAAGGGAGTTAGGGAAAAAAACACAGCTTACTAAGAGCTACAAAAGAGAAGTTGAGGAGAACCATGATCGTTCATGTCCTGGAGGGACACAGCACAAAGTAGAATGCATTTGGACATGTGGGATATGTCGTCGCTTTTCAACTAAAGACTGGCAATAGACCTCGAACATCTCCAACTCCCTCCTAACACGGCTGGGACAATACTACCGGTTCATCCCAACGCGCGTACTGAGAACGCTGACCTCGACACCTGAGTACACATTTCAGGTAGATCTATCGATATCTGCCCTGAGGTGTCAAATCACCGAGTACTAAGTCGGGTCGGACGCGAACGGAAATGGGAATATTGCATAAAACAGTGAAAACAAACAGAAGAAAAAAAATAGATTCAGTTTGGAGTTTAGTGTTAAATGGACAATGAAAGGTCAAAGTAAAACTCCTCCAACCAACGTGTCTGTCGAGTTGTGGCTTAATGGGTATTCGCCTTCTTTTTGTCAATTTAAAAGCGATTTTCTTTAACCGATCCTCCTTTTATTTGGTTTATTTTATTTAACGACCATCAGGTTGAATTTTATCTAGTTTTCTGTTTATGTGATAGAGTTACAAAAAGAATAAATCCGGCGATCGGCTTAAAACTTAATCAGAAGTTATTTTTCTATTTCATCGAATGAAAATGATAAGATCTCTAGTTATATTTATTTAATTATTTTTTGTACTAAAGTTCACTTATAACATTCTCCTAAATCCTAGGTGAATTAATTTCTAAGTGAGCCTTCAAACGAATTCAAATTCATCACGCAGAGAATATTTTCGCTCAAATTTCAGTCGGCTGTGCCTTCCAAAGTACTAAGAAACATGAAAATTTCGTTAGTAAAGAGTACTGAATTGCTCTGTAATACTTCTGTATGGCAATGTTGTAATTTTTTCCTAACGGAAGATAAGTCGACTTAAGTCAACATAAATTCTGTTTTATATGAATGCAGATTTAAAACAACGTGGAAGTTTTAAAGACTAAAGAAAAAGAAAAAAAAAAGTTAATTTTATTTCGAATTGAATAGATACAGTTGCAATTTATAAGACATACAATGAGGATTGATTGATTTTTTACAGTTTATCAACCCTTTGTGCGTTATTTAATGCGGAAACCAATTTTGGATTCTAGAAAGAAATATTTTAAAAGTTATTTAAAATCCATGGCCCGGTGGATAAAAGCGTCGGTTGAAGTAATCCAGCGACTTGACCCAAATAGTTGTGAGTTTAATACCTGACCACAGCAGAGGGGGACAAAAACATGGAGAGGGAAGTAACTGAAACTGAGATAGCTAGAAAAGGCATGGCACGTGGAACTAGAACAATCTAACCCCGTGTAGTAAATAAAGGATTCGGCTCGAAATTCCAACGTATATCACCTGAAGAAGATCGGCAAATACAATGGCCAAAACATGAACATGAAATAAAGATGAGTCCAAACAATGAAAATAGTTTGAAATAACTTCTTTTTTTTTTTGAATGAATATTTTATCAACAATCTTGTGATGCTTCCAATGGTTTTTGTTTTTGTAGATACATGTTCTACTTCTTTAACCCATATCGCGGGGGAGACAGAATAGTTGGTTTCATACTTTTCCAAATGATATTTGCGAATATCTAAATGTAAAGAACTCGACTGGGATTCGAACTAGACTCTCCGATTTCTCATTCTGAGCCGCTATCTATTACCCCCATCTGAACATCAACAATGAGTAAAGCAGGCTTGGAAAATTTGACACCCACAGGCCATACTGAAAGCACTAGAAGGAACAACAAGTAATATACCTAACAAGTATGTTTTGATGGATGGTAAAATGGAGAGGGGATGGTAAAGGAACAAATAATGCTAAAAGGAAGTCGCGGAAAGCCATGATCCCCCATGTTCTGAAGAGGCATAATACATTGAAGACGCTTTTCGAATTAAACTCGAAATATAGTTAATCGAAAGGAACAGGAAAAAAATCATCTATTTCACTAGTTTCCTTCAAAAGTTCATATTACATAACGAATATTCTCGTCATGCCGCGGGTGAGGGTGTAATGGAAAACTGTCGGAATGAGAACTCTGCCCTACGAATTCTCATTCCGATCGCGCAAATATCCTTGGGAAAGGTATGCATCCGTCTCTTCTCCCCCAAGCTATGGGTTAAATAGTAGACTTGTAAGTACAAAAATCATTATCCCCCCAAAAAATTGTTAATGCAAAATTCACCGCTAAAAATAGAAAAAAATAAATTATTCTTAAACACTAAAACATGTTTCGGCTTTAAATGATCCACAAAGGGTTGATAAACCGCAAAGGAACAGATCAATGAATCAATTAATCACGTTCTGTCAGGCAAAACCTTTAGATTAGGGTGACAATCACCACGTCAGGATATCCGTGTGGTTGTGAGTGCGAACACATCGTGCTTATATTAGAGCAAAACATTTCCAGTGCAGTTTTTTTTCCTGTTAATCTAAGAATACACGAGAGAAATTACTTTTTGTTCCTTTTTGCCTGTACCTTGCCATCTTTATCGACAAACTCATTGTCCAATCGATAATGCGTATATAAGTAACGTATTTTGTTGACAATACGAATTTGAACGAGTTTTTTTTTCAAGTTGACAAGGATATATGACTTTACACAAAGAAAGCTACTCAATAACATCACTTCCTGACACATTTAGGGATATCTTCAAATTGTGTAGCAAATCACGTGTCGCCCTTTTCATTCATTCATTCATTCTTCGTCTTCTTTTTCTTTTTCTTCTTCTTCTTTTTCTTCTTCTTCTTCTTCTTCTTCTTTTAACATCATTTTTATGTAGTAATATTTCTTTATTTTCCTCCTCTTCTTCATATTATTATTATTATTATTATTATTATTATTATTATTATTATTATTATTAATTCTTCGTACTATCGTTTCTTTTTCTTGCTGCTCTTGTTCTTTTTTCTCTTCTTCTTCATATTATTGTTATTATTATTATTGTTATTATTATTATTATTATTATTATTATTATTATTATTATTATTATTAATTCTTCGTACTATCGTTTCTTTTTCTTACTGCTCTTGTTCTACTTTCTCTTCTTCTTCATATTATTGTTATTATTATTATTATTGTTATTATTATTATTATTATTATTATTATTATTAATTCTTCGTACTATCGTTTCTTTTTCTTGCTGCTCTTGTTCTTTTTTCTCTTCTTCTTCATATTATTGTTATTATTATTATTGTTATTATTATTATTATTATTATTATTATTAATTCTTCGTACTATCGTTTCTTTTTCTTGCTGCTCTTGTTCTTCTTTCTCTTCTTCTTCATATTATTGTTATTATTATTATCATTATTATTATTATTGTTATTATTATTATTGTTATTATTATTATTATTATTATTATTATTATTATTATTATTATTATTATAACTATTACTCTTTCGTACCATTGTTTCTTATTTTGCTTATTACTGTTCTTGCTATTCTTCATCTTCTTCTCACTCGGTGTTCCCTACATTCGGCCTTGTACCACATCTAAGCTTCTTAGTAAAGAAACAGGCACTGCGACGTGATGTCAGGGTTAGTAAGATTATCTTGGTAGATCAATTACTAATGCGTAGAGAGTTAGATCCCCATTGGGTGCTCCATACTTTCGACTTTGTGCCACATCTAAAGTACGCTTGGTAAATCGTTATTTTTCTTCTTTTTATTTTTCATTACATCTTTGTACTATAGTTTCTTCTTTTTCCCATTCTTCTTGTCCTTGCTCTTCTTCTTACTCTCCTTTTACTTCTTCTTACTCTCCTTCTTCTATTTGCTCTCCTTTTTCTGTTTTTTCTTCTTATTATTATTATTATAATTATTATTTCTCCTTTACTTATATTAAAATGAAAAAATATAAAGAATAAGATAATTATTCTTCATATTTTTTTTTTCCATTTTAATGTTTTCCTTGGTAGCCAATTTGAATAATTTGATGAATTTTATTTTTCATATAAATTTCAAAACTCATT
>OZ010585.1:50672461-50869961 GCA_963932145.1 Acanthosepion lycidas
TATCAGAGTGATTCCTTAATGAGTTATCGCCCTTGTTTTTATTTACAAATTTAAGTAGGAAACTGTTTATACCATTGACAACTGTGTACTATTAGAAATTCGAA
Organism: Acanthosepion lycidas; assembly: GCA_963932145.1. NCBI lineage: Eukaryota > Metazoa > Mollusca > Cephalopoda > Sepiida > Sepiidae > Acanthosepion > Acanthosepion lycidas. The sequence goes on from OZ010585.1 coordinate 50,672,566, forward strand.
ACATCGAGAGAATGACGATAGATTACATTCGGCAGCAGGGCCTCTGATTGAGAAGTTTTGAGGACTGTAGAACCACCTCTTAATTGTTGGTCCCAGATCCAACCTGACTCGGGATGGTAGCACCTATTAGAGTAACAACTATGGGCAGACAGTCCCCGCACCCGATACAATAATCAATAAATTTATCCATTGTCTGTATACAAGATGTCTCCACAAAATGTATACACATTTTGAAAGAAATAATTCAAGCAACTAGAATCAACTATAATTTAGATAATGCGCTTGAATACAGTATTTCTTATAAATATATACTCTTAAGATTTTATCATCGCATATTTTGAATTTGATCCAGACATTGCTGACAACACGATGCAATGGAATCACGAGCAGCAATCAACATTTCGATAGGTTTCTTGTGTTAAATATAATGATGGATTTTGTTTATATGGTTATGTAAGGTATGTTAAATAATAGTTTCAGACTATTATTTTTTAGTGGCATTGTATTTTGGCTCAGACCTTCCGACGCTGACATTTAAGGTCAGATGGTAGCCAAAATAGGGATGTCGATTTTCATTGGCTGATCCGAACATGGGAATGAGTTCTAGATTAAGGTTTTTCGGGAGTTGCTGTCCGGACATCGTGCTAGAAGTGTTAGATTGCTTTTCTGCAAACCCCTACCCCCAGTAGCGAATAGTCTTTCGAAAGTTGGTTGTTAAACGTCAAAGGAAATAGACGAATGGTATTTTCGTGTTTAAAAGCATCTTCCTAATACGGGATGTAGTAGACATAAGAAAAACTATTTAATGCTTAAAATAACAAACAGTTATTTAATAAAATTCCAATATTATTTTTTGCATATCTTTGCATTAAGATTTTATATACAAGAATACAGTTTCCAGTTCGAACTCTAAATAAATTACAAGGTCAAATTTTCAAAAGGTGAAATTTGGCTCCAGAAATAAATATTTACGCATAGCCTGTTGTATATCGTATGCTCAAGAGTAAGAAATCTTTAAAAAATTATTATTCGCTTTTAAAAAGGAAAAAAATAAAAATTTTCTTAAAAAACTATTGTTCACAATGAATTCCTATAAAATTAAATTAATTATTAAACCGCGAAGTAGGGTTTTGTAAATCTCGACAAAAAAATATTAGCGATAACTTCACCAATACTAAATACAGCCATGGGTTCAACGCACGTCAGTGTGTCGGAAGAAATTCTACTTAGAAAAAAAAACATGTTTACGGATAGGAGAGAAAAGAAAGAAATTAGTTTGTTGAAGCTATCCATTGTTCAACACCATATATTGTCGATATATTTGAATTACAAATATGTCACGTGTTTTGCGGGCAGAAGAAAGGTGCGGCCCTCCAACACCATTCAAAGCTTAAATAAACTGACAACCTGTAAAAAAATAAATGTGACGCGTTTCATCCTTTAATACTTCATTGGACTGGGTTTACGTTGTTGTGACAATATATGAGCAAGAACGAGAGACACTGGGAGTTTCAAAATTTTGAAATAATTTGTTTGTTTTTTTTGGCAATCTCGTCAAATTTATCTATATTGATTTTTTTGTTTCTATCATCTTTATGAGATATTTAATAACAAGGTTGAGAAAAAAATGTAGATGAATTTGGCTAGATTACAAAAAAAAAAAATGCAAAAAATAAGAATATTTCTAAATTTTGAAACTCCCAGCGACCATCGTTCGTCCTCGTGTAGTCACAGCAACGTATATATATATATATATATATATGTGTGTGTGTGTGTGTGTGTGTGTGCGTGCGTGTATTTTAGGTAGCAAATGTTCTTTAAGACAAACGATAGTGAAATCAGCAGACATTTTGCACCCATTAATTTTTTTGGTAGACTATTCCAAAAGACGAATAATTTATCTCGGTTAAGAATAAAATTCCATCAGAAGAAATACGGTCCAAGAAAGTCGAAAGCTTGGACCATATCAAATTGAACATTGGAGAATTTCTTGTAGAATGTCCTCCTTGTCCACGAAGGATTATTCATAATGACCATCAGAAGGAAGTAGAGATTCTATCGTAGTTACAATAAGCATGACTATATTGTGAAAAATACCTTGAAAAAGATCGAAAGTACTTGGCTTAAAAAAAACGCCGGTACGTTACCTCATGAATTTCATGTCACCATCAAAAATAGTGATTAATCAACTGGAAATGATCAGTATAAAAATAAATGTACATAATATGTCTGTATTATATATATATATATATGTATATATATATATATATATATATATATATATATATATATATATATATATATTAAGCATGATATAGATCGGCAACATGACATATTTCGGTATCAACCCTTCTTTTAAACACACACACACCCTCTGCATATATATATATATATATATATATATATATATATATATATATATATGCAGAGAGAGAGAGAGAGAGAGAGAGACAGAAAGAGACAGAACAAAAGAGAGGCGAGAGAGATATAGAATTTCATAAAGATGCGAAGCATTTCCGTCATATTAATTTGAGATTAATTGTTAATATTAAACTTTAGTACCATAATATATATATATATATATATATATATATATATATATATATATACATTCATATACATACATATATATATATATATATATATATATGTATGTATATGAATATATATATATATATATATATATATATATATATATATATATATATATATATATATACATTCATATACACACATACATATATATATATATATATATATATATATATTCCAATAGAATAAATTATGACCATGGAATATTAGAGTGGATCGTATTTACGATTCTAATGGAATAAATTATGGCCATGGAATATTAGTGTTTAAGCCTTTTTATTATATATATATATATATATATATATATATATATATATATATATATATATATATATATATATATATATTAAGCATGATATAGATCGGCAACTATCATGTGAAACATTATATATTTCGGTATCAATCCTTCGCTTATATATATATATATATATATATATATATATATATATATATATATATATATATATATATATGCGTGTGTGTGTGTGTGTGCAGAGAGAAAGAGAGATTTTGGATTTTATAAAGATGCCAAGCATTTCCGTCGTATTAATTTGAGATTAATTACTAGAAATTAACTATAGTATCATTCATTCTAAGATTTGAAATTTAAACTTTTGCGCCATACTCTTTTTAAAGATTTAAAATTTCTTTACGAAATTAAAAAAGAAAAAAAATAATGTCACACAACGTGAGTAGAGGTCGATGTGTCAAAAGTCGTATATCACCATCCTGATACGCGATGGTGTTCGTTGAGAAATGAATTTCCATGAATTGATATCAATGGATTCGCAAGTTCGTTGCTGTATTGAAGTTTGCCCAACATTACACTTTTCTTTTTTACCTTTTTCGTTTCTTTTTTTTCTTTTTTTTTTTTTTTTTTTTTTAGCCCTCCAGCGAATAATTCCTTTTCTATTGACTCGCAGCAAGTCGAAGAAGAAAAAAAGTCAAATTTCTTTAACTAGATACGGTAACCGGCACTTATCTCATCGGTTGACTTTGCTTGCATTTTCCATTGTCCATTTCAGGTCTATTCAGGGCGAGCCGGACACGAAAGATTCTACCCCAGGCTTCATTGACTGCTCTTCCGTATAGTCCATTCCGTTCGATCTTCTTTTCCTTGGGATTGGCATCTGTGAGGAGAGGATCGATCTTTTAAGGTCAAGAAACAATTCCATCGAGCTAAATTGAAAGATTCTCTATTGCGACCATTTGGTTCTGAACTAAAAAGTCTAAATAAAGTTGCAGATAAGCGGAAAAAATGAAAAATGACATCGGTTCCATATTTTAAAAAAAAATTGCCTTGATCGAACTAAGATAGACTTAGTCTGGAACAAGACCATGTCACCTGATAAAGAGCGAAATTAGCTTATTTTGAGTTTAAGAGAAGTATTAGGTTGGTGCAAAAAAAATGTTGTTTTCTCACATAGTAACATATGTGAGAAAACGACATTATTTTTGCACCAATCTAATATATAGGACTATTCTTTCTTATATGCTGCGAAACCGTGTCTGTGTAAATATGAGTGGGATGCGCCAATTATACAGCACTTGTTTTCCGGAGCGTGAGACGTAAAAGCATCTAAAATTAGACGGCACCCTCTTACAGTCAAATTTCTCTCTTTGGAAGATCCGAATAGAGAGGCTGGGGTACAGTAAGAAATGTAGTTTTAAGAGATGCTATACTTATGGTTTCAAGTGCTCAGTATCAAAGATATAGCGTATGAAAATGTGTGCGCGTGTATGTGTGTTTGCATCAATTCACCCAAATCAATGCATTAACGTCACTAAGTGAAGGAGGAGAATGAAAAGACTTAAAAAGGAACAGGAAACCCAATCCTAAACAGGAAAAGAGATAAATCTATACCCTTGTTGGTGATACCGGAAAGGAGTGTGAACCGGATGTCAGGTGAACACATCTACGTTCTCAGTTGACATGAGGCGGAAAGACTATACTGAATCCATCGCCAGATCAGCTTCTAAGAAAATCGGTTCACTGTGTCGAGCAAGACAATTTTTCTCTTCGGAATCTATATCCCATATATATAAGTCTACCATTCGTTCATGCTTAGAATATTGCTGCCATATATGGTCCAGTGACACACTATTTTCCTGCAGCTTCTTGATAAGATCCAAAGAAGAATCAGCAATATTATTGAACCTGATCTCGGCTCCAGTCACTTACCCACCTCCGTTAGGTTGCCTCTCTGTGCCTATTTTTATAAATACTGTCATGGTAATTGTTCGGATGAGCTCTACGTTATGGTACCTAGATTGTATGAATTTAAGTGCAACACTAGACCGACGATGTAACTTCTATGCTAACACTTTTTATCCCGCACTTCTCACTTGTGGAACTCCTCCCATCCCGGCTCCATGCTTTCCAACCAACTGCAAAAATTTAAATACAATATAAAAATGCTATCTACTGTTTTCCTCATTACCAATGTATATGTTCCTAATTCCTCCACACCCTATAACCCCTTGCGTGCTAGGAGCTGAACTGACTTGCGTTGGGTGATAACGATTAATGTGTGTATATATATATATATATATATATATATATATATATATATACGTATGTGTGCGTGCGAGCGCTCGCACTTGTCTGTGTGTGTGTTTGTGTGTGTTTTTCTAAACAAAACTTACGCGATGTACTCTTGTATTTTTTTATTATATTTTAAACTGTAAAATTAACATCTACCGGCCTAGCTATAGAAATTCTTACTATATATATATATATATATATATATATATATATATATATATACGGCAATGGAGCATCTATTCACATTACTACTAATCTACGAGAAACCACTAGAGAAGATCATGTCTCAATTATTCTAAGAAATGCACATTTATTTGGGGGAGGGGCAGTCTTTCGAAATCTTTACCTCCTAACTTTATTCTCGCACTCACAATGCACAGTTTCATTTGTTCTCTCGTCTTTCTTCTTTAGTAACAACATGCGTTTTAGAGGCTTAATTACTTTACTTTAGGTGGATTTATGAAAAAAACAAAACTACACCTACTATAATTTTTTGATGTCTAGAGAGTAAGCCGAATTAAAAACCAAGACCAGAAAGGGCTAAATAAACTTTTTGTAGGATCAAATCAAAGAGCCTCCAGTAAAATGAGGTACACTGTACTCCATAGCTAAGTAAGTAATCAGTGCAGTGAAGTCATCGGCGAAGGTGGAGCGTTCCTCTGATGAAATCAACGGCCACGTCCCCGTCATCAAAGCGAGGCTTCAAGCTGGAGAACATCGGCTAGAGAAGGATGGGGTTGACCAGTTCAGCTTACCCAAGTCATGCTACGCATGAAGGAATTCCTTACCGGCTTTCTACCGAGATATATGGAAGAAACTGGTTAGGTGCTTAGCTGCAAAGCAACCCTTCGACCAAACCCAGTCTTGGTACTGTTGATGATGACGATGATGACGACGATAATGATGACGATGGTTATTAACACGATGCTTTCTTTAGAAACGTATAATAATCGATTTTTTTCGAACCTTATAATTGATACAGGATTATTATTTGAATTTTAAAAATTAATACTAGATTTTAATGAGGATAATAATAGATTATGGCGAATGCGGTGATGCCACTAATCTGATTGATTAGAAAAGTGGAAGAAAAGTGGACACTATGGTCCCAATAAAAGTAATTTGAAGTGTTCTATGGCGCCATTACCCTAGGTAGGCTCACGGCATGTATGGCCCCACATGTCACATTTCAGGCTAATTTCTGACAGGCCTATTTGGTTTATCTCTGTTTTATCTAAAACATGATAAAACCGTTCAAAACCACACTAACAGTTTTTTTTTCTCTTTGTAAACAAAAAAACTAATAATAAAAGATTGGACACAAAAAAGAAAAAAATCTGTTAAAGAATTAAAAGCAGTAAACATTTTTAGATTGTAAGAATTTCCTTTTCTTTTTCTTTGCGGGTAGGGGGAGATAATTTAGTGATACAAGTTTTACTAGTGGGGGGAGAAGACGTGGATTCATTCCTTTCCCAAGGGTATTTGCACGAAAGTTAATATTAGGTTGGTGCAAAAATAATGTCGGTTTTTGACGTTAAAAATACGTCAAAAAACCGACATTCTTTTTGCACCAACCTGATATAACGTCGAGGATCTGCTACTGGGTGAAAGTCGGCATCGATGCCTTCATTCCAGCAAGGAAATACCAAGTTCACCCACGTTTATCTCCTTGGTTCTCATCTGTATGCTCGGCCGCTATAGCCGACAGGAATCACTTCTTCTGGCCGTATCTCTTTGTCCTTGTTCATTATTGAGAGCAAAATAAATAGAAGGAAAACTGCTCCAGAGATGACAGCTGGACTTAATTTCTCTCGATAGCAACCGGTGTTGATCTCAACTGTTAAAATCAACTTAGAACAGGGGTTGAAGTGTTGTGTAGCCATCAAGAAACCCCTGTTATCGAAGATGAATAAGTAGAAAAGACTGTTATGGGCAAAAAATCATTAGAACTGTACATTGAAAAAGTGCCAAAATGTATTGTGGACGGATGAGTCCAAATTAGAACTCTTTTGTAGAAAGACTTTGTAAAGTTTATGGAAGAAAAAAGCCAGGAGAAAGACTGAATGATGAATGTGCGGCTTCAACAGACATTGGTGGCACTGTTATGGTGTGGGGTGTTTTAGGGGAGGGGGTACTTGAGATTTCATTCAGGTCAAGGGAATCATAAAAAATGTATAATATTCGATTCTGCAAAGATATCCTATACCATCTGGATTACGTGTAATTCGGCAAAGGTCACCTTTCAGCAATCGATTTTCATTCTAGCAAGGAAAAACCAAGTGAAACCACGTTCATCTCTATGATTCTCACCTGCATGCAAAGCCGCTATAACCCACAGGAATCACTTCTTCCGGCTGCAACAGAGCGACACGTCTGATTGCCACAGACGTATCTTCGAATGCAAGCGGGTCCTCAATTAAGCAAAGTTACTGTTTGCTGATAGAATGAAAGAACGCATAGCATTTAGTAAGTTCGGTTCTAGAGATTATTGGCAGACTGCAAGAGTGGGCCGTATAACAGAAAATCATCTATCCTTCCTTTATTCAATTAATTCGAAGTGCTAACATCTAAAGCAGATAAAATTGAATGCTTTGCTCGCAAATTCTTTTCCACCTTAACACACGACTCATCTGGAGTACCATACCTGACGCCCTACCGTGAACTGAGACCATACTGAGTGATATGCGCATAGCTCCGTCACTTGTCTCTGGCGTCATTGATCCTGATTCCGCAGAACTGGGTTGGGTGTGAAAAAGTATTTGTTGTTAACATTCTTTTTTCATTCGGTTTTTCCAGTTACGAGTCGTTTTTTAAAGCTGATCGTTTTGTGTTCATTTTGTTTAGTTCTTTTGTCGTAACAGATTTAATGTTTAGTATAGAGCATAGAAAAAATCGCAGTGTGATATAGCCAAGAAGTAAGGTATGTAGCAACATCAGTACGGCAAAGAGCACTCCTTTAAAGGCAAGGAAGGGCGAAAATGTTTTAAGTCAAGTGATGGCGATTGCTGTATGAGTCGTACGATTTTTGAATCAAGCACGGGCAACGCCGGGCGATGCTGCTAGTCTATGATATTCATTATTGAGGGGTCATCATTTCAACTTAGAGCTGAAGAAATATTTTTAAAATACTTTTCCTAATTTTTCTTTATTTTATTTTATCATATATATATATATATATATATATATATATATATATATATATATATATATAAAGTTAAAGATAAAGGTTAAAGTTTTCAATATCAAGGATATACTGAATGTAAATATAAAGTGGGCATTGAAGTTAACAACCAGAGTCGATAGTCTGTTTCATGCTTGAACGCAATTGTTTTCTGGTTGTGCAAAAACACAACATATAGGACCTGACGTTTTGGCTATGTATGTGTTCTTGGGGATCCGGTTGAGCTCTCTGGAGAAAAGGGCAATTAAAAAAAAAAAAAAAAACAGTTGCTGCTGCTGCTATTAATGCATTGCTCTTCAATTACGAATTGAGCTCTCTTGGCTATTCACGTATTTCGTATAGAAAACGTTAAAATTTTCCTTTCTCTCTGCCGTGCGCCGATAGCTTAGGGTTTCTGAATGATGCCGCGTTTCGATCCCGGCTTGAAGCAATCGGATGTCTAGCCACAGTGAAGAGCTGTGATACAGCGAAACAGTCTGTCTGTAGATGACTATATATATATGCTCCCTGTGATCCGATCGAGCTCTCCGGAGAAAAGTATAATTAAAAAAGTGGCTGCTGCTGCAAGGTAATAATGCATTGCTCTTTAATTACGAAAAGAGCACTCTTGGCTACTGGCGTATTTCACACAGAAAATGTTAAAATTTTCTTTTCTCTCTGCCAAATCGACCAAGTTTCGATCCTGGCTTGAAGCAATCAGACGTCTAGTTGAAGAGCTATGATACAGCGAAACTGTCTGTTTGTGGATGACTCTCTCTCTCTCTCTTTCTATATATATATATATATATATATATATATATATATATATATATATATACAGTGTAAACCGGATATAAGATACCCGGATATAAGAGAAACCCGGATATACTCGGGTCCCAAATTAGAGCCATACTTACCTAAACAAAATAGACCAAACCCGGATATAAGAGAAACGCGGATATAAGAGACTTCTTCTCCGGTCACTACAACTCTCTTATATCCGTGTTATATTGTGTGTGTGTGTATATATATATATATATATATATATATATATATATATATATATATATATATGTATGTGTGTGTGTGTGTGTGTGTGTGTGTGTGCGTGTGTAGAATCAAAGAGAGTGTATTGAATTTATTTTTGTCAGAAAAATCATTTTCGTACAACGGACGATTTCAAAAATCTCTTATGAAAATTTTACCTATCAATAACTTAATATCTATATTCATAAAACCTACTCCTGCGCACATATATATGTGTCTACATAACTGGATATTTGAATATATATATATATATATATATATATATATATATATATATATATATATATATATATATATATGAGTGTGCGTGTGTGAAAAATCGTATAAATGTGGGAAAATGTCAAGACGGACACGACAGAAACGACTGATTCTAGAGAAACGAAGAAAAGATAGAAAAATGACCGCTTAATCGTAGCCAAGGTAGAAGGTTGAATTAACTCGGTAAAGCTACAACTAATTGCTTGACCCTCAGGTAAATCTGATGATCTCCACCCCCACATCACTTTCTAATGTAGTCGAAAAGTGCTGGCTACCCAATAAAGAATAAAGGTTAACTCGCTCGCACAATCGAAAATGTATTTAAGAATTAAAAAAAAAAAAAAATGAAAAATACGTCTTAAAAATGAATAAAGCTGACGGCTAAGCGTTTTATGGGTGATACCAAGTCGACGATAATGATAAACTGACGTGCTGATCTGGTGAAAGTGGATAGTTCGAACGAAAAGTGCATTATGAGGATAAAAGAAATGTGCGTCTAAAGATTGTGTAAAAAGGTTGTTGATCTTCCTATCTTTTCCGGAACTTCTGTCGATGCAATAGCCGGATGTTAAAACTTATACGCATGCGCACTACAGACATTTCTTGCACTTTTATAGAAAAGAAGAAAAAATTTACCAAGTCAGCATACACATTTTTAGCGTCATCTTTAGTATCATATCTCTATAATTTTTCTTTGCTTCAAAGTTATGCATTTATTGATATTAGTGAACTAAGTGAATATTTCATCATTGCTATAATTCTAGTGAAAGGATTTTAAGATGTTGGACAGCGGGTCGTCACCCTTGATCCCCACACTAGAGCAAAGTTTACAACGCCTGTTAAAATGCCAGAAGTTTTAACTAGCTTATACAGGTTTTTAGAGAAAGTAACATAGAATATTTTAAATAAAACTTCATAACTTTTCAGTATTGTTGAACTTATGTGAATAAATAATCACTTCTAATTTATATATGCGGCATTATATTTGGTTGTGCATACAGTTTGTTCTGTATTTGTCAAGAGGACAGGAGCGTTTAATTTATGCTAAAACCATTCAGAAGTGTTGATTTTTAGTGTACAATGGGACCTCGCTTATCCGATGTCATCGCAAGTGGCGAAGCCCACTCGTTGATAAAGATGTCACAAGTCTCTCAGTAAATTAATTTATTCCACCGACGCGGTAAAAAAATAAAATAAAATGAATTAAACATTTTTATTTTCAATTGATGAATGGAAATATTCTTTGTTATCATATATTCGAGTTTTCCTCCTCAGGTTAAAGTAAAAATAAAAAAACAAAAAAAAAAAAACAAACTTAGATGCCATTTAAATTGATTACTATATTATATTTTCAAAATATTGTTATTATTATTATTATTATTATTATTATTATTATTATTATTAATATTAGCAGTAGTTGTAGTTTAAGTTAACCAAAAAAGTGATCAATGATACACGAGTGAGTACGTCACTTGCCTGGAAAACGGTGGGGTATTCATTATTCTTGAACAATGCAAGTACATTGTGCACACATCAGTCGTAGCTCGAGCAGCGGCTAGAAAATATGGCGGTGTTGAATCAGCTCGTTCCGGTTATCAGCTTTATGACTTTAAGCCGCATCAAGCCACCGTGTACTTCAAGTGTTTAGGGATAATGCTGTGAGTGAACGGACCTCTAGGTATTCGCTCCAAATGTTCAGATCGGGAGTGGCCGGTCACAATTCCTGGATGATGAGACCCGGAAAATGACCATAGAGGAGGACAACAGCCAAAGCTTTGGTGAGCTTGCCGTACGCTTCCAGCTTTCTGACGAAACAGTCAGAGTTCACCGGTACCGCACAGAGAAGAGGTACAAGTTGTGTAAGTGACTACCCCATACACTGTCCGAAGCCAACAAGCAACAACGCATGACAACCTCTTCTTCGTTACTTTCACGGAACAAATATTTAATCGAGAGCACAGCACTGACGAAAACTGAGTTTTGTACGATACTCTCAGGCGGGTCAGTCATTGGTTGTCAAACACGTTACCCTGCGTCACAGACGACGAGACCGCTTCTACAGCCACGCAAGATCATATTCTGTATCTGGTGAACTAAACGATAAAATGTACACTATGTGCCGGTAAAAACGAGCAAAACCATCACCGCGGACCTGTACTCGAAGCAGTTGGAACGCGTCCTGTTCCCCCATGAAAAAGATCAGGCCTCATGTGGCGCGAGTGGTCAGGAATACCATACGGCGACTTGGCTGTGTGATTCAACTTATTTCCTGAATCTTGCGCCGAGAGATTACTAACTTTTCCATTACCTGGGCAAAAACATTTTTGGGAAATCCTTCGCAAATTCGGTAGAATTGCTGCAAGCACTCACAGACTATTTGCGACCAAGACACCTGATTTTTTACCGCCTGGGCATTCCGCAACTGGAGACACGTCGGTAAAATATTTTTGATGCTGGTGGCGATTACTTGAAACAACAAGCGGCGACAATTTCATGTTTCAACGCTATATTCAGTGTATTGTTTTGGCTCGATTATATATATATATATATATATATATATATATATATATATATATATATATATATATATATATATATATATAAATTAGAACTAATATCCACAAAGTAGTTATTATAAATATAGCATAGCTTAAAACTATATTTTAACCTCACCATATATATATATATATATATATATATATATATATATATAAATTAGAACTAATATCCACAAAGTAGTTATTATAAATATAGCATAGCTTAAAACTATATTTTAACCTCACCATATATATATATATATATATATATATATATATATATATATATATATATATATAGAGAGAGAGAGAGAGAGAGAGAGAGGGAGATAAGGTGAAGGGGAGAGAAAGCGAGATAGATAAGATGATTGATAGCGATAGTTATATTGACAGATAAATGTGGAGAAATTAAAAGACTATGATAGATAGATAGATAGATAGATAGATAGATAGATAGATATTGGGAAAGAAAGAAAGAATAAAACAAACAGACAGATAGATAGATAGATAGATAGATAGATATTGGGAAAGAAAGAAAGAATAAAACAAACAGACAGATAGATAGATAGATAGATAGATAGATAGATAGATATTGGGAAAGAAAGAAAGAATAAAACAAACAGACAGATAGATAGATAGATAGATAGATATTGGGAAAGAAAGAAAGAATAAAACAAACAGACAGATAGATAGATAGATAGATAGATAGATAGATAGATAAAGAGACTAAGATGAACCGATTGAGATAGGTGGGTAGGAAAAAATGAGATAAATAAAGATTAAAATTTGATTAATAATAATGATTTTAACTTTCCTGTTGACCGGAAACTTATTTTATAATTTAAGTATAACTTTTTTTGCGACGGAATATTCAATTAACATTTTTTTGTGAATTTCAATGACCTTTACAGATAAATGTCTTATTATTCAGCACATAATTTTTTAGTATGACATAAGGCCATATTCACGAGGAACTCACTGAAATCCCTCACCATAAAGTATTTTTCGACGAAACAATCTCCTGTTACCTCATTCGGAACTGCTCTTCCCACATCAGTACAGCACACAGTTATACAGGCACACACACATAGAAAAAAAAACACACACAGACACACACACACACATATATATATATATATATATATATATATATATATATATATATATATATATATATATATAATTAATTAACTGATTTAAAAATATGGTTTCATCGCTACACAGGTATTACTATGTTTCAAAACCAGAAAACAAAAACTTAAAAATGATTTTATTTAATATAATTGAATTTGAAGTTTTTGTTTTCTGTTTTTGAAAATTTGGTAAATGTGTAGCGATGAAACCATATTTTTTGAATCAGTTTATTTATAATATTTATGCTCTGTAAATTTACATTGATCACTGTTTTGTAAAAATAAAAATATCAATACGAACACCGGATTACATATCTTATTGTTCTTCCTTTTTTTACTATAATATATATATATATATATATATATATATATATATATATATATATATATATATATATATATATATGTGAATCATTCATAGAAAAAACAAATGCAGAGGTTAATGATTTAAATGGCGAGAATACATTGTCGCAAACAATATAAATAAGATACATCAACCCCGAACCTGTATATGAATGATATGATCCCCATTTATAAATTCCAGTTGCATAAGGTCTTTTTAATTTTTTACAAGCTTTCGTCTGTTCCTACAGACATCATCAGGTATGGAAGTAGATTTTCTTGTTTTTACTTCTCAGTAATAAGAGGAAAATGAAAATAGAGATGTAATCCGAAAAAATGCTATGAGAAATGTGTTATTGTTTTGGAACGTGCGCTCGCAACGCTGAGTTTGAATTTAAATTTTAAGGTTGTGCGTTTTTGTACAAATATTGCAATAAGAGAATTCTTTTTTACTGGTAGATTTTCGGTGAATATGGCATGAACTATATTGTTCAATAATTACAGTAATGTCACACTTATTATCCGAAAGTTGCACGTTGGATCGGTTATTTTAATTTCAATTAAAAGGTGCAATTATAATTTATAAATTCATGAATCATTCATACAAAAAACAAATATATATATATATATATATATATATATATATATATATATATATATATATATATATATATATATATATATATATATATATATATATATATATATATATGTAAAGAGAGAGAGAGAGATTTGTATGCGTGTTTGTGTGATGGAGAGTGGTTAAAACGTTTGTTTTCCGATCATGTGACCAGGGTTCGAATCTTACCATCTTTCATGTGTGACTTCATGATGGTAATAGTCTGAGGAGCCGGACCTTTTGAAGACTGCTTGAAAAACCATACCACGGTTTGTTCCAAGCCTTTTGAGTGAAGCGGTTTTGACTGAAACTATTCGAATGTCGTCGATGGCTGTGCCAGATAAAAATTACAAATCATCGCAACCGAGGGTTTGAAGCACTGGCATTGTTCAAACTGTCGATCACGACAGATTTTGCGCTCTCTCCCAGAAACTGCAACAAAGGTCCGCACAGCATAATTGTAGTATAAAAACACAAGTGTGATCTGTGCAAACACAAATGTGCAGGAGCAGGTGCCTGCGATAGGGATTGACTGGCCGCATCATGAGACAAGATTAGACGGCTATATATGTGATATGTGAATGTAAGTAAACAAATTTCAAATCTCTTGATTAGAAAATACAAAGGCCATAAAACCCATTGATAAGCTAAACAAAACTATTGATTGTCATTTCAGTCTAAAACCTACCAATTCTACCTAGAACTCATATATTGAACAAATGCGCTTATCCGAAATGGTAACGAATTCTATTCTTGAGAACAAAACCTCAACACAATAAGCCTTATATCACATATGTGTGTGTGTCTTTTTTTTTTTTTTTTAACTTGCTGACTCCAGACTGTTGTCTGTATTTGCATCGTCAAAAGGATTGACTTTCGCTAAGTCTCGCGAATATTAATTCTTCAGTCCGCTTTGGAATCTGCAAGATGCAGACAATATATTCAACGGAGCCTTCCAGACTTTTTTTTATTGCGAGGGCTGGTTGTGCAATTCAAGAAGTCTTGTTTTTTCGAACGAGTCTGACCGTCTATCTATAGTTTGACTTGCCTGTGGATTTATAGAGATTCTATTGTTAAGAGAAGGCATTTAAAAATAATAAACATTATTGTCGACGAAATATAGATCGCTAATGATCCGTGTTGGGCATGAATCATTTTTCTCTACTATTTACGTAAATAACGTGGTTTTGTTGAAAAAATACATTGAAATATTTCTATCAGGGACATTTCAAGACCAAGACCTGTCTGCCTCAGTCTATTATGATCTATCTATCTATCTATCTATCTATCTATCTATCTATCTATCTATCTATCTATCTATCTATCTTTATCAGTCTGTTCATATCAGTATATCTATCTATCTATCTATCTATCTTTATCAGTCTGTATCTATCTATTTATCTATCTATCGATCGATCGCTTTATCTATCTATCTATCTATCTATCTATCTATATCAGTCTGTTCATATCTATCTATTTATCTATCTATCTATCTATCGATCGATCCCTTTATCTATCTATCGATCTATCTATATATTTATCGATTGATCTATCTTTGTCAGTCTGTTCATATATATCGATCTACCTATCTATCTTTATCAGTCTGTTCATATCTATCTATCGATCGATCGACCTATCTATCTATCTATCTATTTATCTATCGATCACTTTATCGATGTATCTATCTTTATCAGTCTCTTCATATCAATCTATCTATCAATCTATCTATTGATCGCTTTATCTATCTATCTATCTATCTATCGATCTATCTATCTATCTTTATCAGTCTGTTCATATATATCTATCGATCTATCTATCGATCTATCGATCTTTATCAGTCTCTTCATATCTATCTATCGATCTATATCGATGTATCTATCTTTATCAGTCTGTTCATATCTATCTATTTATCGATCGGTTGATCTATCGATCTATCTATCTATTGCATCTATCTGTAGAGTTAACCTCTTTTGTTTTTCTTCTGGCATTTTGCACTTCTCAACAGATTGCATGCTTATTTTCTCATGTTTTATTTATTTATATATTTTTCTGGTCATGTCAATTCGAATTCGGGGTTTCGCTCCATTTTGATCTCCACAGTAATATATAAGTCAACAAGGAGAAACGAAATTAAAACTGAAACAGCAGCCTTGCATAAAAAAGAAGTCAAATGACATTTTCCTAGAATTAGCCAATTGTCTTTAAAGCAAAATTAGACATTAAACTGAGGCATGACGATATTAAAAATCAGGTACGCACACACAGGCACACACACACCTGTACAAGGCCCGAGGCCTCTCGAAGTAGAGGGTTATATTAAAATGCAGTTTACACGAATAAAAGTTCAAGATAACAGTTAACCCTCGGCTTGAACAGATTAAGATTTTAGTGATCGGGGAAACATCCTCTTGACAGTCGATTCCACAGAGCAGTAGTTCGCGGGAAGAAGCTCTTCCAGTTGAACTTACTTCTCATGGATGGGATACGGAGGCTATGTGGGCGCTGCTCTAATGTAAGTGGCAGGGTAGTTCCGAGTCGTGAAGGTTAGAACTGGCAGAACCAAAGAATATAGTTTGTCCGAGCAATTTCCATGCGAGTAGCGAAGGAGCAGCGTGAGACTTGCCACATCCGGCCTGTGAAGTTGGAGGGTGGAAAATAATTGGTCACCCGCAAGTACTCGGAAACGCTCTTGAACTCTATCAAGACTAGAAAGTGAGGACTGGATAGCTCCCACCCAAATATAAAAAGAGTATTCCATTTTCGCCCAAATCTAGCTTTGGTAAACGTAGTTGATAGCATAGCGAGTTTAGTGAAAAGTGCGTTGGCGGTCAGGATTCTGAATTTTGTGTAATCTTTGTTAGAAGTGTGATTGGTAGTGTCCGGATTTTAGTTTTGTAGATTTTGCAAGCTCGCTTTTTAGCGTTGAGGATAAAATGTTATGGGTACTGAAGAGGTTTGAACGTTTTTTCCATATACCTTCATTTAGGTATTCCGGGTTGCATATCCTAAGGGCTCTAAGGGAAAATCCTATGATTAGAACAGATTTCATTTTTAGTTATGGTGGGAATAGAAGTTGATTAGATCATTTATGTTTGTTCGTTCACGATATAACATAAAATCTAATTTCTCATTGTTACGTTAACAACTCACAAACAAATTAGTCATCCCTAATACTAGGATCATTACCATTACCTCCAAGACAAACGGAGATATAATTAGGAAGAAAAATAAACCCTAAACCGATTCAAATGCAGGGATATATGACTGATTACAATGCAAAACAAGGTTTATATGGATGACGTGCTCTAAAAGTCCGCATCTAGCAACATAAAAGAGACCTGTGCATAGACAATCGATCTAACTCTCTCGTGTTGCATTGAAACGATGCTGGACTTAACTTTGATTTCACTAATGCCTAATTAAAAAAGAACATAATACCTTAAGAAGAAAATAATTTAAAAGTTTAATAATAACATTATAACTAGCTATAAACACAAGTCTAAAATATTACATTACATCTCCATCCTTCTTAGAAACCATTCTTAAAGAATCTAACATATATCTATCTAATGCAAAGACTATTCCTGAAGAAGCGAGCCATAAAGTCAGAAGCCTGCAAGTAGCAGCTGCGAGGATTGGTCGCAAAAAGGGGAAGATAAAAATACATATAGAATTATCCACGGTTTCAATACACGTGACACGTGTTTGACCAATGAGAACTTACCCTAATTTAATTGAAAATGATAGCGTATTCTGACTTTGGTTGTTTTCTCTTAATCTATGACGAAGCTTTAATATAAGTGAAACAAGTTCGATTGATATAGGTTTGCTATTTGTTCTTTCATTTTATCATATCCAAACGTTATTTTAG
The DNA here is from genome assembly GCA_963932145.1 of Acanthosepion lycidas. Taxonomy (NCBI): domain Eukaryota; kingdom Metazoa; phylum Mollusca; class Cephalopoda; order Sepiida; family Sepiidae; genus Acanthosepion; species Acanthosepion lycidas. Next base: position 50,690,670 of record OZ010585.1, read on the forward strand.
TAGCTACCCATTTTGAGTAGACGCCCCATATTTTAAAAAGTTTGAATAACATCATCCATCAGCCTGCGATTTCAATAGACATAATACAGAGAATGTTCCACCCGACCGGGTTAGCACTTCAACGTTGTAGGAGAAACGAATCGGCTTGCATTAGTTCGCTTAGCCTCAGAGAGTAGCCCAAACCAGATATGTTATCTTTTTGAAGAATACATATCCTGCCGTTCAGATTATCTCAGCAGTCCATGATTCCTCGATTTCCAACCCGGGACATGAACAGAGCAAATTTCAAAGGAATTGATGGGTTACATTTTTAATCTGACATTATATCTTATCAATCCTAATGTTTGGAATAAGATAGATAGATAGATAGATAGATAATGAAGAAACTGAGATATAGAGATAAGGAGACACACACACACATATATATATATATATATATATATATATAGATAGATAGATAGATAGATAGATTAGTAATAAGAAACTGTGATAGATAGATAGATAGATAGATAGATAGATAGATAGATAGATAGATATTCTAAACAATGTGTAATGGTAATAATCCTTTGTTTATACAGGCTCTCTTAAATAAAACCGTAAAGATATCTCGGAGTTTTTCTATGTCGTTTGATGTCCGGTGGAAAGTTATAACTGATAGATAGATAGATAGATAGATAGATAGATAGATATTCTAAACAATATATAGAGGCAATAATCCTTCAGACAGACAGACAGACAGACACACACATATGTGTGTGTGTATAAATATATATATATATATAGATAGATAGATATTCTAAACAATATATAGAGGCAATAACCGTTCATATATATATATATATATATATATATATATATATATATATATATATATATATATATATATATATATTAAGAAATGTACAAAGTCCGACAATTTATTTATTAAAGACATTTTTATGTTTAACGTTCTTTTTATAGATACAAGTATTTAAGTAAATGCTCTGTTTATAATAAACAGTATTAAATAAAATTTACCGGCCTGAATGTCCGAGAAATTTTCATAGAAAATATTCGGCTAAATGGCGGTTCCGTATAGGATGCAGGTTCGAATCCTGTCAAAGGACGAATATTTTCTATGAAAATTTCTCGGACATTCAGGCCGGTAAATGTTATTTAACACTGTTTATTATAAACAGAGCATTTCCTTAAATACTTGTATCTATAAAAAGAACGTTAAACATAAAAATGCCTTTAATATATATATTTAGATAGATAGATAGATAGATAGATAGATAAATATTCTAAACAATATATAGAGGTAAAAATCATTCTTTCATACAGAACGATAAGAAATCTGAGAGTTTTTCTATGTCGTTTGATGTCCAGTAGTAAATGATAGATAGATAGATAGATAGATAGATAGATTAATTAACAAAACATATACAGGTCGTAATCTCGTGTTCTTTAAAGTCATTTGATGTCAGGTGAAAATTTTTAAATGATCTTGCCGAAATTGTGTGGCATGTTCCGAGTACATTCGACTATCCTTTTTTTTTTACGTGCAATAAAGTATACATTAGAGATATACCTGTGACGTTTATATTGATATCTCTTCAAAATTTGAAATCAATGCAAGGGAGTGACGAAAATCATAAAATCAATTTGGACTGGCTGCTCGGTCAATGAATAACGAATGTTTCCTTATGTGGAAACGGCTAATATTACCATTACTATGAACCCAGTATTTTCCAAATCTGTCACTTTGATTTATAACATCATTTGAAATACGAAAAAAAACATTTTTTTTTGACTATTCATATTTATGTCGCATTATCTGACAAACAATATTATACATTGAAACGGACAAAGAAAGATCGCGATTCAGGTACCTTGACTAATTAGGACTGATATAAAGACATCGACAGAAAGTCGTATATGTACTAGAAAAGAAAGCTTGATAAAAAAAATAATGTTGGTCAGAATGTGTGATTGATTGAAATTTAACGAGGTAAATGCTCCTTTGAATGAATCGATTGTTAGTTTGACTGCTATATAGAGTACACTATTGAAAGCGTGAAAGATTAATGAGAGTTCGCGTAGATTGACTGGCTTAGATTGGATTGTGCAAGGTTTTATAGCAACATTCCTTCACATAGATGGGATGAAAGAGAAACATGTTGGAAAATTGAGCAAAGACGGCGTGAAATTGTGTGTAGAACAAAATGCTAAGGGAAAAGGGGAAAAGAAGTGAACATACGTTAAAAATTGCTATGCCTTGAATTTATATTTAAGTTATAAAAAAATGGTGCTATATATATATATATATATATATATATATATGTGTGTGTGTGTGTGTCTTTCGTCACCAAATTTTCACTTTTTATATATAAGATTGACTCCATCAGTAAACTTGTTGCGTGAAATATTTTAGACTGAAACGAATCGTTAATGTATATATATATATATATATATATATATATATATATATATATATATAGAGAGAGAGAGAGAGAGAGAGAGAGAGTGAGATAGATTGATAAATATATGACAGAGACGCATTGATATATTTCCAATATATGCATAAGATACATCTTTCGATTATATATATACGGAAATGTATTTTAAGAGAAATGACATAAAAGTATATATATATATATATATATATATATATATATATATATATATATATATATATATATATATATATGTGTGTGTGTGTGTGTGTGTGTGTATGTGTGCGTGTAATATATATATATATATAAGTTTTTAAATATTAGGTTGGTGCAAAAATGATGACGTAATAATGTCGTTTTTTGACGTATTTTTAACGTCAAAAAACGACATTATTACGTCATTATTTTTGCACCAACCTAATATCTATAATTCATATATATATATATATATATATATGTGTGTGTGTGTGTGTGTGTGTATGTATGTAAGTATGTATGTATGTATGTATCTAGTGGACTCTCCCGTCGTATTCGATTCAGTTCCCAGGTACCGACAGACCAGACACCAGTAAAACCAACCTCTTTTTTTTGAAGGGCCGAATACAGAGACCTGGTGAAATACCTGGTGCCACAAAGTCCCCAAACGACCCTCGGCAGGTTTTGAATTCAGAGTTGTCCTTCTCCTAGACCAGTTGACATCTAAGGCTAGAGAATCCAGTCTGTTCTGCTATTTATCCATATCCGAGTATCCACTGCAAATAAAGTTTAAAGTGATAAAAATTCGTTGGATTAATAATCCATTGTAAATGTATACGCGTATCTAGTGAGATATTTTTAGTGTATGCAGACAGTTATATAATATACATGTATATATTAATGTATATATATATATATATATATATATATATATATATATATATATATATATATATATATCTACGTCTTAATATATATTTCTGTCTGTGTGTATCTTTCGATAAAATCGAGTATTATATTGATGACATGTTTTAGATTATATAGTAATTATTTATAAATTAAATATATAGATATATTTATATATCAATATCTATAGCGATATATATATATATATATATATATATATATATACATATATATATATATATATATAAAGGGAGAGAAGAAGAAGAAGAATAGAGAGAGAAAGAATATTATTAGTGGTCAATATATATATATATATGTGTATGTGTGTGCATATATATATGTGTGTGTGTGTGTATATTTATATTAGGTTGGTGCAAAAATAATGACGTAATAACGTCGTTTTTTTACGTATTTGTAACGTTAAAAACGACATTGTTACGTCATTATTTTTGCACCAACCTAATATATATATATATATATATATATATATATATATATATATATATATATATATATATATATATTAATGTATGTATTCTGTATATGCTATACATATTATGAATATGCATATAAATATAAAAATGTTGTGTATGTGAACCCATGTTTGTATTTATTGATATATTGATTTTTGTGGACATATAATAATATAAATGCACAGAGAAAGATAGAAAGCGTAATAAGAAACAATGCTAAAGAATGATAGATGGATTGGACAGATTAAATATAGACATACATACACACATATATTTTTCTTATTTTGTTTAAATCATTTTCTTTCCATTAATATGCATGTATTATTATTAGTAGTAAAAAATCTATTTTTTTTTTGTTTCATTTTATTTTATTTTATTTCATCACGTCATACTTTTGTTGATACCATTAGTTTTAGTTTGTGTTTTAGTGAAGTACTCGTTTGATTTTGGAAAAATTGATTTGCCCCCTTGAATTTCCAACGCCGCCTGTTTTTTTTGTTTTTTTTTGTTTTTGTTTGTTTTTGTTTTTTTTTTACTTACGTTTTCAAAACATGCGTCTCTCTAATTTAGAATTTATATTTCTTCTTTACAACCATAAATGTTAAATGTTAATCTGAACTTAAATTCAAATACAAAATTAAACTACAATTCATTTTATCTCCAATAATATTCCACACCAACAATAATATATCACGCGAGAACCAAAACATTAGAAGAAAAGACAAAAAAAAAAAGAGCGGCGCTAACGCGAAATATAAAATCCAGGACTCGAAAATTGCTTTGTCATTAAACTTGGAATTGTGCAATTAATATAAAATATTATGAGTATTATATATATATATATATATATATATATATTTAATATATATATATATATTCTTAATATATATATATATATATATATATATATATTCTTAATATATATATATATATATTCTTAATATATATATATATATATATATATATATATATATATATATTCTTAATATATATATATATATTAAATAGTTCTGTTATTTAACATTGGGCGTTGTTTTTTTTTCCTTTCACTATAGAGTATTTATATGTATTTGTGTACGATTCTTCGCTCGTATACCTACCCATATTTACCCATTCGGTTAGGTAAATGAAAAAACTAGATATTACCGACCATATACGCGAGTACTGGGGTGCACACGCTGATAAGCAAATAAATAGTTACCAAATTTAGTCAAGAGTTGTAGACATAATAGTGTTCAATGTGATTAGATGCATCTGTATAGTTTTTTGTTTTTTTAATAAACAATAAGCGATATCACGCGCCCGATGAATTGGGTAACCAACGAAACTCGAGTCGCACAACAAACGTAGGTATATCTGTATTATTAACATATATATATATTATATTATATATATATATTAATATAGGCTTTAACTTTGTTATTTTACATAGAGCAATTTTATCATCACCCACACTTACTGTCTGCTGTTATATATATCTATATATATATATATATATATATTATGTAATGTTATGCATCACCCACACTTACTGTCTGCTGTTTATATTTATATGTATTTCTAGACAGGGATAAAGATCGCAGTAGTATGTGTGTGTGTGTGTGTGTATATATACATATATATATGTATATATATATATATATATATATATATATATATATATATATATATGTATGTATGTATGTATATATATATGTATGTATATATTTGTATATATATATATATATATGGGTGGGTGTGTTTTTGTATATATACATAGCACATAGCACATAGATAATTAGATAGATATGAAGAGACTATCTTTGATGATTTTGTGTAAGACATGGCATAATATATTTGTCAACTTAAACTAATGTTAAAAAAAGGTTAAACATAATGGAAACCCTAATAATAAAAAAGAGAAAATGCCAGCATTGAATAACATTAACATGGCCGCAATGTACTGAACGAGTTTGGAAAACAAGCACGACCCATACATTCAGTTAAAAATAGAATAAAATCTTACATGATTATAGTGAAATGGATAGACGCAAGCGCTCGGAAATGCAGAACTTTGGAACAGTTTTTACACACTTTGTGTCCAGAAATAAAGAAAACTTGTACGAACACAAGAATATTTAAACAAAAATGTTAATCACAGTACTTTGTCAGCTGTCTTTAACGCAACATATATATATATATATATATATATATATATATATATATATATATATATATATATATATATATATAATTATTTCAAAATACAGGGATATCCGTGTTTGAATTAGGCGGCCATTTTTATTTTAAACAGTGTTTATTGTTTTTAAAAAAGGAAACGTCATATCTATTTCAAACAACTATTTCTAGTAAAATTAACGTTTGAAGTAATTAAAATACAATATTAAATAAGTATGAATTATATATATATATATATATATATATATATATATATACGTATGACAAAGTGTAAAATGTTTTCGTTTGACATGTTTCTTCTCTTAGGACTTCATCGGACTAAGTTTACATTTCCGTTGACGCGACTACACATGCGCACGAACGAGGGACGATGGGAATTTAAAAATAAAAATGTTTTTTTTATTTAAATATTTGTGTTGGATATTAAGTCTAATTGATTTCATTTAGATTCTCTTTCTTTTCTACTTTTTTTTTCTTTCTTTTTCATCAGTTCCGTTATTAAATATCCCACATTGTGATAATAGATCTCAAAAGAAAAGTGAGACATTGTCGAATCAGGACACAAATTTACTATGGGTGTTCTAACATTTAAAGCCTTTTCTAAATATCTTCGTTTTAGCGAATTGTTTTGTTTTTCTCTTTTAGTTCGAGTAGCATTTTGTAAATCAAAATTGTCCTCTCTCGTTACGGTGAACAACTAATGCGTTTAATATATTGTTTTTTAAAAGAACCCTTTTGCTGTTCTTGGGTAGATGCTTTCTCTTTAACAAAGGATTACGAAGTGATGCAATTATTTTTGGATTAGTGATATTATATATATGATAGCTGTCTACTCATTGAACAAGGACTGTCACCAAACCAGTCACAGAAAACTCAGACGTTGAGAGCCATATATAGTGTGCGCAATGCTATAAAGACTCAGCATAAGATAAGAACAAGTTAAGATTACTGAAAATTGCAAATGTAATTAGTCTGATGGTAAGAAACTGGTAGGATCATGTCATGTCAAGATATGACCTCTGCTATTGATTATACATTATATTTTCAAGTGGTCTCCATCTAAACAGAATCGACGCTGCTACACTTCGGTCTTATCTTAAATAGTAATAAATAAAATTTACCTTAAATACAAATTTACATGAATTTGCATCTTTATGCAAGATGTGAAATGATAATCACATGGTATCGAGTGATGAAATATTTACGTAAATCGTCACCAGATTCTTTTTTTCTTTCTTTCTGTCTTTCTTTCTTTCTTTCTTTCTTTCTTTCTTTCTTTCTATCTATCTATCTATCTATCTATCTATCTATCTATCTAGCCTTTATTTTATCTATCTATCTATCTATCTATCTATCTATCTATCTATCTAGCCTTTGTTTTATCTATCTATCAGTTTGTTCACATTCCCATATCTATCTATCTATCTATCTATCTATCTATCTATCTATCTATCTATCTATCTATCTCTGTGCCCATTGTCTCAGAATGTACCTTGTACATGTTTAAATTAAAAATTAAAAAAGAAAACTATGAAACTGAAAATAAATATCTTAAGATCATTTCGTTTGTTTGGTTAAATTTTTATGAAAATCAAAAAACTCACATATAATTTTTTTTTAAATTAATGCACCTTATAACAAAATATCTATCTATCTTACGTTATTGTTATACATGTTCCTGTCTGTGTATTCGACCTCTCAACCTATCCCTTCCCGAACCTGTGTCGGTTGGTGAAATCATTCTCTTTATTGAGAACGACTATTAACAGCGGCAACCAAAGCCAAAGTGAAGAACCACGAGCTAAACCCCACCGTTTTTCGGAAATGAGCAAATCGCAGTTTTCGTACCACCTACACCGATTGTATTTGATTTGATTTATACACGATTGTTTGTTTTTAATTCATTTTTTTTTTGTAGAAAATTGTTATGTCTTTTTCACTGACATTTTTTTTTCTCTCTTTCCACCTTTCGTGGATGTCAATTTGAAATTGATCTTTGATCTTTCAATAAACGTGTTTCATGTCCAAAAGCTCACGAAGAACAAATGCACACAAGTATATATATATATATATATATATATATATATATATATATATATATATATATATATATATATATATATATATATATAAGGTTGGTGCAAAAATAATGTCGTTTTCTCACATATGTTACTATGTGAGAAAACGACATTATTTTTGCACCTAACTAATATATATATATATATATAGAGAGAGAGAGAGAGAGAGATAGATAGATAGATAGATGCATACATATATCGTACTGATATCAATTTGGAAAACTTCTGTCATATACACAGGCATATACAAACACACATTCTATTTATTTGCTTATATTACCGTATGTATATATGCATGTGTACACACACACACACACACATATATATATATATATGAGAATGTAATAAGAACGAAAATAATAGGTATTTTGTTTCAACACTTGTGTATTGTAAAGTATGTATGTATATATATATATATATATATATATATATATATATATATATATATACATATATATATATATATATATATATATATATATATATATATATATATATACACATATATATATATAGAGAGAGAGAGTAGAGCAATAATTATTTATTGTAATTTTTTTTCATATATCAAAACAATTTTGCTAGCAGCAAGCAGAAATATTTCTCCTCACGATGATGGGCATTTCGGCCGAAACTAGTCAAGGAATCTAAATGGAATAATAATAAAAAAAAAGCGAAAGAATATTAATCTACAACCCAGTGTCTGAAGATTTTAATTTTTAATTTTTTTATTGTTCAATATATATATATATATATATATATATATATATATATATATATATATATATATATATATATATATACACACACATATAAATATATATATATATATATATATATATATATATATATATATATATATATATATATATATACACACAGATAGATAGATAGATATGTTTGTGTGTGTGCGTTTATGTATGGTTGTACTTACGCATATGTATGTATGTATGTATGTATGTACGCATATATGTATAAATTGTTTCATTTTACCAAAGTTCCTGAAAAACTGTGATCTTTCTCTCTGGAGTGATAACATCAAGAAGTCTCTTTTCTGACATATCTACTGTCATGTTCTCATGTCCAGTAAGCAAACATTCTAACCCTAACCCTGCCCCGTACCCAATACCACAGTTTGAATCAAGCCCAGCACGAATCACAAATCATGGTGACTGACGATTTGTGCTTGCTGGCCTTGTCCAGATTGTTGATCACGCAATATAACAAGCACTCTCCCAGAAACAGCAACTAAGGCCTGCTCTGCATAGCTGCAGTATAAACTACAGGTGGCCTCTCTGCGTGTTGAAAGAATACAAATGCGCCCCTGAGCGGGCGTCTCCAATACGGATTGTCTAGCTGCCCTATTAGACGGGTATCCTCGAAAACCAGTAGCCATCTGTTATTATTATTATTATTATTATTATTATTATTATTATTATTATTATTATTAATTTACGTGAGATAATCCGTACAATCCCTAATGAAATCTATAGTTCTCTTGTTATAAGAAAATATTAGCAATCAGAACAGAAAAATTGGCAAGCAATTGCTTCTATCATAATCATATAGAATCTTGTTTAGCTACATACGTTACCATGAATGCATCTCATACATACACACACAGACCTATATATATATATATATATATATATATATATATATATATATATATATATGACTAAATTCTGTTATAAACTTCTCTCTGTCTTCCTTGGTTTCTCTCTCTCTCTCTCTCTGTAAAATCAATTGCATGGTTCATTCCTCACGAACATCATCAGAAAAGATCGTTATGAAGACAAGCTTGCTATTTAGAAACGCTGTTGTTAATTTGTAAATTTTTGAAAATATAACAGTTAATAAAGTTAAAAATAAACACTTTTGAATAATATAAATATATGGGAATTAATTATTGATATTTGGAAATAGTCAAAGTTAAAATATATATAACATATGATTTGAATTACGAAAATAAATAATACATCATGATAAGAATAGTAATATATATATATATATATATATATATATATATATATATATATATATATATATATATATACGCACGCACACACACACATATATATTAACTATTCTATTTCATTATCTTCTCTAAAATTTCTAGCACTGATGAACTCAAACCGAATTAAACAAAAATTGAAGATACATATAGAGAGAAATGGGTAAACGTGAACATTTAAATGAGCAGGATCAGGGAAAATTGCATTTTTCAAGTGAAATTTAATAATAAAAAAAAGACTAGAAAGTTGCACTCGTGTTTAAATAAACACAAAAGTCTTGTGAAAACTCAATATTTCTCATTCGCTCGTTAACGACTCAAGTACTTTAAAATCGCGAGCAAACAAAGAAACAAAAAAATTAATTAATCGCATTTCGTGTTGAAATAAGTATATACTCATTTTTTTGAAATTTTTCAAAATATCTTTAATGGAAATTAGTAAAAAGCTTTTATTTAAAAAAAATGATTTGAAGAAAAAATATGATTTAATTATGTTTTCGTGATGAAGTGTAAAGTAATATGCAATGAAAAAAACGCGGAAAATTTGACTTAAAAGCGTTCAAAATGCACTGTAATTGCGCATTTATGATTTTTATAATAAAATAAAAAAAAAACATTGAGTTCCTCAGTAAAAGTCATAAAAGTAATCGCTTCGATTACTTGCATTCGATCCTTTCCCTCTTTCATCCTCTTTCAATGAATTTCTCTCTTGTTAGCACGCGCACATATAAAAAAAACGTATGTATTCTACAACTCCAAAATCATGGACACTTTTGACAGGTGAAAAATATCTTATAGCCACAGATTTAATAATTTGCCAAAAATCAGAAAAATATCCAATTTCAATGAAATTTTCAGCAATTATTCGCTAATGAATGGAGTCTATATTGAATCATTTTGTTTCATTGTATTTTTAAAGTCATTCATACAAAACCTTTTTATCAACTTATATTTAATTCGTACTGGTGTGTTTTCGATGTTCCTAATTTTTATAAAGCGAAATAAATGAACGTCTTATATCTTTTTTTTTTTTTTAAATAATCTTGACTGAGAATACATTAAAAATATGACCTGAAATCTTAAGGACATAATTCGAGAAAACTCAAAAATTGTCTTTTTGTGGTGAGTTGGTCATCCATAATTTTAATAAAATAGATGAGTATTTTTTTTTATTCCAGTGTAAAACTAACCTCTGATCTTTGTCTCTGAAAAAAAAATGATATGTATTTTTAGAGTACAATTTTAAGACTCTTTCAGATCTTGGTCTAAATGATATGAAATACAGATGTGTTTGAAGAATCGAAAAGATGTAAAGTTTAAAGTCATTTTCATGTGTGAACACTTTTTTTAAAATAAATTTATTTATATTTTTCATTTGACAACTTTCTGATTTTTTTCTATGGAAGATTAATATGAACAAAAATCTGAATTATGTTCACTGACTTACAAAATAATTGAAAGTTTTGACTAATTTATTTATGCTTATATATATATATATATATATATATATATATATATATATATATATATATATTCGACTCTCCCGTTGTATTCGACGTATGAGGGTCAAGAGGTCAATTCCTAGGAACTGACAGCCAGACACTAGCACATGTGATTTGATTATAGTGGTGAAGGTTTTTATGCTGAACCATCCACACATTTTGAAGGGCCAAATACAGAGGCACAAGTTCCCCAAACGACCATCCACAGATTTTGAATTCAGAGTTGCCCTTCTAGACCAGTTGCCATACAAGGCTATAAAACCCAGTCTGTTCTGCTATTTACCCATAGCTGGAGGGAGAAGAAAAGGATTGATAAGTAAGTGAATGTAACGGATTGAACTGGAATTCGAACTTGGCACTCCGTTTCCTCACTTCAAGCCGCTACCCATTACTCCACCGCGCCTCCAGTGGTATTACCTTTGGGAAAGGTATGAATCCTCTTCTTTCCCTAGCTATGGGTAAGTACAAACCAGTTCTATAGCTTTGGATGGCAACTAGTCTGACGCAGAAATAAATGGCAACATACTGTTGGAAAATTCTGCTTCGTCAGTCATGTATCGAAAGATTCAGGATTGACTAAGTGTGTATCATGTATGGCACAGAACTGACTGAATGCACCGGCAAGGTGGTTGCATGAAACATTCACATATTTTAATTTTGTGTTGGGTTTCATATATGGTTTGGTTTGGTTTGTTTTACGGCATGCCAAACTTAATGGGTTATTTAATGCCTATAAAATTGTTATTGATGGTAATAATTTTTCTTCAAAAATCTATTTCTGGTAATAATTTCCTTTCAAATATGTATAGCTGGTAATATTTTTTTTCAAAAATGTATTACTGGTAATATTTGTTTTTTCAGAAATGTTTTCCTGGTATTTGTTGAAAGTCGACTAATGCATGGAATAATAATGCAACACAAAATGTACTTAGAACAAAATGTATTGAAACAAGAATGTGTACGCAATATTTACATATAGTCTTTTGTATATTCCTGGGAAGACCGTTACTTGATAATGTGTTGACTGAGTCGCAGTCGGGCAGAGTCTCTGGTTAAATCTCTTGATTTCTGTATTTATCAATCCACCCACGAGGATCGAATGTGGCACAAGGCCGTTTTAATGTGGGTATCCCCGAGCCCGTAGGCTCGGCCAAAAATATGGCCTTTCTGAACCCGCCTAGACGGGTTCAAGACCTGTCAACCTCCCCGGACGAAACCTTGCCCTTCGGCAAAGCCTCGTCCGGGTTCCCCTCTGCCAATGCAGAGAGTTCGACAGTCGCCGAGGAATCTCTTGATTCCTCCCCTCTCTTCCCGGTACCAACCATATTTATATGGTCGGTACTCCACTAGGCAAATTAAGTGGATCCTACCACAACAGTATTAAAATCTATTTTCACACGTTTTAAACCCAATTTGCGGGCGTTAACTATTTGCCCATAAGGACCCTAACAGGTGCTACCGCCTCGGGTCAGGGTGGACCTGAGAACACCAGCAATTAAGAGGTCGTTCCACGCCTATCAAAACCTCCTGCCTTGCTGTTGGACGTAGTTTATCGTCTTACCAAGGACACGGACGTAGTTTATCGTCATACCCAGGACGGGGTTTCATGTATGGGAATACACTGCCAGTTTGTTGATCCAAATATTGGAAACCTTTCTTATTCATATTGACCTCTATTTCAAAGTCGAGTCGCTTGAAAAGTTTGAAGCTTATCTTTCTCACAATGTCATTTATTCTGTTGTTTGGCACTGTCATCAGCCCATCATACCTATACAGGCCGTGGTAATCTGGGTATAATATGTTGCTGATTTGATGTAAAATATATTGACCTGTTAATTCAGAATATATAATATATATATATATATATATATGTATATATATATAAATATATAATATATAATATATATATATATATATATATATAATATATAATATATATATATATATAATATATAATCTATAATATAATATATATATATATATATATATATATATATATATATATATATATATATATATATATATATATATATATATATATATATATATATATATATATATATATTGTCGGTGATACAATTTCCCAAGAAACATTCGAATTCACAACAATCTAATACATTATTTTTTGTCTTCACAATTGTCTTAGCAACTCACCCATGAAGATGATCTTGGGTGAGATTGAAAGTAATTGGGAAAATAAAAGAAATGAGAAAAACTCTTCCTTAATGAATTTATTGGAACCGTTAAGAAATTGTTCCGTTAATTTTAAAAGATTATATATATATATATATATATATATATATATATATATATATATATATATATATATATATATATATATATATATGTATGTATGTATGAATGAATGTATGTAATTGTATGTGTGTGGAAAGAGAGAGGCACAGTAGATTTGTGGTTAGCGGTTCTGACTGAGGAATTCCTGTCGGGTTAATTATATTTACTTACGTGGAAAAGATATGAATCCATCTTTTCTCACCCCAGCTATGGGTAAATAGCAGGACAGACTTTGCTCTATACCCTAAGAGAAATAGAATTCTGAATTTGGGGATTTTGTGTCACACCGTACACTCGGCTCTTCCAAAAATTGTGGTTGCATCTTCACATGTTTTCAACTCTGTTATCAAGTCATATATGCAGGTAGTCTCGCTTGAGAGTACAGTATATATATATATATATATATATATATATATATATATATATATATATATATATATATATATATATATATATATATATAGTTGTTCAAAAACACATTTACAAACTTGGGGAGTGGAGTTCATCACACCAGAACAAGGACAAAAGTTAAAGAAAAACATATGTACCCAAATCCTTCGTCAAAGTACTTTTACTTACTTTGGGGGGGGGGTCCTGACACCAATACAAGGTAAAACGTGATATAAATATATGTCTAAAAGGCCATCGTTGTACCTCAAAACAGACAGCCACCTACAATTCCAGCCCACACATTAATCGTAAACTGATACTGGTGTCTACTCTGTATCGGACCATGTAGATTCTGATCCCCTGCAAATGTTGGTTGTATAAATTTGTTATTCAGTCTCTTCCAAATGTTGCCTTATCAGTAAATAAGACTGAAGAGACTAACAATGGATTGGCAGTTTGTGCAATAAACACTCAGCAAATTTCTCCTGTGGTGAGTAATCAGAGAGCAAATGACCCTGCACATGTTGCAATTGATACAGATACAAGAGCTGCTCTTCAAGTACCCTCTATACGGTACTATGAGATTTACAACATGCTAGACATATTTGACGCATGCTGATATTTGGATCGTTTCCAACTGCCTGTAGAATGTGTTCTTTATGTTTATTTGTATAAGCAGATCTTAGTTTTCCTCGATCCGTAGTTTGTGGTGCCACAGATCTTGTCTCAGAAACGCGATTATAAACAGCAGCAAAGTTTGGATGACTCGACAGCCTTTGGCCCGGAAACGGCATCTGATACAGCCGTGCAGTCTCATGTCCATTACCATTCATGCAGCCGTATATAAAAATCATATTTGCTCTCCTTATGATATGAATATCCCGCCATTTTTGACCGGAACACTTTTCAGTTAATTACTACGCACGTTAAACGTTGAAGACGGACTAGCCACAAATGTACACGAATGAGAAATGTAACCTAGTCTAATGGTGACACAGCGCCATCTACCCTAAACTTTCTTTAAATTTAATAACACAAAAACGAAGGATTTGCAGGGATTTGTTTATATGGACTTATGTCCTTGTTTTGATATGCGGAAACCAACTCCAAAGTTTGTAAAATTATTTTTGATATACACTAACTATATGTGATACGGATACAGGGATAAGATAAGGCGTCTGTGTTGATGACCAGGAAATGGGACATACAACTATAGGCCTTGGACATAAATAAACCTCCAACCCCGTTTGCTTGGACACGGATCATTGACTAGCGGACGCTTTCAAATACTCCGGTGTGGTGGCGAATAGTTTTGCAGGCCTCCATTACATGTTGATGAAGTATCTCTCTATTATTAATATCTGCTGCATAAAGCAGTTGTTTTAGGTGATCTCACAGATAAAAATCCAAAGGCCTGAGGTCGAGGGAATGCGCAGGCGATAGAAACGGCCCTCCCCTATCTGTCCATCTTTCATGGTAGATATCAGCCAGGGCACCGCGAACAATGCGACTAAAATGTGCCGGAGACCCATCATATATGATCCCTATGCGTCTTGGTATTCACAGGGGTTCATCCTCTAGCAGGTCATGAAGTATGTCAGAAAGTTACCTGTAGACTGCTACTGTAATACGTACTGAGAGAATATATGGACCTAACAGACAGTTACCTACAATTCCAGCCCACACATTAATCGTAAACTGATGCTGTTGCCTAGCCTGTATTGTAACATGAGGATTCCGATCCGTCCACAAATGTTGGTTGTATAAATTTGTTATTCCATCTTTTCCAAATGTTGCCTCATCTGTGAACAAGACTGAAGGTACAAACAAAGGTTTTCCCGTGGTGAGTGATCAGAGGGCGAAAGACCCTGCACACGTTGCAAATGATACGGGTACAGAAGCGGCTCCCTCCATTCGGTACTATGAGGTGTACGACATGCTAGGACTACTGGATCATCTCCAACAGCGTGTAGAATGTGTCCTTCGTGTTCAGGCGTACGATGGGGATCTCGTTATTCCTCAATCCATCGTTTGTGGTGCCACGAATCCTGTATCAACAACGCAATGATAAACAGTAGCAAAGGTTGAATGACCCGGCTGCATTCGATCTTGAAACGCAGACTGATACAGGCGTGCAGCCTCGCGTCTATTACCATTTGCGCGGCCGTATGTAAAAATCATATCGGCCTGATCAGGATATGAATATCCTGGCATTGTTAAACTGAACACTTCTCAGCTAAATCACTTCTACACACGTAGAGTAGCCAGAAATGTACACGAATGTGAAAATGTAACATTCAAAGTTTAACGTGTGCAGACGTAATTTAACACACCGCCATCTACTGGAAACTTACTTTGAACTTAATAACTCAAAAACGCAGGATTTGCGGATTTGTGTTTATATATACTTTTGTCCTTGTTTTTCTGTGAGGATCCCGGCCCCAAAGTTTTAAAAATTATCTTTGATACATTTGGTACATTTTTTTAGAAACAGCATATATATATATATATATATATATATATATATATATATATATATATATATATGTGTGTGTGTGTGTGTGTGTGTGTGTGTGTGTGTGTGTGTGTGTGTTCAAGGCTAAACGAAATGAATTTATTAAACAAAGTAACTAATAATAACAAAACGAAATGTACTTAGCAACTGGAAGAATTTAGAGAAAGCTATTTTTGTACTGTTAACTGAAATTGCGTCAATTACTGTCACGGGTTTTTATTGCTGTGTTGACGAATTCAACCATCTTCTTTTGATTTCTTGATACTGTTCTGTACGTTTGTTTGGGAGAGTAGTAATTCTGTTAAGAAAGGTGAAATAGGGAAAAAGACTGGGCGTAGATTAATATTTGGGTAATATTCAATGTCGGCACTCTCGAGGATTTTCCTTTATATATATATATATATATATATATATATATATATATATATATATATATAGAGAGAGAGAGAGAGAGAGAGAGAGAGAGAGAGAGAAATATTGATATAGATAGAATAAAGAGAACGTCAGATAAAATGAGGGCAAGCTTTATAATACATAGACAAATCGATATATATTGATGTAAAGAGATAATATTTCTACAATTTGTTTGCATTTAATTTTTATATGGTGTCTCTACCTGGCAAAAACACACTTATAGTCACATGGAAATCTTGTCTGTAAACAGTTTTTTCTCTATGACTTATAAAAATATCCACTCAAACTAACTCTCCAGAGAAAAAAGAAGTCCCGAATGAAAACTTTAATAAAATTTGCCAACATTTGAAAACTTTGGAGGAATTCTAAACCAGATATGACGTGAAATGAAGTCATTCATTCTTAAAAGTTTTGCTAAAGGTCTTATATGAAAATGAATAAATGGTAAATAAATAACAGTCCCTTAGCCTCAAAGAACGAAAGCAGAAAAAAAAAGCAGGTATAAAATCTTCAAGGTAAATTAAAAACGTATAATCACCTCATCTACAGTCAGAAAATATCTTCTATTCGCAGGTGGCTTGAATTACAATGTGGCTTCAGTCTAATTAGGTGCTCGAAGACGAAAGACAGATACTTACCCAGGGGTCTTTCACATTACCAAAAAAGCCTTACAAAAATGGACTCCCTCTTTTTTCATGTTGCCTCGTATATCCTTATTTTTTAGATACTTTTTTTTTCTTATCACGAGCGCCGATCGAAATAGGAAGCCATCGATTGTGTCGATTCAATTTCATTATCTGACAATGTACAGCAAATTCTTTCCCAAGAAAAGTGGCTGGTCTTTTCCTTCTTTTTTTTTCTTTAATAGTAGAGACTTCAGTCTCAAGATGATTTTGCTTTTTCTTTTGAAACAATCCTTCACAGCTTCTCTCTTTAAAAAAAAAAACAAAACACAAAAAAAAACAAATATCATTGATTGTAATCCCATCATTATTCAGCATATATCAAATTTATATTCTGAGAGACAAATAAAACATCTCGTTATAAATCATATTTATTCTACCTTATCTGTAACTCGATTAATCCATCAAAAAACGTTCACATAATTTAAGGCCCAAAAGCCGCTCAAAGTAGAGGGTTACTAAATGCGGTTGTTGTAAGGACGTAGAAGAGGGAAGTGAGTGCAGACTATATGGAGGTGTAGGGGTACTTCGACTTGGTATAATGGTTAGCATGCTTGTCTCACTAGATCAATTACAACTGACTAGTAGGTTCGATCCTCACCGGGAGCTCCATATTTTCGGCCTTGTGCTGCATCTATGTTACTCTTAGTACACCCTTATATAGATATGTAAGATAGGTAATGGTCGTCTCTAGATTTGAAGAGGTTCAGATTGTAGCGTTCGAGGAAACATCCTCTTGGATGTCTGTTCTATAAGGAATCGGCTTCTTACAAATGGAATACGAGGAAAATGAGGAGGATTAGCCCCTGTGTACATGACATTACTGTTCATAGCTATAATGGTTGAATTGGTGGAACTAACGAATATAAATTGCCAGAACATTTTTCCATTGAAATAGCGATAAAACAGCAACAGGTTTGCAATGTTGAACCTGTGGGGTAAGAGTGAAAATAATTTGTATTTACTCAACCCACCAAGTGGTCAGGTTGGGAAACATGGTCGGTTTAATGTGGGGAGCCCGAGCGCGTGTACCCGGATATAGAACAAAAATTCACCGCGCACCTGCAACCGCCGGTTGTGCTGTCCTCGGTGCGTGCACCGATCCTTCTCTCTAGTGCGGCCTCGGGCAGCTGTTCCCCAGGGCCGGCATCTCTCAGCATAATTTTTCTCTGTTGCAACTCTGTCCTTTGACGGAATAGCCCCTGAGTGCATTCTGTCCAAAGACAGAGACGCAATTGACAGATGATGAGTAGACGTGAAATTACTCAAAATAGTAGATATTTACTCAACCCACCACGAGGTCAGGTTGTGACACAAGGTCGGTTTAATGCGGGTAGCCCGAGCGCGTGCATCCGGTCAAGGAACAAAAATTCCCCGAGCCCCCGCAACCGTTGGTTGCCCTGGCCTCGGTGTGAGCACCGATCCCTCCCTCTGGTGCAATGGGAGGACGCGGCCTTGGGCAGTTGTTCCCCAGGGCTGGGAACCTCTTCAATATAATTTTCTCAGTTGCAACTCTGTCCTTTGACGGAATCGCCCCTGAATGCATTCTGTGCAAAGACAGAGACGCAATTGAGAGATGATAAGTGGGCGTGAAATTACTCAAAATGAGTAGATATTTACTCAACCCACCACGAGGTCAGGTTGTGACACAAGGTCGGTTTAATGCGAGTAAGCCGAGCGCGTGCATCCGGGCAAGGAACAAAAATTCCCCGAGCCCCCGCAACCGTCGGTTGCGCTGGCCTCGCCGCGAGCACCGATCCCTCCCTCTGGTGCAATGGGAGGGCGCGGCCTCTGGAAGCGTTTCCCCAGGGCTGGGCACCTTTTCAGTATAATTTTCTCAGTTGCGACTCTGTCTTTTGACGGAGTCGTCCCTGAGTGCACTCTGCCCAAGGACAGAGACGCAATTGAGAGATGATAAGTAGACATTAAATTACTCAAAATGTGTAATTTACGCGCTAAAAAGAGTGAAAATAATTTATCGCCTCCAAAGCCGTGTAAATGCTGTTGAAACATTTAATTATGAAATTGTAAACTTTGAAGTAATGGATAGCTGCTCAGTTTGGGTAATCGGAAACTCAAGTTCGATTTCCAGTAGAGTTCATGAATTTCATTTACAAGCTTCTGAAACGTATGAATCGATTTCTCTCCACCCAAGCATTGGGTAAATAGCAGAACAGACTGACTCGTATAGCGTTGTTTAATAAACAGTCTAAGAGAAGGAAAACTTTAAAGGCTTGAGCTTCGTTAGGCTATCTTGAACAAGACATACTACGGCTGCTTTGGTGCTAGTAGATATGATGCTCCTACGACCGGAAACTTGGGTTACACTAAGATATTTCTTTTATGTACCATGTTCATACAGATCGTGGTCGATAATGGCACTCCAAATCAACCCGTGTTTAGTTTGACTAAGCAACATCTGACGGTTTACCATCCCTCTCT
This sequence comes from Acanthosepion lycidas, assembly GCA_963932145.1. Classification (NCBI taxonomy): domain Eukaryota; kingdom Metazoa; phylum Mollusca; class Cephalopoda; order Sepiida; family Sepiidae; genus Acanthosepion; species Acanthosepion lycidas. Next base: position 50,710,968 of record OZ010585.1, read on the forward strand.
ATTCCTGTTTTGCCATTTACTCACATTAAATAGCTTACCCGATGTTACCAGCTGTTTTCTCTTGCGTTCATTATTTATATATTCTGGTTTTATATTTTATAATGTATTTTGAATATTTCAAATGTATAAACACTATTTAAATTATAATTTGTTTAGGAATAAAGTTTTTTTTGTTTTTTTTTTTGTTTCGTTTTTTTCAATTTCTCCCAAAGATTATTTCTGGGGATTCTGATCTTTTGGGATTTTGATAGATTCAGGATTTTAAATTTCAGGAATTTAAATTTCAGGATTTTAAATTTCAGAATTTCAACATTTGGGATTATAAGTGCTTATCGCGTTATTGGACAGTTTCAAAAAATCCAGCAGCACATGGAAAACTAATGTGAACGCTGAGTCTACTCTAAATAGAAAAAAAAAAAAAAAAAAAGGTGTTTTATCGTGATGAAAAGCTTAAATATTTAGTTTACTCTCGTGAAAACCGACCAGATCTTATGGACTCTTAGTGCTCTTGCTTATAATGTTTTATTATAAATTATTCATATATTCTGGTTTTATATTTTTTTAAATGACCTTAGAATGTTTCAAGTATATAAACACTATTTTGTAAATGTTCAGTATAGTCTTTCTGATCCGCTATAACCAAAGTTGTTGGTTGATTGATTGGATGATTCGTTTTTAACGGCTTAACAAGCCTTTGCAAATTATTTAAAGCCATAAAATATTTTTACATAGATTGTAATATTTTTTTGGTGGTTGGGAGATAATAATGATTTTAGTGAAATGAGACTTACTAATTAACCTTTAGCTTGGTGGAAAGAAGCGGTGGATTCATGTCTTTAGTTTAGTTTAGTTTAGTTTACGACCGTGAAATCCAGCTAGACCTTATGGACTATATTAGGGTTCTTGCTCATAATCTTTTTAATGAATTTTGAATGTGTCAAATATATAAACACTATTTAAGCACTATTGAAACGCTATTTTGTAAATGTTCAGTACAGTCTTACTGATCCGATAGAAGCAAAGTTGTTGATTGATTGATTGGATGATTCGTTTTTTACGTCTTAACAACCCTTTGCAGGTTATTTAAAGCCAGAAAATATTTTTACAAAGATTGTAATAAATTTTTGTGGGAGAGATAATAATGATTTTAGTGAAACAAGTCTTTCTAATTAACCCAAAACTTGGGGGTAATAAGCGGTGGATTCATGCCTTTCTCAAGGGTATTTGCGCGTAAGCGAATATAACGAACCCAACTGGGATTGGAACTCGGCTATCCGTCTAACAATTATCCATTAAACCAGCTGCATACACAATCTTACACATCTGGTATTCCCAAGAGGTCACCCATCGAGCTACTAACCAGGCTTAACGCTGCTTAAGGTAATGGTAAGAGAAACGGTGATTGTACGGGAACCGAGGTTTCAACGCTATATGGCCGTGAGGCATCAATCTTGTAAAAGACTGTGAGTAATATATTGAATGATTTTCTTGCTATTTTAAAATACATAAATGGTAACAATCCATGCTATCAACTCATACTATAATAATGGAAATCGGATGTGCAGATGGTGCAATCAATAACGTCTCGTAATAAGAAATCGAAGATCCGGGGTTCAATTCTAGTTGAGATCGTTATATTCACTTACCCTCAAATACCCTTGGGAAAGTTATGAAACTATCTCTTCTTTCCCCAGCTATGAGTTAAATAACAGGAAATACTGTATCCTGTAGCCTTGGTTTACAACCAGTTTACAGCAGAAAGTAGTGACAGTCTACTGCGGGAATTCTTCTGGCAAGTTAATCATGAATCGAAAAGAGACATGAACGCCAAAGGTGACATCACACATGATACCAAAGGAAGGAAGTTAGCAGTACATAGAATGATACAGATGGTTAATTTGTAATGATAGGTGAGATCACCAAAGAAGATGGGTATCTTTGTCCTGACATGAAGTTTCACTGAATAAGATTGCCAATCGACTGATACACAAATACATACGGCGTATTCCGTTCATCCGGGTCTTTTAAAGGTCATTCTGCATGTATGGTCTTTCCCTTTATTTGAATTCCTTCAACGTTTGTTCTCTTTGTTTTCTTTATTTCATTCTTCTTTTCTTTTAGTTTCACACATTTTCCTCTTATTTCCCCCCCACCCCCCAACACCTTTCTTTGTTTTTTTTTCCGGCGAAGAAACAATCCATTTCTCTATTGACCCTAGGTCCATATGGAATTCGCACTGGTAAATGTCATGGCGAGCGAACTGTTTCTTACCTCGGCGCCAGTTCCACAGCAGCAGATAAAAGAGTGAAACGGCATCGATCCATTCCGACCAATCTTGAAGACCGGACACCTCCTCCTGCTTTTGATATCAATTCAAATGAGATTGGCCATCTTAATGATACCCGGGTTTTACCACGGAAGACTTGAAAGGTTGATAGGAAAAACAAGAAGCCCCAGGTTCGATTCCAACTGTGCTTTTTAAGATCACTCGGGTCGCCGTTTCATCCCCTTTGGTTTTTCACGGTTGCTTCGCCTTTGCTATTTACTTTTAATCATATAATTTTGCCCTATCGTCATCGCCTTCTACTCCTTTTTCGTCGTCTTTTTCCTTCATCCTTTTCATCCCATCATTGATACAATCATTAGCACTTTATTGAATATAGTCATCTTCAGCTCCAATATTTTATTCCTCTTTTGACGCCATTACAATCATTATTATTGTCTCCGACACTTATTCTTTTCCTCTTATTTTCCCTTGCGCGTTCCCTGCCCAGCTTGTCTGAATTTCCGGAAATACTACTACTACTACTTCCTCTTCTTCTCTTCTCCTCCTCCTTCTGCTTCTGCTCTTCTTCTTTCTTTTTCTTCTCTCCCTCTCCTACTGCTCCTTGCCCTCCTCCGCCTTCTTCTTGAAAATGTTAGCAAGCTATTAGGTTGGTGCAAAAATAATGACGTAATAATGTCGTTTTTTGACGTTAAAAAATACGTCAAAAACGACATTATTACGTCATTATTTTTGCACCAACCTAATATTTTGAAGAGCGGCAAAATAAAAAAATTTCAAAGTGTCCCAGTAATTTCTTACATACCTTCTTTACATTTGAGATAATTATATTCAGTTGTTTTTACTGCCACGTAATTTGTTTTTTTTTTCTTTTTCGTTACTTCATTTTTTCTTCATAACCGTTTCTTCTTTTCTCTTGTTATTTCTTCGTATTCTTTGATACATATTCTATGACAATTTCTATACGTATTCTATATATGCCAGGTTTACTCTTTGATTTCTTTTTATTTTGTAACATTCATTTGTGGGGGAAGGGGCTTTTTCTTTCTTTTATTTCCTCGTGTTCGTCTCCCTTCATTTTTTTTCTGTACCCCTGTCTTTCGTTCTTTTTCTTTCTTTCCTTCTTTTTCTTTCTTTTTTCTTTCTTTCTTTTTTCTTTCTTTCTTTTTTTCTTTCTTTCTTTTTTTCTTTCTTTCTTTTTTCTTTCTTTCTTCATACTCTCTTTCTTTCTTCATACTCTCTTTCTTTCTTTCTTTCTTTCTTTTTCGTTTAATTTTCTCTTTTTCTTTCTTTGATCCTTTTCTTTTTTGTGCTTTCTTTTTCTATTGATTCTTCTCATTGTCCTTTGACTTCAATCGCTGATTTCTTTTTTGTCATCGTCAGTTTTCCCTTTTTTGTCGGTGTTTATCTCTTGTCTCTTATTTTTTGTTACTCTTTTCACCATTTTCTTCTTCAGTCTACCATTGAAAATTTCTGTCTTCCACCCTTTTAACTAACAAGCAAATAGAACAAAAAATTGCGTCACAAAACGCCAGCAAAAACAGACGTTAACAGAAAAGCACAAACAATATATGAGACTGACAGGCAGCAAATGTGAGAGACAGGACAAAGAAACAGTAGGGAACTGGATGCATAGACGCAACCCTGAGCCGTAAGGAGAACTAACCATGAGTACACGCTTAAAAGTAACACTCCTGATTTATCACATCACATTTCCGTCATCGAAAATTAAGTTCCGGTTCAAAATCAGAGGCTTGTCATTCTGACTCAGCATTTTTTCTATTCTATTAAATACATCTCTTTCTTGGCTTCTTCTGTATAGCCGTTTCCTGTAACTTTTTTAAAGCTAAATTTTCATCCAATACAAGTCTCAAGAGCCACTCATTCTAGAGGAGGAAGTACGTGTAGATCATGGGATAAATAGGATAGAAAAAGTATTCTGAATGGAACTTTGTGACGGGATACGAAGGGAATGAAGACTACAGATCTACAATGGCCCGTGTTTCGAAAACTGAACTAATGACTGCTCTATCTGCTTTTACGACTGATTTTCTTAAAAAGTGCATCTTATAGTGCAGTGTAAGTGGGTTCTGTAGCCTTGAGTGGCGACAGCTCTAGGAGAATGAAAAACTCAGAATTCAAAACCTCCAACTATTGATAAATGGCAATAGAGCCAGAGTTCTATAGCCTTGGATGGCCACCGCTCTAGGAGAATGAAAAGCTCAGACTTCAAAACCTCCGATTATTGATAAATGGCAATAGAGACTTGGTTCTGTAGCCTTGGGTAGGAACCGGTCTAGGAGAATGAAAAACAGCAAGGCCTCATTATTTTACAGTTAAAATGGCTAGATATAACCGCAACTTCTATGCTAACAGTTTCTTTTATCGCACTTCTCACTTGTAGAACTATCTTACGACTTTTTGCTTCCCAGTCATCTTTGATGTTCAAAAATTTAAATTCCTAAGCAATCATTATCATCTGACTTCTTATTCATGATTCGTTTATTAACCTCTCTCCATAACAGTAGCATTTTCTGATATTCTCTCGCACTGAGTAACCCTTTGCATCTTAGTGGCTTTATTTCTTTGCTTGGGATGAAATGATTTTAAAAAAAGTACTTATTGTTTATAATGGTCAGAAATTCAATCATTGCACCACTGCTGATGATGACTCACGAGAGTTGAAAGCTCGAACACGGCAATTATACTGATTGAGAAAACAGTATATCACTATTTAATAAAAAAAATGATGGTCAGAACTTATCAACATAAAAAGTCTATTCTTTTCAATAACACATACACACACATACCGACACACACACGCATATATATATATATATATATATATATATATATATATATATATATATATATATATATATTCATTCACGGGGTTTATTGATATTGATTCTAGTGCATCTCTTTAATTATTCGTAACATTGTCAGCTTAACATTTGGCGACTATTTATTATCTTAAAGTGTGGCTTGTAATCGACGCCATGTTTTAAACTGTTTCGGCATTTTATTCTTGGTACTATTTAGAATTAGCAAACTATTGTCTGGCATTGCACATGCGCGATTTCATTGTGAAGTGAGGTAATAAATATATAAATAAATACAGTGTCCCCTAAAACGTAGTTATTAGGTTGGTGCAAAAATAATGACGTAATAATGTCGTTTTTTGCATTAAAAAATACGTCAAAAAACGACATTATTACGTCATTATTTTTGCACCAACCTAATACATTTTGACTTCTTCGTCTGTTTTAATATTTATCAACATACAGGATGGTCCGATAATCTTGCCACCCCTATATAATATAATTTTCTATTTCAGAATGCTGACACGAGCTCCTACAGTTTGGATGAGAGGTTGTGGTTGACAAATTTTTCAAACCACTTTGTACATTTAATTTGGGTACCTCCACTAATTCATGATACATAAGATTTAAAATGAATTTTTATAAATGGAAATCTTTCACGAAGCTTTTATTTTAGATTTAATTTCAAGTTAATTGATTAAATTCAATATTTCCAGTAAGAAAAATACTTTGTTCTATTACAAACGTAATTATTATTTTTTTTATAAAAATTTTAATTTTAGCATCATTTTATTGCAATGTAATTCTCTTTATTAAAAATCTTCCAAAAATAAAATATACTTTTCTGAAACTTTATTTTAGGAGTATTAGCTGATTTAAAGTATAATTAATTAGATTTGAAACAAATATTATTTAATTTATGTTTAGAACATCGCAGAAATGTATTTTTAAACCAGACATTAACCAGAGCAGTGAGTACATTTGGGGGGGACACTCTGTTGGTGAAAGTATATATTTGCTGTAACAGAAGAAAGAAAAGTGAATAAGGATACTTAAATGCGATAGAAGAACAAGTGAAAGAAAGAACAAATGATTAAAGTAATTGGAACAAGAGCAGGTATTAAAGGAAAAACAAAAGAAGGAAAAGAACAAACAAAAAGCAATCATGCATAAATGTAGAAGAAAGAAAGAAAGAAAGAAAGAAAGAAAGAATGAGTTTGAAACTAGGAAGAACACTGAAACGACTTAGAGCCAGAAAGAAAAAAAGAGAATAAGTAAGGGAAGAATAGAAAAAAAATATTAAAGAACGAAAGATTGCATGATTATAATAAAAGCAAATTAAAAAGTATAAAAAGAAAAAGATAGATTCCCAGCATTCTATCAATGAAAATCTTATATATAGAGTACAGTGCGTGTCTGTGCGTATTTTTGTCCAAGCAACTCTCCCGTCCTTGTGCTACATCTGACCGCTAGGGGTGGTTGGTAGATATGCTGCAGCTGGAGATTCGTCTCCAGCTGTCCTGGTCAAACTCTCTACCTCCGAGCAAAGAGGATCTCCAGACGAGGCTATATCGAAGGGCAGAGGCTCGTTTCGAGAAACTGCTACCCGACCCCGTTTTATACGGGGTCAACGAGGAATTTTTAGTCGGACCTACAGGCTCCAATACCCCACATTAAATTCGGCCTTGTGTGACATCTGACCGTCTGGGGCGGTTGGTAGTTATCCTATTTTTGGAGAATTGTGGAATTCATTTAACTCACTTCGAGTAGTTAATTACTTCTAGGCACCGTTGGCAAATCTTATATCTGTTGTTCTTGTCCTAAGTATTATCGTTCATTACCAACTTTCGTTCGATTATTCTATTCAGTAACCTTCCCTAGCTTACAGTAGTTCGTGACGCTAATTTAAATCTGGGTTCATTTGTTTTTAGGAAAGACAACATATATATATATCCGGTATATTGACAGAGACAGATAATAGTACTGAACTGTCACGCAATATCTATTCTCCTATATGGCAGTGAATGCAGGGCAATCTCCTCTCAGATGAAGAAGAAGAAAATTGAAGCAACAGAAATGTGATTCGACAGACTGATGTTGAGATTACCATAGGCCGAACGTGTGAGCAACGACGAAGCTTTAACGAAAATAGAAATAAAAAAGAATTTATATTTAACATCAGAAAGAGGCAGTCGGATTTTCTATGGCACGTAATGAGGAAAGAGGGCTTGGAAAATATGATACTCACAGGACAGATTGAAGGTAAGATAGAGGGAAAAAAAATTGAATTACTAATCATTCAATTATTTTTACACAGGGGCAAAGCTAATAAAATATAAAAATAAAAATAAAAAGCTAATAAATGAATAACAAATAAATGTATTATAGAATATATTCCAAACCTTTTGTTTATTAAAAGTCGATTTTTACAATTATTATTAATAAATTATTAATTTATGTTATATATTTTCTCGTTGAGTTGCAAGTGCTCATCATTTTAGTTGTTGCAGCTGTTGGAAGTCTTCGAATTATATGGTTTCTATTATTTGATAACGTTCTTTGTTATTCTGAAGCGCGTTTTTGTGGGTTGTTTTTTTTCATTTTTTTTTTTTTTTTATTACTGTAAGGACTCTGTACAAAAATCTGGGCGGCTACTCGTGGTCGAAGATTACTTTAGGAGGCAATTTGTAGATATAGGCGTGGAAGGTAACGGTTAACCCTTGACTTGAATAGTTTAAAATGGTAGTGATCTGGAAAATATCCTCTTGGGAGTCGGTCCCACAAACCATTGATTCGCGGAAAGAAGCTGGCAAAAGTTTGAATCTATTTCAAATCAATGAACGTGGTTTATTCGTATGAAAGTTCGAATCTCACCATGACCAAGGAGGTGTCTACTTTATAAATTCTGCTGAGGAGACGATCCAGGCGTGATGTATGGTTGGGAAATATTTGGAATTTACCATGGATTAACTCAAGCCTTATAAAGTTAAATTGTTCGGGAGCAGTCGATGGCTTTTCTAGCACGCAACTTGTTTTCTAGCAAGTCATAGTGATGGGGTGTTCCATAGGTTCTAGCCCTATTCAACAAGTAATCAAAACAGATTAGGTGTTCTCACCTTGAAATTAAATAAGGTTTGCTTATTATAAATGCAGTAGAACGCACAGAGTTATACTGTGAATGTCGAAGAAAGAAAAATATGTGCTTGAGCAGCCGCCTGTAATCAGGATTAGCTAACCATACCTACGTCCAACAAACGACTGTCACAGGCTTTTTTTTTTTTTTTTTTTTTACTGGTTGTACTAACGGCTGTATTCCAGGAGAATATATACGTTATTGAAACATTTTTCATCATCCTTCTCTGATTCGGAAAACCTTCTAATCCGACAGTTACTTGTCACTCTCCACGGATTATTGAAGTTCAGTCCGTAGTAAATTCCATTTTGCTGAATTGGTAAGAAGAAAATAATTTTCTTAATGGATTAACAAATATCATAAAATGGGTATATGTATATATGCGAGACGCTAATTGTTTTTATACCATTTTGTTGACGTGTGCTAGTGACAAATGCGAGTGGACCACAAGCCTTACCACGCTATTCATGACTACGTGATATGTATGAATGAATTAAAACCGACAATTTCTGTTATTATTATTATTATTATTATTATTATTATTATTATTATGATTCTTTATTTATTTCTCATAAAAAAAAGACCATAAAAGAAGGACAAAATTATTCAAATAATAAAATGAAGAGATTCAAGCTTTAAAAAAATGGAAATTATTTTTATCAATGTTCATTGGCCAGAGACATTATTTGCTTTTCTAACAGTAATGACATTTTTTTTTATATTGGTGTTGTTGCTTTCTCAGTCAAGGATTGTCGGAAAAGGGTTTGAGTAAAGAGAAATAATTCGATTTTTTTCCGGCCATCCGTGGGAAATGAAACATTTGCATCACTACAAAACAAAAGAAAAGAAAAAAAAAAGACAAAAACTTTCTTCCATACACATATAAGTAATATTTATGTATTTTTTATGATGACGAAGTTATAAAATGAGACGCTGAAGAGAAAGAATGACAATAAGAAAGAACTGAGGGAAAATACTTGACAAAATTTGACTCTTTACACACGAATTAATATTAATATTAATTATTCAGACAAAAATAAATGACTTACGCAAATTTTCATTCATCTTCTCAAACATATCTATTGCTCTCAGTGTGTTCATATATATATATATATATATATATATATATATATAGGATTGGTGTATACGGAATAAATTCTAATAGCCAACAAATACTATTCTTTAAAGAGTGCTCAATACAGAGGAGAGCAAATATAATCATTTATTCGAAAATTATGACATAAATATGTTATAGAATCACTATAAAAATAGCCATTTTGTTTCAACACTTCTTGTGTGTTATCAAGTGATGGTGTTGAATGTAGAATAAACCCTTTATTCTACATTCAACACCATCACAGTCTGTGGATGACTATATATATATATATACATATATATATATATATATATATATATATATATATATATATATATATATATATATATATATATAATCCTGAAAAATTATTTCGGTTAAAAATTTTCGGGGAGAAAAGTGAATTTATAAACAGTGACTATTACTGCTGCTGATGCAAGACTCTTTGTTAAGACTAATCGAGTTCTCTAGTCACTGGCGTATTTGTTTAAATATAAATACGCCTAAATTTACCTTCATCCCTGTCTTATGGGTAAAAACTCCGACCGATACGAAATCATTCGGGTTTCGATCCCGGCTTGCGCCAATCGGATGTCTGGCCACACTGATATGATAATCTGTGAAACAGCGAAGTAGTCTGTCTGTGGAGATATATATATATATATATATATATATATATATATATATATATATATATATATATATATATATATATATATATATATATATATATATATATATATATATATATATATATATATATATATATTTGTGTTCGAACAAAAGTACGTAGAAACTGTCCTATAATTCGAAGGGCTTTTATTTTTGCTTTTTAAACGGGTGTATTATGTTGTTTGTATATTTTTAGAGTTATAGGAATGTTTTATTTTCCGCACACAGCATATTGTAGCCGTGTTCGAAGTTAATATTATTAAGTGTTGTCTTTTTTCTTTTTATGGTATAATAACCACATTCACATGTAAAAAGGATTGAAAATAATAAAAGTCATAAAAATGCAAATAAACGATGCTTCGTTAAACCGATTCCAAGAGGATGTTTCCTCGATAACTACAATAACTTCTTCAAATCTATGGTTAACCGTTATCTTCCTCATGTATTCAAATAAATTATACCTCCTACACTGCAAATATCTAGCTCAAGTGGCTCCTGGGCCTTGTACAGGACGAATATCACTGTAAAAAAAAAGCATAAATTTACCTTTGAAATTATGTTCCTCTGATGCATCAAATTCAGTCCGCAATAATCGCTCTCCGTAATAAATTGATATGACAAACCGAAACGAAATATAGAACACAAACCTATGAGTGCTTACTGTCCATCTCCGAGTACCAGCTTCAGTTGAATTATTGAAAGAGAAATCCATGTGAATGATGTTTATATTCGTAATTTAAGATAATATTTATTTACTACATATTTGTATGTCCATAAAAATGATACATTTTCCTTGGTATGATGATAAACTACATCCGGCAGTAAGGCTTCTGATCGGGAAATTCGAGATTTTGAGGAGCATGGAACCACCTCTTAATTGCTGTTGTACCAGCTCCACCCTTGAGTGACTGAGAAATGGCAACCTACTGCGGGAAAAATACGTGACAGAATTTAATTTAAAACGTTATATACTCCTATTAATTATTATTGAGCATGATAAAAGAACAAATATGTTTACATATTTTGCAGAATATTATGGTAACTGTCTGTTGATCCTGCATTCGGGTTATCCATGATAGCTTTCTGGAATCCAACCATCATTGCTGAATTTTACTGCCAGCAACTGGATGGCATTTATATTCAGTTAAGTCAAATACGACCGGCAGTGGCGAATTGACGAGTCCTGTTTCATGACAATGATCGTCCACAGAAGCACCCAAATTTAGGATATGTGTCTTTGCCAAATTCCGCTCATCTCTCGCCCACTGACTACTTCTTTTTCGATCCTCTTGACAATTTTTTTAAACCAAAAGGCACCCTGTTAGAAAAAAAGATACATAATCTAAATTCAAAGTTTTCTTGGAGCCCAAAACTTTTGATTTTTTTCGCAAAAGCTTAAATAATCTTGAAAATTTTTCTCTGTCTGTCTCTCTCTCTTTTATATATATATATATATATATATATATATATATATATATATATATATATATATATATATGAAGAAATATGATTTTAAGGTGTTCTATATCTATGGGATAAAGTGCTCAATATCAGAGATAGAGCGCATGTAAATATAAATATAAAAGTGAACATTGAAGTCAACACTCAAAGCTGACAGGCTGTTTCATGCTTGACGCAATCGACGGCCTGACGATTGCGTCCAGCATGAAACAGTCTGTCGCCTCTGAGTGTTGACGTCATTGTTAACTTTCATATATATATATATATATATATATATATATATATATATATATATGTGTGTGTGTGTGTGTGTGTCTGTGTGTGTGTCACGAAGTGAATGTGTGTGTGCGTGTGTGTGTGTGAAATCAGAGAGACGAGATTGAATTCCTGGCGAGTTCGTTGCATTCACATCCTGGTCCTTGTGAAAGGCATGAAACCATCTTTTCTCTCCTCCTTAAATAGATTTTAGCCTAGGTTTTCATTTAGGCTAGGAGAAATACAACTCTGAATTCACAGTCTTAGTAGGGTCTTTTGGAGACATTGTAGCACATATATGCGCGTCTAATGTGGCTATTAGGTTCTAGTAACTAAATTGTCGCATCCTCATACGTCAAAGACGACGGGAGAGTTCATCATCATCATCATCATCATCATCATCTATATATATATATATATATATATATATATATATATATCCAGGTAAGATGAGAAAAATGAAATATAATTCGACTGTCCGTAACATTCAAAAGTTCAAAAGAGGGCTCAATACAAAGTAGAGCTAAATATTATTTATTATAGGAGATTAAAACAAAATCATGTCAAAAATCGCTACACAACAGAACTCGTGTTTCAACACTATAAATGTGTCTTCTTGGGCGATGGTAAATTACTGGCGAGTGAACGATTAATTTAATTTTAAAAGCAGAACACTTCCTCTTTATTTTGAAAAAAAAATTATAATGAGGCATGTGTGTTTTACCGAGTTTAATCAATCAATTGGGACCAGCGCTAAATTCAAACTGAAAAAAATTATAAATAAAAATTTCATATATTTATAAACACACACACACACACATATATATATATATATATATATATATATATATATATATATATATATATTAGGTTGGTGCAAAAATAATGACGTAATAATGTTGTTTTTTGACGTATTTTTTACGTCAAAAAACGACATTATTACGTCATTATTTGTGCACCAACCTAATATATATATATATATACTCCTTTATTTTTTCTATGACTATTTTTCCTTCACTGAAATTAGTAGTAACAGGCTGTTACCTCTATTTTTAACCTTGACAATACAATATTTACCAAGCTTAGTTAAATATGCCATAAGGTTCAAAATGTGTCAATTATTGCAGATCGAACTCCTCAGCAGTTGTCCAGACAGGCATATAAACCATTACTTCATAATGAAACACGTATTACCTTTTTTTTTCTATCAGATCTTGTCTGGGAACGTCTGGGAGGAATTATGACAGTTACTTCTTTGAGAATCTAACCTCAACAATTTTCACCTGCATATTCCGGAACCTGGGAAATTCTTGCAGGTGGCTGAATTGCGATTTGAACGTGAGAAAATTACAAGACACTTTATATTCATTTTTTTCTTTTTCTCATAATCGACTATTGTTTCAACGTCTATTTTGTGAGTGTTTTGTTGCTTTTGTTATTGGCTTCTTTTGCTTTTTATATGCATGATTAGTTTATGGCAGCTATTTTTCCCTTCCTTTCCGGTTGTTATATTATCAGCACATAATCACATGTTATTACAGGCATTCATATTAAAACCTGTCACACACACACATATTTTTAGATACATATACATATATATGTATGTATTAAATGCGCGTCTCATTTTTCTTGTCTGAGAATATTCATATCTATGAATGAAATGAAAGACTTGCAAATAAGACATTTTTATGAGATGAGAAAATGTTATTGTCTTTTGAGTAATTCTCTTTTGAAATGACCTTTTTCATCTTACTTTGTGCATTCTATTGACCTATATACATATATATATTTATGTTTCCACACACACATAAACATACACACACACACACACACATATATATATATATATATACACATATATTTCTATGTTTTGCACACACATAAATTTACATATATATATATATATATATATATATATATATATATATAATGTTGACTGACATTTTTGTCATTAAGCTTAAAATTATTAGCTTAAATTTATTGAAAATAATTACAAAGATGATTAAGCCATAAAAGATTTTACTATTTACATTGTTCGAAATGTTATCCTTATCTTCATTATCATATTCACGACGTTTCGACCGTTGTTCATTCCGGCCTTCTTCAGGTGATATACGTTGGAATTTCGAACCGAACCCTTTATTCAGTTCACTGGAGTAGAATGTTCTCGTTGTGTGCGTCACTCCTTTTCTGGATATCTCAATTTCAGTTATTTCCCTTTAGTAACTCAACACTCCAATTTTTTGTTTACCACTGCTCTGGCCAATTATTGAACTCAAAAATCTTCGGATTCATGTCACTGGATTACTCCAGCCAAACGCTTTTATCGACTGGGTCATAGACAATGTAAATAGTGTAAATAATTACAATACATCATCTCAGAAATATAGACAGATATTGAAGGAGTGAATATGGCAATAACGATGAGGACAACGGTCTGAACAATGTAAATAGTGTAAATAGTTACAATACATCATCTCAGAAATATAGATAGAAATAGAAAGAAATATAGACAGAAAGCTAGGTTTTAAACACATAAAGAATATTTTCAAATATTTAATTTTTATAAACAAAAAGAAATTGTTTGCACCAAATTAATGACACGATCAAAGTAGATTGTCAATTAAATATCCTTTTCAATTATCGCTGCTTTTCATAAGCTTTTCCTAAATTTTCACAAATATCTTCAGGCGTATTTTGTTAGACGTCACGTTGTTGAAGATTATTTGGTTTTCTTGCGATTATACGGATGAGTTGGATTCAGGTCGGGATTCTATGAGAGGGCAGAATAAGACCTTTATATTCTTATCCTGAAAATATTTCTGGGCTAATTTAGAAGTATGGGCAAATCTGAACAAAAAGTTTAACTTTTAAAGAAACCTTACCGAAAGAACTTCTCACGTTTGATATATATATATATTCCTCGATACCCTGCTGCAATTATGTAACATAGAAAGAGTTACTGAATGAGAAATAACCAAAATCTTGATTGGAAATGAAATAATAATCTTTATAATATCAACAAAATAAAATACTTGCCAGCGGCAGAAGTAGGTAAACCACTTTAAGTGGTGGATTACTTAGACTGCATATTAAACCCACTTACAACATACCTATAAGGATTGGGACATACCCATTAGTATTCATAGGTACGGTTCATAACAAAAATTTCCTTGCTTTATATATATATATATATATATATATATATATATATATATATATATATACAGTGTAACCCGGATATAAGAGAGAAGTCTCTTATATCTGAGTTTCTCTTATATCCGGGTTTGGTCTATTATATATACATTAACACAAACTCTAATTTTGAACCAGAGAAAACCTCTCTTATATCCGGGTTTCTCTTATATTCGGGTCTCTTATATCCGGGTTACACTGTATATATATATATATATATATATATATTTCTCTCTCTCTTTTTCTCTCTCTCTCTCTCTCTCTCTCTCTCTCTCTATATATATATATATATATATATATATATATATATATATATATTCAATGAAAACAGACAACTTTAAGGGTCCATTGGTTATAATTTATTTCCCCAGGGAATTTCTTTTTCCCTGGCTCATTAGACCACAATTCCAAGTGTGAAAAATGAATTTAAATTTACATATGTTTTTTATACACTTTTGAGGGGTAGTTTTATGTTGATGTAAGGTGATATAGAGAGTGGGGAGAGAGGATGTGATGGACATGGTCGAAATTAGAGAGGGAATGAGAGATAGGAATGATTTGAAATTTATTCTTATTACAATACATAAGAGTAAGGAAGCGGTGTAAGGACAACACATTAACCTATTTAATAGGTCATCTCACAGGAAACGATATAGACAGAAAAAGAGAAGTAAAGACGCAAGAAATAAAAAAGTGGAAATAGGGTTTTAAGGAAACAAAGCCGAATAGAGATTTGGAAAGGGAAATTAAGAGAATTAATATATGTGGGCATATTGCGGCTAAAGTGGGAAAAAACTCAGATTTATATATTTTTCCGTTAACGTTTGATAGTAAATTAAGCGTTTTAATTTTTCAACAAATTAAACAATGAAATAACTATAATTTGAATATAAGATCAATAAACAAAAAATATCACTATTATTAATATTGGGAATAACAGTTAAGGAGTAATATTTCAAAATTAAAGTCTTCAAATCTATTTTGAAAATTATTTCAAAATGAAACAAGATTTAAAGCTAATAATAAAAAAAATATTATCTTTACACTTAATGTAATATAATATAATATTATATATATATATATATATATATATATATATATATATATATATATATATAAACAGCTCTCTGGATTTCATCCTCTTTGGGATTATCCATACGGATTACGAAGATTTTTATTACTTACATATATATATATATATATATAAATATAACTAATACTTATATATATATATATATATATATTATATATATATACAGTGTAACCCGGATATAAGAGAGTTGTTGGAACCGGAGAAGAAGTCTCTTATATTCGGGTTTGTCTTATATCCGGGTTTGGTCTAATTTATATACATTAACACAGGCTGTAATTTGGGACCAGAGAAAATTTCTCTTATATCACTGTTTCTCTTATATCCGGGTCTCTTATATCTGGGTTACACTGTATATATATATATATATATATATATATATATATAATTAATACTTATATATATATATATATATATATATATATATATATATATATATATAATTGATACTTATATATATATATATATATATATATATATATATATATATATATATATATATATAATTAATACAAGTAAATGTATTTTTTTCACTTAGCGAATTGAGGTTACCTTCAGCCACCTTACTCCAGAATTTCGTTGACGGTCCTTACTAGAATCATTCCGTCCACTCATTTTTTCGGTGCTAGTATTTTTCATAGTGTATATCTGCTTGCGCGCGTGTGAGCGAGAAAGGGAAAGAGAGAAAGAGAGAGTGTGCCTTCATGTGCGTGCACCCTTGCTACCGTGTGTGCGTATGTGCGTGCGTGTAGAATGTTGTGGTCATGTGTCGTTTTCGTCATTTTTATCACTTTACACTCACTCCTTAACATTCTCTCTCTTTTTCTTTTTCCTCTTTTATTTCAATTGTAACTATTTTAATTTCCAATTTTCCAGACACATACTCTCCTGGAGCGTTCTATGCATGTGTGTGTGGAATCACATAATTTTAGAAATGTTCATGATTGCTTTTCTGGTTTTGTCGGTTTTCTGTCTTTTATAATTACTTAACATTATGAGATGGGATTCGACATAGGCATAAAATATTAACCAAAAAGAAGTAGATGTCATATTCAACCTAAGAAACGGTGCATAATAACCATGCAGAAAACCTAATGACAAACCACTGTATATACACTCATTTTCCAAAGACCAGCCATGAATATTCAAGCATTTTCCTTCAGTGAAACCTTCTTCAACGAAGCCAAGAATGATTATGAAACAGCCCTAAATGAGAGTAGATTTTCAGTAACATTCACATACACACCGCACAGTACACACACACACACACACAAAAAAAAAAAACAGGAAAAGAAACATCATATGGTTCAACCTACCGTACAACAAAAACATGAAAACAAATGTAGGAAAAATATTCATTAAAGTCATACACAAACACTTCCCCCTATCAAGCACACTCCACAGATACTGAAAAAAAAAAATTCGCTACAGTTGCACCAGGTCTTGACATAAATAATAAACAGTACAACTGAAAACAACCTAAAACCTACCCGCACAAATCAAAACAACATGTTACAGTACAGCAAAAAAGAATTTCCCTTAAACGGCAAATGCTTACAAAACAATGAAATATACCAAGCCACTGTAAAATCTGAAGATAGCAAATAAAAACTATACATCGAAATAACTGAAGAACCCTGGAGAAAAAAAAGAAAACTTCCTTCACAAATAGTAAATACGGGAACAGCACAATGTCTCCTAATCATATCAGGGAAATTAGGACACAAAACCAAATCGCAACAAAAATATTATGGAAAATAAGAAAAAACTCAGCCTACAACAATAAATCCCCCAAATGTCAACTGTAAGCAAAAAAAATGCAAATATATATATATATATATATATATATATATATATATATATATATATATATATATATATATGTGTGTGTGTATATATATATATATATATATATATATATATATATATATATATATATAATTTCATCCATATACAAGCCTGTTTCGCTGCGTCACAGCTCATCTGCGCGGCTATACATTCCATTATTTCAAACCGGATCGATTTGGCATCAGTCGGAGTTTCTACCGTCGGAATTTCCCTTTTCCTTCGGCCTGGGAAGAGAAATTCTAGCATATTATTTTTTACGGATGTAAACAAACGACAGACAGCCGTAGTGCTCAATTTATTTTCAATGAAGAGCGTTACGTTGGCGGAGACGTTTTAGAATCACACTCTCTCTGTCTCTGTCTCTGTCTCTCTCTCTCAACAGGGCTTAAACAAAATTTTTCGAGAGCATAATAATATCATCCACATACTGGATCTGTTTCGCTATAGCATCAGTGCCGCTAGACATCCGATTGCTTCGAGCCGAGGTCGAAACTCGACCGAATTGGAATCAGTCGGAGTTTCTACCACGGCAGTGGGAAAGGAAAATTCTAGCGTATTATTGTTTTAACTTAATAATATGGACATATTGTGTTTACTTATTTATATACTGATCATTTCCAGTTGTCTAATCAATTTCTTGCCGTCAAGATGAAATTCATCAAGGTAAGCGCGGTAGTTTTTTATCCCTAGTACTTTCGACCTATTCAAAGATCATCTTCACGGATAAATTACAAAGACAACACATTGTAACTGCGATAAAACCCGCATTCCATTTTGATTGTGATTTTTTTTTAAACACGCATGAACGCGCTCTGTTATAGTTATTTTAGAATTTTTACATTTATCCGTTTATGTTATGATTTTTTTTTTTTTTTTTTTTACAAAAAAGCATTTCAATATAAGGGATTTGACCAGGAATTGGCAGAAATGTAGAATTTCATAACTATAACGGCAGAGGGAACCAACTTTCCAAACATCAAACAGCGTCATGCATCAATGGCTGGCATTAATTCATTATATTCTAATTAAGTGGAAATCGATTATATCTTATTAATTATTAAGTTCTTTTATTCTGGTACGATACAAGAATAGCAATTTTCTAAGCGTAGCTTGGATGTGGCACAAGGTCAAAAGTATAGAGCACTCAGCGAGTGTCAAGCTCATTACTCTGCCGTAATTGCTGTAACGGGACAAGCATGCTAACTATTATACAACGTCGAAGCACCCAAAAGGATTCAAGCATAATTCATAAACGAGCATTATACGTGACGTTATTAATATCGGACATTATTGTGCTAACATCCATGTTACGCGAAACACCCTAGACTATTCGCAATTTTTACTTTAAAGTGATTTTTAAGCTTAACATAAATTTAATGTCCCACTCTCTTTAGGCTATAAAGCCTGTGTCTCTATGCATGAAACACAAAAGCAATAATTTGACCTGCTTGAATCAACGCCTCACTTTGCATTACATAAAGTGTACAGACGAAACTTTTATCACGATATCTGATCGTGTTCTTTTTGAGAGAATTATATATGGCGCTTTCTTTATTGCTAGATAATTAAACTAGGGAATATACGTGAAGATTAATGGATTCCATTGTGTCTGTCTGACCATTGTCTTAACGTTCCTTAATTGGACGTATAATCGTAAAAAAAAGGGTGAAATACTTCACAACCGTAATCTTTCGTACATATCCTCATAATCTGAGCTTACCACGTCCTCTTACTTTCATACATTACCTTCATTCATTATCGCTCTACTTTGAGTGGTTCTTGGGCCTTGTATTACGGGAACAGTTGACAAAAACAGTTGTGTAAGAATTACTTAGAGCAGTAATAGGAAGCTTTTGGAAAGACATGATTGCCTATGTTCTGAATGTACATGACACTTAAAAAGCGAAGATATTCATTTTTATTTTATTGCGGAATTTTAGTATTCCACTATCGCCTATGAGGACTGACTATATTAGTATATATATATATATATATATATATATATATATATATATATATATATAGTGAGCACAGGATATACCCGGGGACTTGCTTCGTGAATTAGTTAGAGACTCATCTCCAGCTGTACTGATCAAAGTCTCTTCCTCCGGGCAGAGAGGATCCGCAGACGAGGCTATGTCGAAGGGCATAGTCTCTTACCGGGAAACACCTAACCGACACCGTTTTATACGGGCTCGGATACCCCACGTTTAATTGGACCGTATGCCACATTTGACCGCGTGAAGCGGTTGATAGATATCCTTGCTTTGGGAATTGCTAGACAGCTAATCGATTCCCTGTCTTTCAGTAGTGTATTCTCTTTTACAATAAACCTCGCTTTATTTTTTCTACGCGCGTGTTGCTGTTCCTTTCATTCGAGTACCACCTTTGTCTGTTTGTAACCTCTTTAAAGATACAACAGTAACAGTAATATATATATATATATGTGTGTGTGTGTGTGTGTGTATGTATATATGTGTGTGTGTGTGCTTGCTTGTGTGCGTGCGTGACGAAGTCGTTTAAATCACTGTTTCTCAACATTTTCTTCCGTGTGTCCCGTTTTTGTTGTCGAAAAGATTTCGGGCCCAAATAAGCACAAACAGTAATTTCACGAAACAGGAAATACGTTTTATTTTTTTAAAAGAAAAATTTAGTAGAAAATATAAATCCTGGCAAAAGGCTGCTGATGTCTGTCTGTCAGCTTTTCATGTTGAAGTTCTAAGCTTTGCCTCAGCTTCAAGCGTAAGTCTTCTCTCTTTTCAAATCTGCACCTCCAGGTAAAATTATCAGGCCCACGTTGAGAATCACTAGTTTAAATGATATTCTTCTATTGTATATTCCCAAATCGTAGACTTAGATGGAACCAGCATTTTTCTTTTTAGATATAGTGTAATTTACATGTACGTGAAAAGTACTCATCCAAATGTAAAACAAAGGTAATAACTCTAGTAACGCAATCGGGTCCTTACCACCAAATTTATTGTTGTTGTAGGAACTGTGCGTGCATTTCAGGCAATTTAACCTGACAGAGCCCATCCCCCTTTAGGCTGGATTCGATTTCAGAGTTTACCTTATTGTAAGCTGGTTGCCACATCAAAAGGATCTCTGCCCTGATATAAAACCCTAAATTGGGCGGAGAGAGATAGATTGTTATATAGGAATAAAGTGTCGCTGCCGACACTTGAGTTTGAACATAGATCGCCAGTGAGCAAACACAGGCGATCCCATTATTGAATTTAGTAGATCATGTAACCATAGGGGAAACGCATAAGTAAGGAAGTCGCATGACATCTAGATTCATCGCTATTTCTAGTCTATCCTCTATACTATACGGGTCTGTATATCTACTCTATCCTCTATTAATATACAGACCGCTATTCTCTACTATATGCATTATACTATTTCTCTATTCGGATCACTATTCGGATTACTATTCGATAGAGTATTAACAAGTAGTATTAGTGTGAGTGATATTCGAAGGCGTCTGACAGCAGTATTGTTCAACGGCAGTAATATAGTTGTATCTGCGATTACAAAGTCTCTACTACAACGAACAATATAAAAGTGACAATGAGTATTCGTCGATATCCCAAAATAGATTTATACTTTTTTTTCCCAAAGGTACTGATGTGAAAGCAAATGCAACCACCTCAGTTGAATTTGAACACGGTACGCCTATCCCAATTTCCACCACGATACGAGGCATGAAAACAATCCAACGTCTTCAAGGACGAGTCAAATATGAAGAAAGCATATATATAAGGCCCCACCCCACCCCACGAACAAAAATGAACGAATCGCCAAAGCGTACCTTTAAATGAATAGCAATGTCAGACTTAAACGTACGGAGAGGGACTTTTCAGGTTGGTATGTAAATTGATAGCTAGTTAAGTGGCTAGAACGATAGGGTGGGATGCGTGTACGTAGGCAAGAAGGTACTTAAGATTGAAATTAATAGATAAGGGTATTGAAATAAGGCAAAGCCAACAAAAGAGAACAAAAACACGAATAGATAGATATCTGAGAAGACTTGGTAATAAAGAGCTGCGCAAAGAAAACAAAACAAGCTTGTATAATACTGATAGAATCGTTGACAACAACGGGCGAAAACGCAGAATAGGTGAAGTCAAAGAAAATAACCTTGGCTGACCTAGCTCCACAATAGGGGTGGAGTCGAGTTACCCTCTTCAATAGGAACTCAACGATGTTTCGGGTGGGCAGACACACTATTAACACCCAGACTGGCAACAAAAGAAAAGTTGAAACTTTTTTTTTCGGCTGTCAGAGGGGCGGACTCACCTGTCTCTCATTCACTAAGTCTCACCCTGCATATATATATATATATATATATATTATAATTTTATATACACTGAAATGCACGAAATTACGCACACGAATACTTATACAGCACACACACACACACACACACATATATATATATATATATATATATATATATATATATATATATATGTATGTATGTATATATATATATATATTTATATAAGTATATATATATATTTATATAAGTATATATATATATATATATATATATAAAGAGAGTGAGAGAGAGAGTTGCAATAGTAAGTTCATAGCCTAACATACCATTTCTTTTTTATGCAACAAATATATATCTTCTCTTTTGTTAACGCACTTAATCCAATACATCTCAGTTCATTATATCAGTAGTTTAAAATATGATTATAGATTAAAGTACTCAATATCAGCGATAGAGCGTATGTAAAGTGGATACTGAGGTCAAAACCCAGCGGTGACAGTGTGTTTCATTCTTAAAATGACTCTGCGTTTAAGCATGGAACTGCCTGTTGCCGTTGGGTCTTGACCTCCATATGTTCTATCCTTGATATTGAGTACGTTTTGTATGCACGTTTTTTCTATTACTGTATACCAACTTTTACACCCCATATATATATATATATATATATATATATATATATATATATATTTCCAATTTCCGAATATGACGATGTATAAGCGTAATCAATATTGCGAATAAAGTGTCTAGAGTAAAAGAAATTCTTTAATATTTCTTATTGATTTTGCTCATTAATTTCAACTGGCATAAACAATAACACTGCGTTTTCAGTATAGTAGACGAGATTCTGTTGGCTACATCCTGGCATTTTGTTGGGAAAAATGGTACAGTTTATGCATAATTTTAATCCCGGTGTACTACATCTCGTCAAATGACCAAGGTGACCTTCAAATAAATACTAAATTTTAAATACATACATATATATATATATATATATATATATATATATATATATATATATATATATATATATATATATATATATACGTACCATATGTTTGTCCTTTTCTGTGTGTGACTCAGGAAGTGTAAGTCCGTACCCTGAAAAACATATGAATTTTAATCTGTAATTTCCATTTCATAAAGTTTCCTTGGTTGGATTAATATAATACCGTTGTGCTAAATGAATTTGGCAAATAATATGATTATGTTGAAAAATAAGTAGTTTATGGAATAAAGTAAATGCGTTTTTATTATTCGATTCCAGGGATAGATAGATAGATAGATAGATAGATAGATAGATAGATAGATAGATAGTGAACAGTTTGTGATAGATAGATAGATAGATAGATAGATAGATAGATAGATAGATAGATAGATAGATAGATAGATAGATAGTGAACAGGTTGTGATAGATAGATAGATAGAGATAGATAGAGAGAGAGAGATATATATATTCTAAACAATATATAGAGGTAAAAATCATTCTTTCATACAGAACGATAAGAAATCTGAGAGTTTTTCTATTTCGTTTGATATCCAGTAGTAAATGATAGATAGATAGATAGATAGATAGATAGATAGATAGATAGATAGATAGATAGATAGATAGATGACTGGGGTAGATAGCTGTAAACAGACTGAGATAGATATTAAGAAAACATGATAGATAGATAGATAGATAGATAGATATTAACAGAATGAGACAAATATAGAGTTATAAACAGACTGAGATAGATAGAGAGTTACTAACAGATTGAGATAGATAGATAGATAAATAGATAGATATTAACAGACTGAGACAAATATAGAGTTATAAACAGACTTAGAGAGTTACTAACAGATTGAGATAGATAGATAGATTGACAGATATTAACAGACTGAGACAAATATAAAGTTATAAACAGACTGAGATAGAGTGTTACTAACAGATTGAGATAGATAGGTAGATAGATAGATATTAACAGACTGAGATAGATATTAATAGAATAAGACGTATAGATTGATAAATGTATAGATTGATTGATAAATAGATGGATAGACATTAAAACACGGAGATAGAGAGAGAGAAATGGAGTGAGAGATAAAGATAGAGATACAGATATATAGAGAGAGAATGGGAGAGAGAGATAATGATACAAATACACCCTTGTGCAAATTAATTTTCAGCATCCTGTCAGATTTAAAACCACTGAAGTGACAGGGAGTAATCGATTTTTATTTTTTCCTCAGATTAGGTCATTTGCAGTGCTGTGCAGTAATATGAAACTATTTTCGTGGTGTATGATGAAATTTGTTTGGTCTTGCAAACATTGCGTCATTCGTTATTGCGTCAGATTTTTTATCACGCCCAAACACTATTGTCTTGATTGTGGATTACGAGGAAGTATACGTAATTGTAACGCTGCAGGAACTCACTGGCAAGACTTACCAGTGAGCAAATCAAAGTACTATAGATTGGCCAAGAAATTCTTCTGAATTTAATCCAATCGAGAATCTGGGGTCAATCTGCAAGGAACAATTTCGTGGAATAGACATACGACGTACTAACACGTACACTGGGTCATGTTTCATTGGAAGAAATACGAAAAAAACAAACAAACAGTAAATAATAGCAGAATTATTCGTTTTGTTTCAATTAATTTGCACAGGGGTGGAGATAGATAGATATTACGAGAAATATGTATATATATTTCTGTTACTATCTATTCATATATCTATTCATCTACCTATACATATATATATATATATATATATATATTAGGTTGGTGCAAAAATACGTTAAAAACCGTCATTATTTTTGCACTAACCTAATATATATATATATATATATATATATATATATATATATATATATAGAGAGAGAGAGAGAGAGAGAGAAAGAGATAGATAGATAGATAGATAGATATGAACATATTAATTTAAATAGTGTAGACATTGCAATCAACACATGATTGTAACTGTAAGATAGATATTAGAATGTATTTCCTCATATAAGTGTATGTCGAAAGCACAAATCCATTCAGTCATCGTTTTTTTTTATTTCATTATCTCTTTTTTCTTTCAGTATTCATTTTTTCTATTCTTTTAAACTTCCTGTTTGCTTTTTCTTTGTCATTCTTTCCATAAAACTTTATTTCTGACTTTATATTTTATTTATTTTCTTGCTTTTAGCTTTCTTTTTTCTCTTCTATAAACCTTCATTCTATCCTTCTTTCTTTTTTTCTCTTTTATAAAACTTCCCATCTTTCTTTTTTTTTTCCTCATTCTTTCTCTTCATATCGCTCTTTTTCCCTTTTGTAAAACATTGTTTCTTTCTTTCTCATTCTCTTTATTGTAGTTTGAGACGAGATATGCTTCATTGTCGTCATTATAGAACCACAGGGAGTGACTTGAAAAACGTCGAATTTTATGGCCGGTAATTGTGACAACTTGCTGGCTGCTGGACAAAAGCTGGACAAAAGCTGGGGGAAATATGAGATATTTAAACTCTTTAAATATAATAAAAGGAGTAAGAACACCATAAAAGTAGATGAAATAAACTGGCCAGTGTCGTCTGTTTTCATTCATCGTTTCCCAGATCCTGTTTTATTTACAACGGCCTCGACATTGTCTGCTTTGTTCGACTTGTCTTTCTTTATTTTTCTTTATTATTAGCAAACAATCTGAAAATCTTTTACTCTCTAATTCTGAAAACAAATTTACCAGTTAAGTTTCACAAGAATTAAAATGCTGTTTTAAAAGGTTTTTTTATTTATTTATTTCCTCTTCCAAAAAATTAACTGAAATTGCCCGGACATTCAATGAAAAATATAGTAAGTCGAATAACTTATTTATTTCTAATTATTAAATTCAAATTATACTGGCATAGTGTCAACACATTTGAGTTTCCGCTGAAGATCGAAAACCTCTGTCTGATCCGTGAGTCAGACTGCAAACTATATATCCATAAACTGTTATCTAAATATGAATGAAGAAAGTGTGGGGAAAGGAAGTAAATTCGATAAATAAAATAATAATAATGAATAATAAAAAAAAAGATAAGACATTTTCCCATGATTCTAATTAACAGTAAAAGAACCCGAAATATCATTACCCCACTTGGTTTCGGAAAACGCCGTTAGGTGGCGTTGTTGAAGCCTTGAAAAAGCAAACATTTCCTGTCTCATTCTCTTTCGCCACTTTACAACAAGTTGCGAACCACGTGGTAATTACTTTCCCTATGGGAAATGTTAGATTCCCCTCTCCCCTGATGACTGAAGTTCCAACTTTCCAACTCATGGCACTCACACGTGTCACCCAAAAACCTCAAACTATGAATTAGGTCAAGCTTACTCTCTGGTTGTTCCGACTCAGCACAGGGATGACGAGCGCGGCCATAGTAAAGATGTTTATCCTAATTTACCCTATCTTCTGGTCCAAGAAAAAGAAAACAGCTATCCTATAACCACGGTCCACCGTCCAACAATAAATTTAGTAGAAACTTTCCTTAGGCTGTTCCAACTCAGCACAAGGCTGACTTAAACTCGACCAAGAATACAATACTTATATTTATCTACCCTAAATTCTGGACCAAAAAAAATGGACATACCGAAGATACTTTGATATCTTTATTCCACTACAGTCAGCATAAAAAAAATAACCGTCCATAGTAGAAACTAATTTTTTTTTTATAACGCAAACATGAAACCTGATAACTTCAATAAAAGTAGGGTACAAAGAGTTTTTTTTTAAAATATTAGGTTGGTGCAAATATAATGACGTAATAATGTCGTTTTTTGACGTTTTAACGTCAAAAAACGACATTATTACGTCATTATTTTTGCACGAACCTAATATAAGTAAAGCTTGGTCTACATAGAAAGGTTATGCGAATAATCCAGAATTTCTATCGGGAACAAACCGTTTGGATGTGAATAGACAAAGAATGAAGCGTGGGTAGCACAATAGAAAGAGAAGTAAAGCAACAGCCTATTTTCTCGCAAGAATCATTTACCAAGGGATAACCAAATGATTTTTATAGAAATAGAGAACGCACTAGGACTTATTATCTGGGAACACAATCCTAACAAAATATGCTACCCTGATAAAACTCTGTTCAAAGTAGACATAGAATGAAAACAGAAAAAGGAAGAAAAAAATTCAAGGTTATCAAGAAAAGCAATGAAAAAGGAAATCAGATTAATTAATTCATTATTAAATCAGATTAATTAATAGGGGTCACGGGGGAGTAATGGACAAGCGGCTCGGGTTGAATAATTAGGGAGCAGAGTTTGCTAAATTTATTATGTTGGTGCAAAAATAATGTCGTTTTCTGACATATGTTACTATGTGAGAAAACGACATTATTTTTGCACCAATCTAATTATAGGACTCGGAGGTGGTTAATATATTCATATATGTCGGCTCCATCGTTCAGATACTGTCTACCTAGACACTGATGTCAACAAACGTATCGGACGAGCAACTACTATGTTTGCCAAGTTGACCTCGAATGTCTGGAAGAACAGAAAGTTTACTACGGGCACCAAAAATTGCATTCTTTAGCACATGCGTCGTCAACGTTCTACGGCAGTGACACATGGAACCTCTACTTCAGATAGGAGATACATCTCGGCGCCTTTCATCTGCGGTGTCTAAGACGTATTCTGGGCATCAGTTGGTCCGACCGGTTCACCAATGGCGTAGTTATCACCCGTACCCAATTATCCAGCATATATGCCTTCCTCCAACAACGCCGGTTCCGTTGTCTGGGACATGTACACTGTAGAACGGATGGAAGGATTCCGTATTTGTGTACGGGGAACTGGCCATCGGGAAGAGGGCACGCAGACGACCTCATCTGCGCTTCAAGGACCTCTGCAAAAGTTACATGAGGGCGATGGACATCGACATCAAGAGGTAGGAAGATATCGCCAAAGATCGCTCACACTAAAGACGCCATTTTCACTGAGGAGAGAACAAATGATGTCTTGCCACCAGGGAGAATTGTGCTCGACAGAAAGAAAACAAGACGTCATCGCAGGCAATCGAGACTGTCACTACCATTCAGACCTGCAAAGCCATATCAGATGCTGCACCGCCATCAGCAGTGGTTCACGGGAAGAAGCTGCTCGAGTGGAACTTATTTCCCACCAGTGGGATACGGATGGAAAGAAAGTGGATCCCTACAATGCGAGTGGCATGGCTATAATCAAGGTTAGAATTCATGGAACTATAGACTCTAATTCGTCTGAACACTTTCCATGGAATTAGCACTAGAGCAGTAAGAAGCTTTCTATATCACGACTGTGATAGATGGGTTACAGAGGGGAAAATGATTTATCACCCACAAGGACGCGGAGACGCTTTTTGATTATATCGAGACGAGAATGTGTGACACCATTTAGGGGCGCAAAAAGAGGGAAAAAGAAGGAAAGGAAAAAGAGAAAGAAAAGAAAGAAGAAGAGAGGCGAGACTTAACTTATATGATAAAGTGAGGCCACCCACGACAGAGACATTTGGCAATGTTATTTTGATAATGGAAAAAATGGTGAAAATTCTGACGGCCATTGTCGTAGGGCTAGCTGACAAAGTCCAGGTTGATACATAGTTTTTTTTTTTTAAATAGATAAAGAATTAACTGTGTCTTTGTGGCAAACAGATTATCAGGAGTGGTGAAATTCCCTGCGAGGAAATTTTAAAGATAAAGTCACCTACGAGAAGAGACATTTGAAAATGTTATTTTGATAGTCGAAAAGAATGATGGGAGTTCTGTCGGCCATTGTCATAAGTCTAAAGCTAACAAGGTCCAGGTAAATACACAGTTTTTTTGTTTTGTTTTGTTTAGATAGATAAAAAATTAACTGTGTCTTTGTGGCAAACAATGCTGTCTGAAAAGAATTTAATAGGTCATCTGATACCGCCCTCATTCGAACTCAAGCTTGCAGTACGGCCCCGACGCTGTTTGATTTCGTCTGCCTAAGATCAATTCACAACGTGTGTAGGCAGACTGGAGATCAAAGTTGTTACTTCAGTAACCAGACGTTGGAAGCGAGTTGGGAACGACGAGGCTGATATCGAATCTAACCAGATTCCCATCCGAATTACTTAAAGGTTAGATCATCACAATTGGCGCCGCGACCAGGATAAGACCTGGGATCGGCTGACGTCACAATTTGACGTAACAGTTGGATGCCACAAATGTGAGGAGGACTAGGCAGTACTCCATTTTAAGCTTCATCTGGATCTTGTAAATGTAGAAAATAACACGATAAGCCAGGTTCTTACTAGAGCAGTACAGGGAAGCAACCGCTGTTCGTAATACGAGATACACTTGAGGTCTAGGTGAGTATAAGGTTCAATAGTCACTCAAAGCACGACGCTTCCCCGAGGGAATATCCATTCACGTTGACTAGTGGTAATTCGGAGTCCGATCGTCGATGACGGGATACATCTTTGGGCGCAGATACAATGTTTCTCGAAACCAACAGATGCCACATACACACTCACACGTGTTAAATCTGGATCTTGTACCTTTCTTGGGAAAGGTATTAATCCATCACCTAGCTCCCAGCTATAAGTAAATAGCAAGAGTATCCGTGTCCTCTAGCTTTGGTTGGCGACGAGTTTTGAATGAAAACACTGAATTCAAACCAACCTTCAGAGGGTTGGACTCTATCTTGCTCTGAAACCACTACTGCTACTACGTTTGCAGTACGTATGGCAACACTACCAGCGTAAAGTGTTCGTGATAAGAGGACGAAACATATAGTTGGGTGCGAAAGGAAGTGTTGAAGGCATCAAAATGATCCGGTGCATGAATTCAAATATCTGTCAAAAACAGAAATTGTGATGCACAATTTCAAAGATACAAAAGAATATCGAAAGTGTCTCTTCAAAAATTGAATCAGGATTTAAGGGCTCGTAGTAACATTAAAATGTTATTATATACCGTACCTATGAACACTAATGGTTATGTCCCAATCCTGATAAACACGTTTGGACACTATTCCATGTGAAGGGCAATATGCTGTCTAACCTGGCAGCGGGAGCTGTCAGCGTGGGAAGCTTTTGCCGTGTCGTACTCTCTGCCTTTTGACAGAAAGGAACCCGGACAAGGCTATACCGAAGGGTGGAGTCTCGTCCGGGGATGTAGACAGATACCTGATCCTGCGTATGCGGGGTATACGGGCAATTTTTGCCCGAGCCCAGAGGTTCAGACTTCCCTACATTAAATTTGGCCTTGTGTCGCATCCTACCTCTTGGGGAGGCAGGTAAATATCGTAATACGCTGCCTAAGTAGTCCACTTCCAGCAAAGGTTTACCTACTTCACGCCACTGGTGAGCATTCTATTTTGTTGATATTATAAAGATTACCATTTCATTTCCAACCTACGTTTTGATTATTCCTCATTCAGTAACCCTTTCTAGGTTAAAACAAGTTATAAAGAAACAACCCACGAATAACGGTAATTAACCTTATGCCGCAGTGCGCAATAGAAGAATCCTGAGATTTGACCAAAATCAAATCCCTAATGATGGCGTCCTCCTGCCCTAACCATTTTCTTTGTTGCTCTTGTTGAAAGATAGCAAGTGATGTAGTTTCCGTTATTTGGTACAGATCTTCGTGATTTTGTAGCAACACGCCGAGTTACGTAGAACCATAATCCTCATTCAAAGCTATCCCTGATTTGCCGTTCCATAGAACGATTTTTGCTGCACAAAGGCAGACTGAGGCAGCTTTAGATCTTATATGACTGGATCACCTATCTCAACCTTCTAGTATGCTACCTCTAAATTTGTTGTCCTCCTTTTAGAACGGGTCCTTTCCGGGATGGAGAATTTTATACTCAAAAATGAATTCCAGCAAAAACAAAAAGTCAGCTCTGGTTCACCCCTGAATGCACCGTAGCCATAACCCTATTTCAATGTCTCTTGCAAGGAGCGGTGTAGTTTGACTCTTACTGAATGCAAGACAGCCCGCAATCACTGCATGAAAGTTCTAGAAAATGCAAAGTGTAGCTAAACTCTAATGGGCTATGCCAAGGTTGACAACAAATCGGATATCAAGAATTCTGGAGGATCACCAATCAAATTATGAATACACTCTTAGGGTCCGATTTTATAAATGATCCCGAAGTCATATCCTCCTACAGATGAGAAGTTCTTCACCTCAATTTGTGCCTCCAACTCAACTTTAGAAGTCACTGAACATCCCCTTCTCGAGTTCCTCTGTCTCACTTAGCACAGTCTAGTAGTAATTTTGTGATAGCCCAAGAACTCTCAAGACTTATCAAAATCTTGACTCTAATAAGCCACTGGACTAGATAATATACCAACCCGAAACTACCCCCGATCTTAGCGAAATTGCGTAACAGCTGCTTGAAAGAGAAATCGTTCACAAGACTGTGCAAAGTGTCGACCGTATACCTGGTTTTCAAAAACGCGGGCGAGCGGTCATCCCCTTCTCAAGGATATAATCAACAAGAATATTGGTCAACACTTAGATAAGAGCAGCCTATTGAGCGACAAGCAGTACGAGTTTCGATCGGACCGATCCACTGCTGATGTCCTGCAATTATTCACCGAATCAATGAGGCACTAGACAAAACATACGTCCAAGAACCATAGCATTAGATTTATCGAAGGCCTTTGACAAGGGATTGCAGCTCAAGATCTCTATCTATGGAATCACTGGAAGAGTTTTCTCAATTAGTCCTTCATAACGGGGCCCTAGCGATCAGTGCAGACGTCACTTCTCACTTTTTTACTTCATATAAATGATCAGCCTAAGAGTATACTCAGATTATTTGTGCATATCTATGCCAATGACACAACAATATATGGGTCCACCTCCAAAACTAGGATGACTAGATTGGCAGCTGATCTCTCACCTGATCTGGCTCTAACATCTCAGTGGGGATAAAGTGGCTGATTAAATTCATGCCTCGAAAACGAAACTAGTTACATCCCGTCATCGATGATCGGACTCTGAACTACCACTAGTCAAGGTGAACGGATATTCCCTCGGGGAAGCAACGTGCTTTGGGCGACTATTTGAACTTACACTCACCCAGACCTCAAGTGTATCTCGTATTTACGATCCATCGATAAAAATGCTGGAACAGCGGTTGCTTCCTTGTACTGCTCTAGTAAGTACTGGGCTCCTCGTGTTATTTTCTACATTTATAAGATCCAGATGAAGCTTAAAATGGAGTACTGCCTAGTCCTCCTCACATTCTCGTCTCGATATAATCAAAAAGCGTCTCCGTGTCCTTGTGGGTGATAAATTATTTTCCACCCTGTAAGCCCTCTATCACAGATGTAATATAAAAAGCCACTTACTGATCTATTGCTACTTTTTGTTCAGACGAATTTTATTCCATAGTTCCATGATTCTAGCCATGCCACTCGCATTGTAGGGAACCACTCTCTTTCCCTCCGTATTTCACTAGTGAGAAATAAGTTCCACTCGAGCAGCTTCTTTCCGTGAACCACTGCTCTGTGGAGCCGACTGCCAATTACTACAGTCTTAACATGTTCAAGTTAACCGTTATCTTCCCCACCTAAATACATAAACTGTGCCTCTTACTCTTTAAACCTCTACCTCGAGTGGTCCTCAGGTCTTTTACAAGTGAACCTTATTGCAAAAAAGAAAGGAAAGAAAAACGCGGAGAAATTTCAAGAACTAGCATTCACAGAAATTCTGCTTATCCGGACTTGATTCAAACTAAGAAATTTGTAAATATTTCTTGAATGAATGCTTTTACAGCTATGTGGCTGATCGCCTTCCAAGCAATGCCTGATTGTGTTTACTTATATATATTCTTTTAACTGTTAAATTCTGTTTCTTTAAATTTCTTTTAACTGCAAATTATTGTCTTTTAGATTTTTTTTTTTTTTGTGCGTGTATTTTTACGCTTTTATGAGCAACATGGTGGCCGTCGTAGGCAGGAAATATTTTAACATCTACCTGCTTGATTGTCTTTCTGAAACTGATGATATGGGTACATTTCAAAATTCACGTTTTCGAAAGTCGAACTCGTAAATTTTCATGCCTGAACGTGATTATTTGACCACTAAGCTATCACTGGCTTTTTTTCTGTATTTATTCTTAGTTGATGCTATAGAGTTTTCTTACGTGCGCATAAAAATACCTTTTTTATTGTCGCCTTTAGTTGCATAAGTCTCGCCTTTCACATCTTTTCACAAGAAACAAAGGGAAGTTGTTCAACTAAAAGTTGAGAGAAGATAATTTACGCTTGTCTTTCTCCAGATATGTCTTTGTCTGCATTGTGCGGCGGAGGTTGAACTAACCCAAAATTTTGTAACGTTCCTATGTATTCATAGTCGCCATGTCTTCTCTGTCACATTCATTAGTTGCTAGACATTTAAACGTTTAACACGTAGAAAACTATCGATAACAATTTTTCTTGTGCCCTTTTAGAAGCTTTGTTAATGGTTACATATATAAAAGACAGAATTTTCAAACTGATATCGAATGGGAAGAGGAGCTAAATGTATTCCTATTGAATTAATGTTTTTTTTTAAAATATATCAATTTATTTTTCCTTGCTTTATACTCTGAAGCCAGTTGTTTTGAGAAAGGTCTCATTACTGGCATGCTACTATGGGTGACTGTAAATAATGCAGTTAGATCAGAGATTATTCTCTTGTTCAGGCATAAGGTAACCGTGTACTTATTGTCAAATATTACCTGGAGAGAACGTAGGTGTCATTAGATAATCAATTAAACTCAACAGATGTCATAATAATGTTTAAATCATTTCTCGACAGTCACTTAAATCAGAGGTTCTACACCTATAAATATCGGTTCAGACCCTGTTTCTCGTGGTATTTATGGAGGATTTAAGTCATTATATGTCTGTTCAGGACCAAATATTAATCGTAGTAACAGAATTATTCTCAGTAGAGTTACACTCTGAGACAATTGACTATAAAGGGATGGAAATCTTTCATATCAAAATGCTGCTGATAAAAGACGAGACGCATTCAATTGTGCGAAAATTATTGTCGAAACAAAATTTATTCTTGTATATGGAATATTTTCAATTTTACATTATAGCAGGAACGTATTTCAGTTCAGTTTCAATCAATGAATTAAAGTGTATATTCAAAAGTTTCATTTTGTGAAACGTGGATGCAGTCTTATTAATTATAAGTGCAAATTATATCAAAGTAAGTGAATCTCACATGCTATCAGAATGGGTGTTGAAATTTGGAGAGAAACTGCGTCGGGAAATGAAATAAAGGCTCTAATACAGAAAAAAATTCCCATGATGTAAGTTAAAAAAAAAAAAAACAGAAAGAATTTTTGGTCACATGCGTGATTTTATGAATCCACTTCTAGAAATGATAAAAACGTTTCCCTCTACTTTCCAACGATAGCGTTTGGACGTATTTCGGCAGCCTTAATCATGAAGTAAGTGAATTGATTGTTCCAACTCAGCGCAAAGCTGACTTGAGCTCTACTATTTTAACGATCGTTATAATAACTTATTTTTTACCGAGAAAAATGGGCATACCCATGAGATATTGAGAACTTTGTTTCACTACAGTCAAAAAAAATAAATAAATAAAAAATAAACATCAATATAACTTTTTGTGTGCTTTTTTGTGTGTGTTTTCGTGTAGAACACTCACCTTCATCTAAAATACACCCAAGCACACAACCTTCTAACTTACACACCTTTATAGCAGTTCAATATCTGAGGTCGAATCGAAATCGGCTAATTTCTAGTTTCCAGAAAATCCCACAGGAGGAAAATTTTACTTTAGACTGGAGAAGCTTCTCATTGTTGAATAATTTACTTCTGAATTTATTTTCCCACCAGAAGCTATGCGTGAGCCACTTGCGCAGATACGCCATCTAAGACCAACATACCCATCAAAAACTTATCGAGAAATTGTCCAAATACAAGGACCTGGAGGTCGATATTAACAGGATATGGGGAATGAAAACTTAGACTGTATCAACAGTAATCGGAGCTTTGGGGCTCGTAAGAAAAGGAATGGACAATATTACTAACAGTGTCCCAGAGGTAACATTAACATACAAGTTGCTCAGGAGATCGCCCTACTAGGAACATCCCATATACTAAGAAAAGTGCTATCATTTAAATGACAATTCTCTTATAGGGCATAAGGACTATAGTTTTGACCCAGCTCTACAGAATACAAAGAAGGAAACATAACATACACAAATAATAATAATAATAATAATAATAATAATAACGATAGTAATAATAATAATAATTTTATCTCTATAAAATGTGTGTCATCTTAGGGTTTTTTATTTTTCTACAAAAATGATGAGTGGAAAATATAATGAAGCCATTTCTTACATTAGGTCTCTTATTGGGACCAGGAAGAAAACCTGTATACAACAGAAATCGAAGGATAATAATAATAATAATAATAATAATAATAATAATAATAATAATAATAAGGTATGAACACCACCCAGACCCGGTTACGGAGATAGGACCTGTTACATTTCTATGGGACTACTCAATACACACTGACAGAACAATCAAGGCCAACCGCCCAGAGATTGTTATTAAAGAGCACAAACAAAAAAAGTGCCTCCTTATTGATATGGCAGTCCCTGCTGACTGCAATGTATCTTTGAAGATATTCAAAAAGCTGTCAAAATACAAGGACGTTGAAATAAAAATCTCGAAAATGTGGCATATGAGAACATCAACAAACCCTGTTGTAGTTGGACCCCTAGGACTGGTTGGAAAAGATTGCAGTAGACTAATTGAAGGGATTCCTGGAAGCCCATGCCGCAAAGAAATACAAAAAATTGTTCTGACAAGTACAGCCCACACTTTACGAAGGGCTTTATCTATGTAATTTTTTTTTTTTTATCAGTGGAAAGTGTCATGATGCCATTTCTAACCTTAGGTCCCTGGGTGGGACCCGGAAAGAAATGTGTAAACGCCAGAAATCAAAGAAAATAATAATAATAATAATAATTGCCCTGATGCTACTCTAGACACGTCTTTCA
Source organism: Acanthosepion lycidas (assembly GCA_963932145.1). Lineage (NCBI taxonomy): Eukaryota > Metazoa > Mollusca > Cephalopoda > Sepiida > Sepiidae > Acanthosepion > Acanthosepion lycidas. The sequence goes on from OZ010585.1 coordinate 50,747,114, forward strand.
TAGCTTCCGCTCTTACCTGATTGGAGTTATTAATATATGCCTGTTTTGTCTTGGTCAATTAAGATGGGCTACAGTAAATATCCCGTTTAGAAAGCATCGATTTGTCTGACTTAAACTTAGTCCAGATACGACACTAAGCTGGAAACATGGATGTCACGACATCCGATCGTAACTGATTGAAGGTGCTAACACCTGTATTTTTGTCTTGGTCTATTAAGATGGGCTACAGTAAATATCCCGTTCAGAACGTCAGCTATGCTTGTCAGTTTCTGACTATAGCCAAATTCAGATGCAACACCAAGCATGGATGACATGATTTCCGATTCTAGATTATTGGCTGTTTTAATATGCATATTTTTTTGTGTTGGTGTATGAAGATTGGCTAAAAATATATCAGGTCCAGTACCATTGATTTGCTGGCCAGATGCTTGACTTTAAATATCCGGCATCTAGAGGTTGACGCACATTGAATCTACGTTCATCAGCGGGATTAGCATGGGAGCATCATTACCGGCCCTCGAGATAACTGTTCTTTTTTTTAAGTTTGACGGATGAGGACGCTAAGGTGACATGGGAGTCACATTTAGATAATAGCGATTGCCCGTAATTGGATAACATCTGAGCCAATTCGATTATCCCAACTGAAGATTTTTCTAAGTAGAAATATCTAGTTTATGCACTGTCTTTATCAAAAGACAGCTCATATCAAGAATATTTGGCTGTGTTACGTGTGCCTGGTGTGCCATTATGTCACAGGGTATGCTGGGCTTTGTATATTTGTGGCTCTGTATCACATTGTTGGAGTTCTGCTTTCTCATTCGGCAGTAATAATAAGGATAATAGTGTAGTTTTTGACAGAGCTTCAAAACAGTATCAAAAAACTAGTGAGAAATTGGGTTAAGTAGAAACCCGAATGAGAATTGAAAGGGCTCAAATAACAAAATTTCAGTGACAGAAAGAAATGAGTTATTAAATATATTTAACAAGATGCTAAGTATATCCAATATTAACAATACAGACCTCCATATTTCGCGACAAATTCGCCCTACGGTTATTTTTATGTGATGTTCCTGGGATAAAAATCGATTAAACAAGGTTAATACTTCGGAATCAAAAAAAGGATATCACGTAAAGATGGCATAGTAACAGACCTTTTGAAAAATGCCGTATAAGAATTCTGAAAAGGATTTACGCAAATATTCATCCAGTGCATATGTAAAAGAAACGTATCATAAAAATTCTCTCTAGGATTAGTGTTGCTACTTTATAAAAATGAAGATAATAATGGCTTTGATAATTATCGTTATGCTACATTTCTATCGAACATATACAATCTGTTTTCGAAATGCGACTTAAATAGACTAACAAACACCCTGAATGAAAATCAACCACGCGAACAGGCATTGTTGTTGGAGTGACGACTTAACAGACTCTATGCTAACAATAAATACTATTCAAACAATAGACTAACTGATACCGCGAAAAAAAAAGAATACAACAAAAGGTTTCTGTAGATTTTGTTGCCTTGATAAAACGCGCAACAGTTTTTAACTCTATGCGCGTATCAACGACAATTATAATAAAGCTATACGATAAAAGCAGTGCAAAATGTCGACTGCACAATTATAGAGATAAAATAAAGAATGAAAACTTCTTTATTCAAGTCTTTTTGTTATCTCTCCTAAACCTTGTTCCTGCAACCGTTTACTCGAGCTAGATAGGTAGAATAGGTAGTGTTGTTTTCCTCCGATTTTATACGTGAGGTACTTGCGCAGATACGCCATCTGGGAGAAACACCTCCATGGAAATTATCGAGAAATTGTCCAAACACAAGGACTTGGAGATCGAGATTAACAGGATGTGGCGGAATGAAGAGTGAGAACGTAACAATAGTAATCGGTGCTCTGGGCCTCGTGAGAAAAGGAATGGCTCTGTATAACATTCTTTTCTTTAATATAGATAAAGCTCTCATTATTATTATTATTATTATTATTATTATTATTATTATTATTATTATTATTTCCTTTGATTTCTGATGTGCACTCATTTCTTTCCGGTTCCCGCCCAGGGACCTAAGGTAAGAAATGGCATCATGACGTTTTCCATTGAATATATATATATATATATATATATATATATATATATATATATATATATATATATATATAGAGAGAGAGAGAGAGAGAGAGAGAGAGAAGCCCTTCGTAAGATGTGGTCTGTACTCGTGAGAACATTTTCTTTTGTATTTCTTTAAGGCATGGGCTTCCAGGGATCCCTTCAATTAGTCTACTGAAATCTTTTCTAACTAATCCGAGGGTTCCAACTACAACGGGGATTGTTGATGCTCCCATGTGCCACATATTATTATTATTATTATTATTATTATTATTATTGTATGTTTTGTAAATACAAATGTAATAAACTGTATTTTTTCATCATCATTTCTATGGGTGCGTCCATTTTTTTTTTTTTTTTGTCCCGTACTTTATATTTTGGCAAGATTCAATAGCAACTCCCCCAGATATAAGTATGTATATAGACGTTGGAGTCGCCTGGGTAATAGCTGAAGGAAGTGTGTACCTGTGCCAATGCACGCCAAAAAAACGTTGATTTTTTTTATCGTGTTTAACAGACGCTCATAAATAGATATCAGACTATGGGGATGCAATTTCAGCTAAACGATTTAAAAACGGGCTTTGGAACATTTTCATATAATTGAACCGGTGTGGGGCCAGAGAATAGATATAAAGGTAGAATATTAATAACATTTATGATTTGTTGACGAGGTTTTAGCAAAAGTAGAATCAGAATTAGACGAAATAGCCATTGATTTCAATAACGATTGGTTCAATAAAAGTAACATATAAGAAGTTCGTAAGAAGAGATAAACAGCTCAAAGTACAAAATTTCATCTATTTAGGACCCGGATAAAAAATTGAAAGAAGGTAGACAATCAGATAAAACAACGTATCACAATTGCATAGAAAGCATTTACAGAAACAGCGACGGTACTGGACAATATCCACACAATGAAAAAGAGACTTGAAGCAACAAAAAATGTACTTCTACAGAAGAATGCTGAGAATACCATGACCTCGGCATGTGAACAATGAAGTTTTAAAGAAAATTGAAACAAAAAAAAGGACAGTTATACTTACCATCAGAAAGAGACAGCTGAAATTTCTAGGGGACATTATGAGGAAAGTGGGCTTGGAAATTTTATACAGACGGGACAGATTGAAGGCAAGAGTGACAGAGGAAAACAACGCATATCCTACCTATCGAGCTTAAGCAAATTGTTGGGAGAACAAGGTTTAAGAGAGATAGCAAAAAGACATGAATGAAGACGAAAAGAAAACTTATCTTGGTCGACGTGTTTCCTCTTCTAATAGTCATTATCAACGCAAATGTAAGCGTTTTATTTTTCATCAAGAATTTATCAACAAAATTAAAAATGTTGATAATTTTTATTTTTTTATTTTTTAAATGTAAGAAACGCTCAAAAATAGACAGCAGTCTAATTGAAAAGTTAAGGTAAATTATGGTAGATGCTAAGTGATGTAATTTAATGTCTAATAAAAAAAAATGTTGTTATTGTTTTTATGATGTAAGTATTATTTCACTTTAGGAATAATTTATGTATTATATATTTTAAGTAATAGATGGTTATGAATTGTTATAATCATGTATTTTGGCTTCAGCAAAAGTGTATTCCAATAAAGGAGATACTTAATAAAATTCCGGGGTGCAGATGGACAATACGATGCAAAAAAAATGGACGCACTCACAGAAAGTCGATTTTTGTATTTTTACCACGACAAGTGAGTAAAAGAATTTGTTGAATGTTGTAGTATTGGTACTACTCCATGATTCCCTTAATTTTGTAAAGAAATACCAACTCCTGATGCTGGGAAAGTACCCCCAAACGTTAAGTTTTTTATGGTGTTTGGTAGTCACTGAAGTATTCGTTTCAATCGGCGTACACCAAACACGTATACGTCATTCATATCTCAGAGTAAAGGGTCTCTAGTCATTCCACATGACATCTTTCCAATCCGATTTAGTCCAGTGTAGACGAGCTTTGTGCCAAGCCAATCGTTCATGTCGATTTTTTCCTGATACGAAAGGTTTCTTTTTTTATGTATTTGGAAACAACTGCGCCTGACTGTTCTTGAAGAAACCTCCTAACTAGCCGTTTTGGAAACATTTTCTGCTGTAACGAATCGATCTTTTTTTTTTTCTTTTTTTTGACGAACCAAATTTCTATCTGTCTTGTCAGTAGTTTTTAGCAGTCGGCCAGATCCGCTATGGCCATTATCTGTTCTAGTTTGATATCTATTTTTGATTAACTTGCGCACGCATGACTCACTTCGATTATGCAATATAACTGGCCCTGATCTGGCATCTCGTCTACAACCGCTCACTCACAGACGTGCCGTTCCCTCCTGTCTTTTTTACAAATACTTTCACGGCAACTGCTCCGATGAGCTGCTTTCGCTGGTTCCCAGACTTCGTGAATTTAAGCGTTCAACTAGGTTGGCATCTCGCTCTCACCCGTTCACTGTCTAAAATGTTAAATGTAGCCGTCTCTTCTACTCCAATAGCTTTATGTCTCGCACTTCTCGCCTGTGGAACTCCCTCCCCATTTCTTGTTTTCCTGGTAACTATAATCGCCAACTATTTAAATGTAACGTCAATCGACGTCTCCAGAAGCTTCGATCTATCACCTAACCGTCTCTTCATACTTTCCTTTATCACTCATCCTTGTTCTCGCTCCTATTCTGAAACCCTTTGCGTGCTAGTAGCTTCCCGCCTTGCTTGGGGTTGAATGCTTAAAAAAAAAAATAAAAAAATAAAAGAAGCTATCGCTTTATTCGGCAGCCCAAGATCATGAAAAACAGCAACTTGGCATTTCTCGAAGTCAGAACAATGTTTAGGCATATTAATAAATGTAAATGCAAATGTAATTAACTTTATATTTTCTTCATCATTATTTCTATAGGTGTGTAATTTTTTTTTTTTTTTTCGTCCCATACTTTATATTTTGGCAAGTTTCGATAGCGACACTCTCATATATAACTATGTATATAGACGTTGGAGTCCCCTGTGTAGTAGCTGAAGGCAGTGTGTATCTGTGTGTGCCTGTGTCAAGCAGTGTGAGGCGCGGATAAGTGTCGTATATCGGCTCTAGGCATGTTACGATGACGGCAGCATCGGAGAATTGTGTTATATAGGAATAAAGTGTCGCCGCCGACACTTGATTTTGAACATAGATCGCCAGTGAGCAAACACACGTGATTCCATTATTGAATTAAGTAGACCACGTAACCATAGAGGAAACGGATGAGTAGAAATTAGCTTGGCCTCTAATTGATCGCTATTTCTAGTCTATCCTCTATTCCTCTACGGATCGCTATTCTCTACTCTATTCACTATATTATCTCTCTATTCAGATCACTATACGGATTACTATTTGAGCGAGTATTATCGAGCAAGTACTATTAGTGCGAGTGCTATTCGAAGGCGTCTTACACCAGTATTGTTCAACGGCGTTACTATAGTTGTATCTGCGATTACAAAGTCTCTACTACAACGAGCATTACGGAAGTGACAACGAGTATTCGTTGACATTACAAAAGTATCAACGAGTGTTCGTTGACGTTACAAAAAATTGTAAAAATTGATTTCTCGATTCTGGTTTGATTCGATTCTAGGTCTCCTTATATGCATATGGTTTACTGACGAAAGAAAGACATCCGTTTAGGAATAGACACTTGGCTACTGCTTGGTCCGAGAAATGTAAATACATATCATGGTTGGGAACAGATCTTGTCTGTGATTAGCTTGCCAGACGATGGCGCATGTATTCTCATCGGGATTGTTTCTTATTATTAGGTTGGTGCAAAAATAATGACGTAATAATGTCGTTTTTTGACGTTAAAAAATACGTCAAAAACGACATTATTACGTCATTATTTTTGCACCAACCTAATAGTTCGCCAGATGGTGGTGACATAATCTTGTTGGGCTTCTTTCTGAGCGTTTCGTTGAAGTATGATCTCATGGCCTAGTGATTTAGAACTTTTGTCAGTTTTTATATCTGGTGATTCTTTGGTCTCCTTGTTATCTATTTTTTCTACCATTACAACGATTTGGCTGACAACATTTTACTAATATTAAAATATTCAGATTAATTGTAAGAAATTCAAAATGATCTTAATAGGGAAAGTGTCAATGTGCGTTGAAAATTAAAAAGCTAAAAAATAAACTAACGGAATTCATAAGAAATGAATAATTTATAGACAGTATGATAACATTAAAGACAGACAACAGTAATGAATTAACTGATTGGTTCGTTTTCTAAGGCTTATCAATCATTTGCACGTTATTTAAAGCCAGAACGTATTTTTAGCTTGTATCAATTCTTTTTTTTTAAGTGTTTCACCCGAAGCAAGGCGGGAAGCCACTAGCACGCAAGGGGTTACAGAGAGTTGGAGCGAGGGCAAATAGAAGTGATAGAGGAAAGGATGAAGAGAAGGATAGGGGATAGATCAAGGCATCTGGAGACGTCGATTGACATTACATTTGACATTGCATGTCTCTCTTATTCATTTAATTTCACCCTTATCACCTGCAAAACTCCTTTCTACACTTCTTTTAATACTTCTTCGTCTTCTTCTTCTTCTTCTTCTTCTTCTTCTTCTTCTTCTTATTATTATTATTATTATTATTATTATTTTTATTATTATTAATATTAGTAGTAGTATTAATAGTAGTAGCAATTATAATAGTAGTAGTAATAGTAATAGTATTGATTTTGCGAGTCTTATTACTATTAGTAGTAGTAGTATTGGTTTAGAGTCTTATTATTAATAGTAGTAATAGTAGTACTAGTAGTAATGATTTTGAGAGTCTTATTATTATCATTATTATCATTAGTAGTAGCAATAACAGTAGTAGCAGTAGTAGTAATAGTAGTAGTAGTATTGACTAATGGTTTCAAATTTCTTTTTATGGTCACGTGATTTTTTAAACGATATGAGAATATATGCAGTTGAAACAGTAACAGGTAAATATTAGGTTGGTGCAAAAATAATGACAGTATTTACATTATGCGGACTATTGTCCTCATCTTTGTCGCCATATTTATCACAACGTTTCGGCCGTTGTATGCTCCGGCCTTCTTCAGGTAGTTGGAATTTCGAAGTGAACCCTTTACTTCGATCACTGGGGTAGACTGTCCTCGTTCCACGTGTCATGTTTGATGGATATCAGTTATCTCCTACTAATTTTCCCTCTGAAAGTTCTCCACTGCCTTAACCGGGCATTGAACTCACACTCTTTGGGTCTGTCACTGGATCTAACCAACGTCTTTGTCCACTGTGCCATGTGTCCTTGACAGTATGAATTTCTGGGTATTAGGAACCTAATGTTTTTACAGTACTCATATTGCAATTTTGCTGTTATCATTTCATGTTTTTACCAGAGCTCATATTGCAACTTTTGTTATCATTGCTTTTCTCTGGCATTCCTTACTACTGGTTCCCATATTGTATTTATTTCTATGCTTGGTCAGAAGATTTTTGTGGCCTAGCATATGTGCTTAAGTTTACGAATTTTTCAATGGTGTTCCCTGTCTATGATCTCAACATCATCCCACAGGGGACGGTGATCTCCCTTCTCTCTTCATATGTGGTCAGCCACGCCTGATTTTTCTACTTCCCCTCGCGTTACAGCTTTCTGGTGTTCTTGAAGCCTTACCTTGAGGGGCGGCCTGTCTCTTCTTTATATTCCTTTCCGCAGCTGCACGGGATAGCGTACACACAATCTTTAGTCATGTTCTCCTGTATGGGGGGGTCTCACTCGAGAGAGATATCTGCGAAGTGTTGTCAAGCTCTTGAAGGTTGTCCTGATGTTATATGGACCGCAGATCCTTTGTATTTTCTCTGAAAACCCCTTCACATAAGGCAGGCAGACTGTTTTCTGAGTGTTGTTGTCCTCCTCCTCCTCTTGTACCCGCCTATCCCAGTTTTGGGGGGATGCTGCCATGTACCCATGGTAGTTGTTACGTTGTAGGGTACTATTTATACTGACCAATTCTTTATCTAACATCTCTGGGTCGCCACTTATGACTTTTGCTCGGTGTTGTAAGCAACGGACGATCCCTTTCTTTACGCTGTATGGATGGTGGGAGTTGAAATTGAGCTACTGTCCTGTCGATATATGTGTGATCCCATTCCGAAGTGTGGTGTTTGTGTACAGAAAGTCAACATCTCCATCAGATTATCTATTGGAATACTGGTCCGTTCTTCTAGTGAAGAGTCAGAGGTCAATTTGTCTCTGACTACTGAGAGTGCCTCCTCCGTGGGTACCTTGGTGAATAAACTCACCACGTCCAAGCTCAACATCGGGTTGGATAGGTTGGGAGCATCTTTGATTATTTCCACGAAGTGGGCGGAGTTTCGGACATATGAAGGAGACTTTCCGATCAATGGGTCAATTATATCTACAAGGAAGCGACACAGAGGGTGGCGCACAGAGCCTTGGCAACTAACAATCGGCCTGAGCGGAATACCGTCTTTGTGAATCTTAGGGAGACCGTATATGTGAGGTAGCTTGGTGTAATGATCCTTGTTCTTGATTAGGATCTGTGACAGTTTGCCTTCCGTTTTCATAGTAGGATCCTTTTTCACTTTGTTGTAACTACCACTGCTAATGAGGTCTTCCAGATTTCTTGTATACTCTGATTTGTCCATCACTACAGTCGCATTACCTTTGTCAGCCGGTAGTATGATGATGTTCTCGTTTTTGTGTAGGGATCCAATCGCCAGCCTCTCCAGTTTTGTTATGTTAGACCTGGGCAGCTTGGCTCTCTCCAAGGCCTGAGGGAAGTTCAAGGCCACCTCCTCGACTCTGGCAATGATTTCCAAGTATGGCACCCGCCTGATGGTTGTGGCGAAGTTGAGACCCTTATTCAATACTGACTCCTCAGAGGCACTCAGCTGATATTGGCTGATATTGACTATTGCTTTCACTGGTGGGTGATGGACCTTGTGCATCACCTTCTGATCTTTCAATCAATTTAATTTTTGCACTTGGCGAGCCTTGACTACATCAAATTCATGTCTGAAGGATTTATCCAGGTCATTTTGGATCCTTCTCTGGTCTTCTTCATTAGTAATTCTGTTGAAGAAATCCTCGAGCGTCTGGGAGATATGAGCTTGTAGTCGATGTTTTATCCAACGATTGTACTGGATTCTCTCTCGGACAAGGGCGTGTCCCGCTTTCTCTGCGACCCGACGAGCTCTCGTTGAATTGATGGGAAGTCTTGGTGCCAAGCCTGAAGGGATGAGTTGTAGGTCTCTGCATCGGTGTAGGAATGTCAGATGGTTCGATATTCGATATGGTTCGATATTCGTGCCAGTTTCTGGTAGGATTTCTCAATTTGTTTCCATATTTTTGGTATATCGGGTCCGCACAATGGATAAAGGCGTTGGTTAGATCCAGTGACAGACCCAAAGAGTGTGAGTTCAATACCCGGTTAAGGCAGTGGAGAACTTTCAGATGGAAAATTAACAGGAGATAACTGATAACTGACATCCATCAAACATGGCACGTGGAACTAGAACAGTCTACCCCAGTGATCGAAATGAAGGGTTCAGTTCGAAATTCCAACCACCGGAAGAAGGCCGGAGCGTACAACGGCCGAAACATTGTGATAAATATGGCGACAAAGATGAGGACAATAGTCCGCATAATGTAAATACTGTACATAATACCTCATCTCAGAAATATAGACAGACTCCAAAAATAATGACGTAATAATGTCGTTTTTTGACGTATTTTTAACGTCAAAAAACGACATTATTACGTCATTATTTTTGCACCAACCTAATATCATTTGTATTTCAAAATTATATTGTTTTTTTTGTTTTATTATTATTATTATTATTATTATTATTATTATTATTATTATTATTATTATATATTTCCAGGACGTCGTTCTACACACACACACCTTTTTATCCACGAATTGTTATGCAATAGTAGTAATAATAGTACTAGTAGTAATGATTTAGAGAGTCTTATTATTAGCAGTATTATTATCAGAAGTAGTAGTTGTAATAATAGTAGTATTATTAATAGTAGTAGCATTAATAGTAGTTGTAGTATTGATTTAGATAGTCTTATTATGATTATTGATTGATTGACGCTGATGTACAAATACACGAAATCAAGTATATCTGTGATTATACCCAGGCATATAAGGGTATACCGGGCACATGCACAACAACCAAATATACATGATATAATGACGGATCAATATAAAATGGCACATCACCTTGCAGGTGGATCTCAGATACAAATAACTTCAGATGAAATTTATTATAATTAGTTTTATTTTCTTTGCTTTCTGGCGTTTACACATTTCTTTCCGGGTCCTGCCCAGGGACCTAAGGTTAGAAATAGCATCATGACACTTTCCACTGACAAAAAAAAAAAAAAAGAAATTACATAGATAAAGCCCTTCGTAAAGAGTGGGCTACTTGTCAGAACAATTTTTTGTATTTCTTTGCGGCATGGGCTTCCAGGAATCCCTTCAATTAGTCTACTGCAATCTTTTCCAACCAGTCCTAGGGCTCCAACTACAACAGGGATTGTTGATGTTCCAATATGCCACATTTTCGAGATTTTTATTTCAAGGTCCTTGTATTTTGACAGCTTTTTGAATATCTTCAAAGATACATTGCAGTCAGAAGGGACTGTCATATCAATAAGGAGGCACCGTTTTTATTATTATTATTATTATTATTATTATTATTATTATTATTATTATTATTATTATTATTATGTGAGAGGGAAGCACACCAAGGAACCTGACTCTGGCATAGAAATATGCGAATTCTAATATACCCATCATGACACCCAGTTGGATAGCTGCATATCGGGTACATGCATAACAAACACTGGTTTTGATAAAATGCATAACTTTGCAGGTGAAGCCCAGTTAGAAATTTCAAAAGGAGTGTTATCCCAGTCCTCTCAGACGGTCACCGATTAAGCGTGTTCCCTAATATCTAGATCTGACCAAGGTGCATTTACTTCAAACTTATTATCATTATAGTTCTTTTTAAAAAAAAATTTTTATTATTAAACTTTCGTGCTGTTCATTTTACACTTAATCTCTATATTATTTCTGCTATTCTTATTCCTCTGTTATTATTATTACAATCTCTGTCCTCTGACAGTTGTCACATTTACGTATGTTTTAAATTTTAATTCTCATTGGTTTGTTTTGTTTTAAAGCATATCAATCTCAATTGGTTATTTAATGCCGACAAAATTTCTATTGCTACTAATATGTTTTTTTTGAAAAATCTATTTCTGGGAATATTTTTTTTCTTGAAGAAATCTATAGCTGGCCATATTCTTTTCAAAGAATGTATATCTGTTTGTATTGCTGGTATTTCTTTTTCTTTTAAAGTATTGCTGTTAATAAAATTTCCTTCAAAATTATTGCTGGTAATAATTTTTTTATTACAAAGTATTTCTGATATTAAAACCTATTTTTACACAAGTTTGGGTGTCAACTATTTGCCCATAGCTGGGACCCTAACAGGTGCTACCACCCCTGGTCAGGGGGAACCTGGGAACACCAACAATTAAGAGGTAGTTCCACGATCCTCAAAACCTCCTGATCAGAGACCTTGCTGTTGGACGTAGTTTATCGTCTTACCCAGGATGGAATTTTAATTCTGAGCAAAATTTGCTAACAGGTTATTTTTACATGTCTAAATGAGAATTTTGTGTTGTTACTTTTAAATGTGAAAGTAGTCATTTTCAACGTGAGATGTCTTAATGTAAACAGTTCAGAAGTAAAAAAAAATGTCAATCTACAAAAGTTGCACCTGCTGTGTTGATATATTTTAGCAGCTAATTTTATTGGCGGAAATTCAAGAAGACGTAAGGCTACACCTGAAATTAAAAATGATACTCGAAATTCCTATAAATATGAATAAAGAAACCTTTCCTATTAAAGATAGACTCAAAAAAAGAATGAGGTATGACGCTGACGCGCTTTTAAATGTAAAAAAAATAAACCTTAAAATCTATGACATATTGAAACATTTCTTCCAAAAACTTAATAATTCCAAGCAATGCATCCATCGCTTTAATCACGACGATTTTTTTTTCTTTTATTCTATTTATATTTACAGATGTAACAACTATTACAGCATAACATGTAACAACAATAATATGAGTTTAAAAATAAATGGTGTCACGATAGTAAAACCACTATGATACAAGTGGTTACCGGACGTGGAAGAATTAGGAACAGAAACATTAATAGTGCGTAGGAAATGGATAGAGTAATTTGAGGACAGTAGATAGCGATTGACAATGCATTTTTGCAGATTAAATTTGGCTGGAAAGCCACAAGCGAGAAGTGTGAGAAAAAAATACCATAGAACTAAGGTATCTCTCTATATTTCTGAGATGAGGTATTATGTACATTATTTACATTATTCGGACTATTGTCCTCATCTTTGTCGCCATATTTATTATAACGTTTCGGTCGTTGTACGCTCCGGCCTTCTTCAGGTCGTTGGAATGTCGAACTGAACTCTTTATTTCTCTCACTGGGGTAGACTATTCTAGTTCCATGGGCCATGTTTAATGGATGTCAGTTATATCGACAAAGATGAGGACAATAGTCCGAATAGCATAATTAATGTATAGAACTTAAGGCTACATCTAACCAGCTCAACTTTAAATTGATGAGATCTCGGCGCCAGTCTGGTACTGGGCTTAAATCCCAAAAGTCTACATAGCATAGCTTAGAGTTCACCCCCAAAATTACCATGAAAGTATTTATAAAAAAGGCACAGAGAGGCAACCTTACGGTGGTGGGAATGTGACTGAATCGAAGCCGCAAGATGAGGACCAATAATATTGCTGATTCTTCATTGGGTTTTATCAAGTAGCTCAAGGTAAATAGCAGAGGCATTGGACAATATGTGGAAGCAATATTCTTAACATGGACGAATGGTAGATTATAGATAGCAGTTACGGTTATAAAGTGGAAGTGGAATCGGGAATCCCAGGTCAGATATTGGTCAACTCTGCTGCGTTAACTTTCGCGTCATTGCCATTAAGAAAGTCACAAGTCCATCTATCCTGCCCACCACAAGCTACCAGGTTAGACTGGATTCCAACTTTTAGTCAAGGTTAATTTGAATCTAAAACCACGGAGAAAGCAGCGGAAAATCATGACAATTCACAGGTAAAAAGGTATGTGTGGAGAACAACGTCCTGGATGTATATATAATTAACAAAAAGATAATTTTGGAATATAAATAATATTTACTTTATTTCTTACTGTTTCAATAGCATACTTTTTTCAGACGTCGTTTAAAATAATCACGTGACGATAGAAGGAATTTTGAAGGCATTCGTCAAACTGAAAACAGCATAATTGTCTTCGCATAAAACGCGCCGCCGTTTTACCAGGATATTTTGTGTAAAATAAAGTTTTAGCGTGTTTCATTATATAATTATTGAAATATATTTTTAAAAGGTTTTGTAGGTAACATGTATGGTTGTGTGCATGCAAATACAATATTGTAACCGCCGAATGGAATAAAGTATGAAATCATATATTTTAACTTTAATCTTCAAATGAAACTAAATTAAATTTGCACAGACAGAAAAGAAATACTGTTCGTCTCCCATCCATAACATGGCCGCTGTATTAGGTGCAGGAAAAATTTTTGGTACATTAAAGGGGAAAAAAAAGCGTCTTATGTGAAGGCAAATATGGTAATAAATCTAACAATATCTCCCAGAAAAAATGCAAACGCTTTTACTGCGTTTTTTTTTTTTCTTATTTTTCCTTTCTTCTTTGATTTCTTCATGGTCCTTAAATAAGATCAACTTTTCTTATTATTTCTTTATTTTCATATTCGATGTTGTTTTTCTTGTAGTAATAATAATAGTAATAATGATAATAATAATAATAATAATAATTAGGAGAATAGAGCAATTTAAGAAAAGAAAAAATACAATGTTTGACAATGTTAAACAATATTTCGACCGAATGCATGAATTCATCAAGATACATTTTTTAAATTTAGCTCTTTTTGCAGCAGTATCTTGAATGATATCAATCTAACATGTTCCAATTTTATATATAAACCTAAAACGTTTCAATTTTATTAAAACTTCGCCAGAGATTGAGAAAAACTCTCACTCTCCGACGAAGCTTTAATAAAATTGAAACATGCTGGATTGATATGCGTTCCTTATTCGTTATTTATTTAATCATACTGTCGGATTCCGTTCCATATTTGATCTGCATTTGATCTTTAACTAATAAAATAATAAAAACAAAAACAACAACAGCCACAACAACAACAAAAACAATAATAATAATAATAATAATAATAATAATAATAATAATAATAATCTAAAAATACGTTTGACACTTGTCAGAAATCAAAAATATGTATAAAATTAAATTGAATTCAAAATGAATTACTTTAAATTGAGCAAATAATCTTATCTTAAGTCAAATATTGCGAATTTTATGAAGCTTAGAGATTTACGATAATGACAAAATTAAATAAAAATAAATAATTCCACAAAACTTGTATATGATTACACATGTATATATTAGGTCGGTGCAAAAATAATCTCGTTTTCTCACATATGTTACTATGTGAGAAAACGACATTATTTTTGCACCACCGTAATATATGTTAGTTTGTGTACATAGTTATATTAAAAAAATTAACTGCTTCTAAGTTTCAAACTCGTCACTTTCCTAACGCAACTGTAGCCTGTGAAGAATGTCTAATTTGTAAGTTAGAATTAGCGTCCGCTCGTTCCTAACGAGTATAAATACAAAAATTCATAATAAGTTCAGTTAAACATCTGGTCATGACGAGTGTTTCGAGGTAAAACATTTTATGTCGATTAACCAAATAAGACACTTGAACTTTTAATGTTTCTTATTTTATTGAATATATATATATATATATATATATATATATATATATATATATATATATAATTTTAATTTAAAGAAAACAGACAACATTAAGGCTCCATTAGTTATAATTTATTTCACCAGAGAATTTTATTGTTCTCTGGATCTTCAGACTTCACTTTAAAATGTTTTTTTTTAGTTTCACCTTTGAAAGTGAAGTCTGAAGATCCAGAGAAAAATAAAATTCTCTGATGAAATAAATTATAACTAATGGAGACTTAAAGTGGTCTTTTTTTCTTTAAATTAAATTATTCGCTCTGAATTAACACTGAGCTCTCAGGATTTCATCCTCCTTGGGATTATCCATACGGATTAACAATATTTTCGTTACTTAAATAATTATATATATATATATATATATATATATATATATATATATCGAAGACTATTGCATCACTAGCAGCAATAGTCACTGTTTACAGACTCACACTTTCTCCTCTGAGAGCTAAACCGAAATAATTTTTCAGCAGTATATATATCCACGACAATTTGTAAGAACCCTTGAGAACTATTCTGGTCGAAAACACTGACATTTTATATAAATCACATTATCGGAAACATCTCGCTATAAGTGAAGTCCTGTATGTGAAAGATCTCTCTCTCTCTCTCTCTCCCTCCCCTCTATCTCTCTCTCGCAATACCAAATCCACCTTATTTGACAATGTAATTGGTGTGTTGAAATATTTTTTTCTTTTTAATTAGAAAGACGTTCACTCGAATTCCAGACGCGATCAACTCACGAATGCTTGAAATAAACGCTCTTATTAGTATTCAAGCAACACAAACATACATCTTAAAAAGTCAAACATGAAAAATTATCAACACACATATTGTCATATAAGTTCTTGATAGATAAAAATATATATCATTATCTCATATACATACATACATATAGATAGATAGATAGATAGATAGATAGATAGATAATTTTTCATTAAATTCTATCTTTGACTATTTGTACGATTTTTTTGATTATTGAGAATTAAAATTAAATTGAAAGGATAATGAAATATGTTAAATAAAATGAAAAGTGGCTTAAAAGATAGAAAATGAGAGATGATGTCGGAAAAAGAAACAATGAAAATGAGGAAGTAGATAAAATGTTCAGCACGAAGAAGTTTCTGTAAACGAGTTTAAAAGGGAAAAAAAGAAGAAATCTAGGTTTCTAAGAAAAGAGAAAAAGTAATGGACAAAGACAATTAAAATGGATAATAATTATCAAAGCAAGAAAATAAACTTAGATGAATGTAAAAATAAGAGAAAACAGAATTAATGGACACTTTTTACATTATTCGGACTATTGTCCTCATCTTTGTCGCCATATTTATTACAACGTTTCGTCCGTTGTACGCTGCATCCTTCTTCAGGTGGTTGTAATGTAGAACTGAACACTTTATTTCGCTCAAGAACACCAAAAAGCTGTAACACGAGGGGAAGTGGACAAACCAGGCGTGGCTGACCATATATGTAGAGAAAAGGGAAATCACCGCCCTCTGTGGGATCAGGCTGAGATCATAGACAAAGAAAACCATTGAAAAATTCATAAACTTAAAGATTCAGCACATATGCTAGGCCACAAAAATCTCCTGAGCCGACCGAGCATAGAAATGAATACAATATGGGAACCAGTAATAAGGAGTGCCAGAGAAAAGCGATAATAAAACAAAAAAAATACAATATGAGCTCTGGTAAAACATGCAATGATAACAGCAACAAATTGCAATATGAGCACCGGTAAAAAATGAAGGCATTAGGGTTATAATACACAGAATTTCATTCACAGATGTCCTCAATGACACATGGCACAGTGGATAAACGCATTAGTTAGATCCGGTGACAGGAGCCAAAGAATGTTAGTTCAATACCTGGTTAAGGCAGTGTAGAACTTGGAGAGGGGAATTAACTGGAGAAAACTGATAACTGACATCCATTAAACATGGCACGTGGAACTAGAACAGTCTACCCCAGTGAACGTAATAAAGTGTTCAGTTCGACATTCCAACGACCTGAAGAAGGCCAGAGCGTACAACAAATATGGCAACAAAGTCCGAATAATGTAAATAGTGTACATAACACCTCATCTCAGAAATATAGACAGATACTGAAGAAGGCCGGAGCGTACAACGGCCGAAGCGTTGTAATATTAGGTTGGTGCAAAAATAATGTCGTTTTCTCACAAATGTTACTATGTGAGAAAACGACATTATTTTTTAACTAACCTAATAAATATGGCAATAAAGATGAGGATAATAGTCCGAATATTGTAAACAGTCCACATAATGCCTCATCTCAGAAATATAGGCAGATTTAATGGAAAAAGAAAAACGAGAGGATTAAAAGAAATCAAAAATCCGAAGGAAAAGAGAAAAAAAAAAAAGAAGTTAAGTGTCAATAACTTTGTTATCATCCGAGAGAAAAATGATATGAAGAAGTAACAGCGGAGAAGAAGAATGAAAAATAAGAAGGAAAAAATAAAACGCATCCAAAGAAGAAAATGAAGTAACAAACAGAAATTAAATAATAAAAAAAAGACAGAAGGTGAAAGTTTAATGTTAAATTTGATAGGTTACGACGAAATTAATCGTTGCTTACGACGAAAAAGAAATATATATATATATATATATATATATATATATATATATATATATATATTGTGTGTATCCAGCAGCCCACAATACTATCAATACTTGGAATTACAAATGTAGCCTTGTGAAAAAACAAATTGAAATATCAAAAGAAAAATTGAACAACCTTAACAGCAACAAACAGGACATTTACGATAAACTACAGGATATAACTACCCCGGACCAACTGGAGGAAATTACACATAGGGTCATGTGTGACGTCATGAGATGCGGTGCGATTTTCGCTTCTAGCGTCTTATATGCGCGTGTTTATCGTTGCTTAGAAATCATCTATGTAAACAATGACAGACTATCATCACTGTCGTGTCCGTATATTGTTTAATATGTTGTAATTGACATCTTTGATAATGGCTTAAGTAAGCCGAAAGCTTAGATTGTATTAAAAAAAATATGGATCAGTATTGTGAATTTCTTTCTTCGTTCAACGATAATGTTATTAAACTTATCAGACGTTACGAAAAAAATTTACATAAAATAAATAGGCAAAATTTGTCTATATTATTTTGCGAAACGTGTATGAATATATATATATATATATATATATATATATATATATATATATATATATATATATATATATATATATATATAATATTTTTTACCTACGTCTCTCTCTCTTTCTCTCTCTCTCTCTCTCTCTCTCTCTCTATATATATATATATATATATATATATATATATATATAAAATATTTTTTACCTACGTCTATATATATATATATATATATATATATATATAGACTAAGGTAAAAAAAAAATATTTGAAAAAGAGAGAGAATCAAAGAAACATTATGAACCTGAAAGAAAGGAGGAAAAGAGTTTTTTAAAAATTCAAGAAATAAATAGAAAAAATTGAGAACATAAAAGAAAGGGAGAAAAAAGATGTATGAAAAAAAAATGTTGGAAAAAAAAGAACAAAATAGACAGTCGTTAATCAAAGAAAAAACAGAAAAAAAAGAGAAAGAAGAAGAAATGGGAAGAATTTAAAAATCAAAAGAGAATATGGTAAGCAGAAAAAATACATTAAAAAGTGTTGGTGCATAATTATCAGGCGTTTTAAAATAATATCCAGCATAAAAATGCCTGATAATTATGCACCAACCGAATAAATCGAGAGAGGCTAGTGGGAGAAACAACTGGGAAATAAGAACGCGAATGAAAGGCGAAAAACGAGAAAAAATGTATGTGAAAGCCAACAGGAATATATGTCTTGAACATCAACTATTAAACAAAAGAGAATTAAACAATATGAACGAAAAGGATCTGCTGCAGAAGAAAAATATCATTTTTTTTAAATATCGCTCAATCGCTATAAAAAAAAAAAAGGCGGAAAAAAGACGACGAGAAAGAAGAAATGCGACACAGAGACGAGAAAAAAAAAAAAAAAAACGGTACCGAGGATATCAAATGAAGAAAGAGAATTGTAAAAGAGGAAGGCAGAGCCAGAAGGTAAATAAGAAGGAAGGAAAACGGAAAGAACAATAGTTTGGCCGAGGAAATAAATTGAAAAAGAAAGACAGGAAGAATAAGACACTAGGCAAGAAATAAAGAATATTGAGAAAGTGGAAAAAGAGAACAATAGCAACAATACTTCCAATCTCCCAGAACGATATAAAACAATCAAATAAATAAATATTCAACAATTACTTGGGATTCTATCTCATTTTAAAGTAACGTTAAATTAGACAATCTTCAGCTTGGAAGCCCTAAGCCTTTATTAAAATCTCTATTAAAATGTTTTATACTATATAAAATAAAATAAAATAAAATAAATATATATTCAAGAATCTCTTTTCAAATTCTCTTTTATTTTGGAAAAAAAAAAAGAAGAATATAAAATGAAACGTTTTAAAAAAAAGAAAATAAATATTTTTCTATGATAAAATTATTTTTAAATGGCTTCTTTTATTAAGATCTCACAAAAGTTGGAATTAATGTCAGGAAAAATAAGTTTTTTTTTTACTCTACTTATTTTATATTTCTATTCGTTCTTGTAATTTTCAACTCCTTATTCATCTATTGTTTAGGGAAATGGTAAATAACAAAAAAAAAAATAAAATAAAATTACCTTCTTTTATTATTTTGAATGAGTGTTATTTCAAACAAGGTCGTTTCCAGCTCCCTACATTTAACGTTGATTCCAGTGAGTATTAGACGAATAGAATACTGACAGAAGGTGTCTGCTTTAATCTGTGAACACCAAAGATAAAGAATCCACTTAAATGGAAGCTGAAAATATCTCTAAAAACATACAAAATAGCACAGTTCCATTTTCTGGTAAGAATTATACGTGTGTGGAAATGTGAGAAATAAAAATTCTACATGTGTTATAATACCTGTCTATATTTCTTAGATGAGCTATTGTCTACACTATTTACATTATTCGGACTATTGTCCACATCTTTGTCGCCATATTTATCACAACGTTTTGGCCGTTGTACGCTCCGGCCTTCATCATAAAGGTGTTAGTCAGATCCAGTGACAGGACCCAAAGAGTGTGAGTTCAATACCTGGTTAAGGCAGTGGAAAACGTTTAGAGGGGAATTAACAGGAGATAACTGACATCCGTTAGACATGTCACGTGGAAATCAGTGAGCGAAATAAAATTTTCAGTTCGACATTCCAACCACTTGAAGAAGGCCGGAGCGTACAACGGCCGAAACGTTGTGACAAACGTTGCGACAAAGATGTGGACAATAGTCCGAATAATGTAAATATCATTATAATACGTTTGCCTTGTTGATACACAGATGCATGCAGGGCCGGTGCGTACTACTCATAACCCCCACTCGATCGAGAGGGTAAGCCTGATGGATGAGCCTGGCAGTGCTTTGTGACCTTCGCTATCTTATCAACATTTGCTTTTTTCTACCTACATTTTTACATTTTAAACTAAGCAAAACTATTAAAGGATGAAAAATCTGCGCACATTTTGACGTCATTCGGTGTTCTTTATTTTTCCAAATCGATGAATTTCTTTTGCCCATGCTCTAATCTTGAAAAATAACAGTATAAAAAAATTTACTATTTTTTATCCATAATAATAAACGTGTTAAAACTCTTCAACTTTTTAACAAGAAAAAATCTCAAGTTGATGTTAAAACTACTGTAAACTTTGCTAATTTAAGATATATATATATATATATATATATATATATATATATATATATATATATATATATATATATATATATAATCATATGTCTCTAATATTTATTTAAATATATTGTATTTTTTTTTTATTTTTATAGTTCAATCGTTCACCTATATTGCATATGATTCATTATTGTACATAATTAGGTTACTGTTATATAGGAATAAAGTGTCGCTGCCGGCACTTTAGTTTGAACATGGATCGCCAGTGAGCAAACACAGGCGATCCCATTATAGTAGACCAGTTGACCATATTGGAAACGCATGTATCGGAGGTAGCGTGTGTCTAATTAATCGCCATTTCTACTCTATCCTCTATTACTATTCGGATCGTATTTCTAATCTATCCTCTATCTATACGGACCGCTATTCTCTACTCTATTCACTATATTATTTCTCTATTCAGATCACTATACGGATTACTATTTGAGCGAGTATTATCGAGCAAGTACTATTAGTGCGAGTGCTATTCGAAGGCGTCTTACACCAATATTGTTCCACGGCGTTACTATAGTTGTATCTGCGATTACAAAGTCTCTACTACAACGAGCATTACAAAAGTGGCAAAGAGTGTTCATTGACATCACAAAAGTTACAATAAAATTTTATTTCATATGAATTAAACATTATGAAAATTGAAGTGGAATGGGATCCCCGTATCACAGATTCTGTGTGTGGGGCGGCAGAATACCTTTGCAGTGCCCCTGGATGCACACCTACGAATGTTACGAATGTTACGAATGTTCTGAACCTGAATATGATCCCTTTTACAGGGATTCCAAAGTATTAATTTTATTATCCTCTTACACTACATCGTGCCCCAAAATTACAACTCTCGACATTTTATTGTATACATTAGAGTTAAGATCCATCAATACATTTCATTGCATGATAAAGAAATATTATTAAAGTTTTAATTTATATATAGTTTGTTCTTTTTTTAATTCACTTTCATTTCTCTTTTCAGGTAGATGTTAAACATTTATTATTATTGATCCTTGATATTTAGCAAAAATGCGAAACATTGCACTAGAAAGGGCAATGTGCATGCTGGTTCATAGAGATGAAATCAAACACTCAGGTCAAATAGAATTACAGTACATGGTATGAAAAAGCAAACACCAAGTTATGTTTTTATCCATGTCTGGTACAAGAAATTTATAGAAACAGAAAGTGTCTTGCAAACATCAGAAACTGAGGATTGTCTCGATGTGCTGTGGTGCAACCAATGGAGTTCATCTGGAAGAGTTCTGGTGCATTTAAATAAAACTTTATTTGTTTACTAATGTTTGCAAATAAACCCTCTAGCGTTATTTTCATGTATTCATTTTTTTATGAGTTTTTAGAGTTATGTCGGTATTGTATGGGCACCGTATATATGCCGTGTGTAACAGTAAAATTGTCCAATTGTTTGATTAATCTCTGAAACGTATTTTAGAAATGATTAAAGATATATTACTGGAATTCTTCAAAATTTTTATCAGACCATTGGACTCTACCTTTTGTGGCACACACACAATATATCTGTCTCTCTTTATCTATCTATCTATCTATATATATATATATATATATATATATATATATATATATATATATATATATATATATATATACACGCAGAATGTCCCAAAATTATCTGTACAGTTCTCGACAGTTTATTGTATAGATTAGACTTAAGATCCATCAATGCACGCCTTTGCTTGCTAAAGAAATATTATAAAAACTTTAATGTATATATAGTTTATTCTTTTTTAATTTATTTTCGTTTCTATTTTCAGGTAGATGTTAAAATTAGAATTAAGATCCATCAATACAATTTTTTGCATGTTAAAGAAATATTATTAAAGTTTTGGAGTTTTTTTTTTTTAATTCACTGTCCTGTGTCTTTCAAGACAGATATTAGGAGGACTTATTACTGATCCCTGGCTTTTAAAAAATAGACAATACCAGAAGATAAAGTTTAATTGGTATCTGAGTTCATAGACACCAAATCGGACATGCAGGTTCGACAGAATTAAAGTACAAAGTATGAAAGAAAGCATTTCGTTTTAATATCAGTGCCTAGCACAGGAGATTTATGGAAAAAGATATTAATCATCTAAATTTGTGCCAATGGAGTCCATGTGGAGTGTCCGAATGTGTTTTAATAAAAGAAGGTTGGAGCGTGCAATGGCCGAATCGTCATTCATATGACAATAAAGATGAAGGAAGAAGATCGGAGCGTACAACGGCCGAAACGTCGTGAATATGTCAATAAATATAAGGACAACAGTCCGAACGATGTAAATAGTGTAAATAAAACTTTTTTTATCGGTATTTTCCAATAATCTCCTATCTTTATTTCTTTTTAGAAATTTTTAAAAACTTGACATATAATTTATGGACACCCCCGTATATTACAATAAGAATGAAGCTAGGTGAAGGTCAGACCCTCACAACTAAGACCGTCCATGACATAACCACGAAGTTAACTCACAATTGTTCCATTCGTATTCCAATTGTAAGGAGAAACTGCGAACGTACAAAGTTTTCTAAAAACATGTTAAGTCGATTTTAAAAGAATTAAGGTACCGGAATATCCTTATTCAATTTTAATTATGTGCACCCTTAAATAAACCTTTATAATTTCCGGATAATTAAGGTCCTTCCCTTAGTCTCAAAGATCATATGTCGTGTCCATGTAAAATCAGAATTTTGCACACCGACATGCGCGTCAGACACGTTTATATTTTAGAATATTTATCATAATGTCATGTTCTTTATTCACTTTGATATATATATATATTTGGGGGTGGGTGCTTTTTTAACAAAAACTGTGTAGTTTCTAGATCGCTAAAGATTTTTAATCACTTTCAAGGATTATATTTTGTATCCAAATTTATATTCTGTGCCCAAGTAAAAGGCAAGATTTTCCTTACTGATTTGTCAGGCAGACACATTATCTTAATTTCTTTAAACATTGTCCTAAATGCCACACACCTAATTTTGTTTTTGGTGTCGTATTAGCTAAAGTCGATAAATATCAAATATCAAAACACGTTCCTTCACTCAACCCTGACCATGTACCATATTGGAATATTCTCTGTAAATTCGAGTAGAACACCAGATTCAGAAAGAAAAAGAAGAAATTCTGAGTTCTTTGTACTTAGACTTAATAACATAGCGATTTGGAAACTTAATCACCTTTCTTCTTTTCTTAAATAATTGAGCTACATTATCTTTCCTGGGTTCGTCAAGTGACGAACAGGCAGACAGAAGAACAAGAGAGGAGGTAGGAACGTGGAACTCCAGGCGTGAATGTTATCTGAAAGTCGGGAAGCTTCTCATCACGTTTCAATGCCATGGCTAGCGTCACTGTGAGTTTTATCAGTGTCAAAGGCCATCGTTGTTCGTCGTCGTTCTCCAATTCGTGTCACCTTCGTCATGATGGTCAATAACGATTCCTTTCTGTCTGCTTTATCGTGTGCAATCCGGATTATGACCCTCGATGAGATTATCGCTAGGTAGCTGCTTGAGAATATCAGAGGCCGGGTGGGTGCACCGGTAAAGTATTCTTATTTTTAGAGATTTCGTGTTAACCAGGCTATCCACCCACCAAATTAATTCTGTATTACTATTCTTGCGTTCATGATCTTCTAAATACAGGCTGACCCCCAAAAAACGGGAACTATTTATCAATCCAATAAAACCAAGAGTGATGGAAGAAAAATATTTTATTCATAGTAATTGAAACCTTAAAACATGCCATTTAAGAAACAATGATGGAATTTTCATTTTTTTTAAATTACGTCCTGTAGATGGCGTCCTCCTGTACGAATGCATTCTTGAAATCTGCTGTTGAAATTCCTCATTGACTGCTGCAACATCTCAGCTGGGATACTGTGAATTTCATCTTGAATTCTAAATGGCGAAATGTTTACTTGCTCAAGGTCACTGTCTCGCAGTGTTGCGACTTGCTCATGTCTGGCAATACGCACTTCAACAATTCCCATTTTTTGGAGTCTCCCTGTATTTTTTTTTTTCCCGAAACATTCCCTACAGTGAGAGAATTTCAGGTTATTTAGAAGAGAGTTATAAATCAATCTAAAGAAAAAAGAAAAACATATTTCCTTTATAAATGATGGAAATAGATTTTCCGTCAAATTTTAAGAAAGAAAATAGAGCCAATTTTAAACAATAAATTTATAATCATAACGAATTTATCTTACGATTTTGATAAATCTATGAATTTAATCGCAGTACATAATTGGCGGCAAGGTCTCGGGATTTTACAGTTGAAATGACAAAGTATAACCTCAAGTTCTATGCAAACAGTTTCTTCTTTCGTACTTCTCGATTTGGGGAACTGTCTTTCGGCTTCTTGCTTTCCAGTCAACTTTGATCTTCAAAAATTTAAATGCAACCTCAATCCTTATCTACTGTCTTCTGGATCCATCTTGCCTTACTTGGAGCGAAACGATTAAAAAATATATAGATTAGCTAACCTTACTAGATTACTATTCAAAATTGCTACCAAACGACTAACAGAGAACTGGAAATTACAAATGTTGAACTTTTTCTTTTAGACTATGTCACGAATACGATTTTCCTTGAGATTGATAGCGGAAATTCTCAGCAATGAAATAAGGCTACAAATACTTATTTTGAAAAAATTTCAATCGTATTTTAGAAACTGATTAGAAAACTTAGTTTATAACATCTGATGTCTAAAACACACTTGAACACATTTCTTTAACGATACGGTGATGTAAGGCTATATCTTGTAAATTGTGATGTATGCTTCCGGAATAAAAGAATTGGAACTCCATAGAAACTTAGAAGCACTGACATAAGCTTTTTGAATAGAGTATTGAAAATATCATACGGTAACAAATCTGCCATGTTGTCGGTCCCGACCTGGCAACTTGCCTTCAGTCACTTTCCCATCAGCGTAATATAGCTTTCCTGTGACATTTTCTATTAATATTTTAATGCTAATTGTTCTGATGTACTCTCCTCTATGAATTTATGCGCAGTACGAGATGAGTAGCAAGACCTCACGTTTTTACAATTGAAATGGTTAGATGTAAACGTATATTCTAATGCTAACAGTATATTATATCGCACTCCTGGTTTGGGGAAATCTCCCCCCGGCTCCATGCTTTCCAATGTTAAATGCAATGCCAATATATATCTTTATTTTTGGTTGTTGTTTTTTTTTTTTGTTTTTTGATTTTTACTGTACTCATCATTTAATAATGGTTTTCTTATATTCTTTCAGACTGAAGCAAGCAAGCAAGCAAGCAAGCAAGTAAGAAAACGGAAAAAACGGAAAAAAAGCAAATAAACAAAGAACGAAATAAGGGAATATGTGAAGTTGCATTGTTAAGGGCTTTTGTTGCTTTGCTTGGGGTGAAAAGATTAATATATATATATATATATATATATATATATATATATATATATATGAGACATTCTTATGCTTATACGTTCTTTATATATATATATATATATATATATATATATATATATAAGGCATTTATATATATATATATATATATATATATATATATATGTATGTATATATATAAGACATTTTATATGCTTATACGTTCTTTATATATATATATATATATATATATATATGTGTGTGTGTGTGTGTGTGTGTGTGTACAAGTATAGGATTGGTGTATACGGAATAAATTCCAATAACCAACAAATACTATTCTTAAAAGTGTGCTCAATACAGAGTAGAGCAAATATAATTATTTATTCGAAAATTATAACATAAATATGTTATAACATCACTACAAAAATAGCCATTTTGTTTTTACACTTCTGGTGTCTTCTCAAGTGATGGTGTTGAATGTAGAATAAAGGGTTTATTATTCTAGATTCAATACCATCCCTTGAGAAGACACCAGAAATGTTGAAACAAAATGGCTATTTTTGTAGTGATTTTATAACATTTTTATTTTACAATTTTCGAATAAATGATTATATATGTATGTGTGTATATGTGTGTATATGTGTGTGTGTACAAATTTCAGATAGAGTATATCTGTAAAAGAAAAAATAAATAAAAACAAAAGGAAATCTTATTTTAGTCGACGCGTTTCGTCCTCTCATGGACTTTATCAGGGCAAATGCATGGATTTTATTTTTTAACAAGTATTTACATAGAAAAATCAATAATGTTATTGTTTTTATTTTTTTTTAGTTTAGGAACGCTTAACCATATTCATCAGGTCAGCTGAAAAATCAGAAAGGTATGGAAAACACGACGTAACACAATTCAATGACTAATAAACGAAAGTCAGTAAATGGCGTTTTTGACTTTTTTTTTATTATTCAAATAAATATTTAAGTTATTTTCGTTTGGTATTAATTCACGTGTTATATTTTTTTAACCATTTTCTCTCAATTTTTAGCATTTTTGTAGTATGTATGTTGGCTTGGGAAAAGTATTAGGTTGGTGCAAAAATAATGACGTAATAATGTCGTTTTTTGACGTATTTTTTAACGTCAAAAAATGACATTATTACGTCATTATTTTTGCACCAACCTAATAGTAATTCTTTCATGAATGGAGATATTGAAAAAAATCTATGATACAGATTTATATTTTGATAACATTTGATAGCGACACTCGAGGATTTTCCTTCTAAGTTACGTTCTATTTTGATAATTTGTGGTATTCGTTGTATCAAAGTTATTGTTCATTTTACTTTTATGTATAACTAATGCATAATGTTTTGTGTAAAATCCCTTCTCTGTTCTGCTCTTTGGTAATTTTTTGCCAAAATTAGCTGTTCCAGAAAAAATGCTCTATATTATTATTTCCTTTCACAAAAGAATGAAAGCTTTGTAAGGTCGAGAATTGACCAATCGGACGCCTTTTTTGTCTCCAGTGGTAAAAAGCAAAGTTGCGTTTTTGCTCCTCTTCTCTTTGCATTTTTCTTTTTCTGCTATACTTGAAAAAGAATTCTCTGACTAAAGTGAAGGAGTCAATGTTGAATTCAGAACAAGTGGAGGTCTATACAATCAACAATGTTTTAAAGCACAATCGAAAATTGGTCTGTAGCTGGTACGTGATCTTTTCTTTGCAGATGATGCTGCTCAATATAGACATAGTCTAGAAGACATTCAAACTATCCTTGATAAATTCTCCGAAACAGCGAAAGCATTTGGACTCACTCTCAACATAAAGGAGACTGAGCTAATGTACCATCCCTCACAAATCCTTCCGTATTTATTGATGTTACGGCATGGAAAAACTGTTGAGAAGTACACATATCTTGGATCAGTAGTCTCTTCTGATGGAAAAATAGACAGAGAAATCCAATCAGGGATAAAATTCTTTTTTTTTTAATTTCTGCATGTTTCACCAATGTAATGTGTGGAACAGCTCTGGCAATTTATTTTATTTGATACTTGCTTCAGTATGATTATTGGTATGGTTATTTTTGGTTCTGAGTGTATCCATAATAGTTTTAAATATGGTTGTAATTATTTTGGATACATTTTCTTGGATAGTGGATGTTATGAAATTAATACACAGTATTATGTATCCGTTTTTATCAGACTTATTGTTGTTAATAATGCTGTTTTCTTTTTGCGGTCTGATATTCCGTATATATAACTCTAATGGCTGCCCACTCGTATTCCAGGCCACCCGTCCATTAGGACGGCTAGCCAATCCCTATTACAGTCGCTTGATCAGACGCATTTGTGTTTGTTCAACACCTACGGAGCCCAGCTGCGGTTTATACTGCAACTATGCTGGGCAGACCTTAGTTACAGTTTCTGGAAGAGACGTGTGTTATCTAGCATGATCTACAGTCTGAACATGGCCAGCACAATCAAACCTCGGTCACGATGACTTGTGACTTCGTGCGAGCACAGTCATCGACGACTCTGAAGGGATCTGTCTACCCAATTTCACTCACAAGTTTTGGGTCAACTCGTGGTATGTTTTTTCATGCACTTTACAGACCGATAGCATCAGAAGGTCACCTTTCGGACAAATTGATAATAGTGGAATTCGAACGTTCTAACCACTCGGCCACCTTCTCATCGCTGCACACACACACACACACACACACACACACACACATATATATATATATATATATATATATATATATATATATATATATATATATATATATATATATATATATTCACTTGAAAATCACATTGGCATTTTCATTTTTTCCTTTAGGATCCTTACAACCATCAGAAGGAAATGTTTGGTAAAAAAAATTTTTTTTAAATAAGGCGAAACACAGGATGATGTTCACGAAAAAAGCAAAATTATTAAATGCTGAGGAGAAACTTTGAAACACGATTAATAACAATTTATTTGGAAAAGAATTCACGAATAAAAAACACTTAAATGTTCCAAGTGGGTATTAAAAAGCAAACAATGTTAATCCCAACCACCCAACTAAACATAATGAAGGAATGAAATCATCTTCATACTTCAGTATCTGTCTATATTTCTTAGATGAGGTATTATGTACACTATTTACATAGTTCGGACTATCGTCCTCATCTTTGTTGCCATATTTAGTCCGAACAATGTAAATAGTGTATCTTCGTACTTATCAGCACTGTCAGGGTTGTTTAATAGGTGCTGACCTATTGCTGAGTCATGTACAGTCTGGGTTGTACTGAGATTAGCAAGAACATGTTGACCAATTAGGGTCTCCAGTCTCAGATTGGTCCGTCTTACTTATTCAGCTTCACGCTGACGTTTAAAATGATATATAACAGAACTATTTTGAAAGTCGGACAGACGATCTTTGACGAAAGAGGGAAACACTGAATTGCTCTTAAACGTAACACGGAACCTGACAGTAGAAAAACCTGACACCCTGCCAATGAGTATCTGACACTTCCTACCTAGCCACGGTAGTTTCAAATAAATAGGGAAAAGACTGGAACCAAAAACTACCGGTTCTTTGAAGTTTAATTTTATGTTCAATAACACGCTTGATGAAATTAGTAGGAAAACCATTGTCCATAAAATTAAAACGAATTGTCATAAGTTCCTGTTTAAGGATAGAGGGAGAGCAAATCATCAATGTGCGATGGACTGAAGTAAAATATCAGGTTAAATTTACGGGATTTAGGAACAAAAGAATCCCAGTACAAATCTGTGAAATTAGGTTTGCGATAAACACTAGTAATAAACCAACCATGTTTAGGTTCAACATGAACATCAAGGAACGTCAAGGTACAATCATTCTCCATTTCCACGGTGAATTGCAAAATGGATGAAGAGAATTGAGTTTGGGTGTCAAAAGCTGTAGCTTCGTTCAAAGATGGAGAACGTGCGAATATCAATCAGTTATGTGCTATGCGTGATCCACGCTTAATCAATCATGTATCTTTCGATACATAACTGACGAGGCAGATGTTTTTCCTGAAGTAGGTTGTCATTTCTTTCTGCGGTAGATCTGTTGTCATCCAATGCTATAGAACACGGTCTGTCCTGCTATTTATCCATAGCTGGAATAAGAAGAAGAGGATTCATACCTTTCCCAAGGGTATTAGAACTAAAGTGCATGTAATGGATTCAACAGGAATTTGAATTTTCTCAATCCCAGCCACTAAACATTACTCCACTGTCACAAGCCTCTGGTAGAAAACAACAAAAATTTTGGTTAATACGAGACCCATCGATTTTGGCATACATAATTGTTGTGGATTCCGGGATGAAATCCGGTACCAATAAATAACAAACGCCAAGAATTAATATAGGACAAATAATGTATTAACGTAATAATACAAACTGGTAATGCAGGTTAGTAGTTCCAGAAATACGGGTTAGTAGCAAAATATCTATACAGTCTTTGGTATTGAAGTATCGCTGTATGACTTCCTACTGAGTCTATGTGCTCGCTCATTGTGACTCTTGCTGGCTACGTTCGTTCTGTCTGTCTGTCACCTTCACCCTCTGTTGCTCTCGTCGGTATTTATCAATCCACCCACGAGGATCAAATGTGGCACAAGGCCGTTTTAATGTGGGTATCCCGATCACGTAGGCTCGGCCAAAAATATGTCCTTTCTGAACTCGCCTAGACGGGTTCAGGCCCTGTCAAGCTCCCCGAACGAAACCTTGCCCTTCGGCAAAGCCTCGTCCGGGTTCCTCTCTGCTAATGCAGAGAGTTCGACAGTCGCCGAGAGTCTGTTGCTCTCGTCGGTATTTATCAATCCTCCCGCGAGGATCGAATGTGGCACAAGGCCGTTTTAATGTGGGTATACCCTAGCCCGTAGAATCGGCCAAAAATATGGCCTTTCTGAACCGGCCTAGACGGGTTCAGGCCCTGTCAACCTCCCCGGACGAAATTTTGCTCTTCGGCAAAGCCTCGCCCGGGTTCCTCTCTTCTAATGCATAGAGTTTGACAGTCGCCGAGAGTTTGTTGCGCTCGTCGGTATTTATCAATCCACCCACGAGGATCGAATGTGGCACAAGGCCGTTTTAATGTGGGTATCACCGAGCCCGTAGACTCGGCCAAAAATATGGCCTTTCTGAACCCGCCTAGACGGGTTCAGGCCCTGTTAAGCTCCCCGAACGAAACCTTGTCCTTCGGCAAAACCTCGTCCGGGTTCTTCTCTGCTAATAGAGAGTTTGACAGTCGCCGAGAGTCTGTTGCTCTCGTCGGTATTTATCAATCCACCCACGAGGATCGAATGTGGCACAAGGCCGTTTTAATGTGCGTATCCCGACCCCGTAGGCTCGGCCAAAAATATGTCCTTTCTGAACTCGCCTAGACGGGTTCAGGCCCTGTCAAGCTCCCCGAACGAAACCTTGCCCTTCGGCAAAGCCTCGTCCGGGTTCCTCTCTGCTAATGCAGAGAGTTCGACAGTCGCCGAGAGTCTGTTGCTCTCGTCGGTATTTATCAATCCTCCCCCGAGGATCGAATGTGGCACAAGGCCGTTTTAATGTTGGTATCCCCAAGCCCGTAGACTCGGCCAAAAATATGGCCTTTCTGAACCCGCCTAGACGGGTTCAGGCCCTGTTAAGCTCCCCGAACGAAACCTTGCCCTTCGGCAAATCTCGTCCGGGTTACTCTCTGCTAATGGAGAGTTCGACAGTCGCCGAGAGTCTGTTGCTCTCGTCGGTATTTATCAATCCACCCACGAGGATCGAATGTGGCACAAGGCCGTTTTAATGTGGGTATCCCGATCACGTAGGCTCGGCCAAAAATATGTCCTTTCTGAACTCGCCTAGACGGGTTCAGGCCCTGTCAAGCTCCCCGAACGAAACCTTGCCCTTCGGCAAAGCCTCGTCCGGGTTCCTCTCTGCTAATGCAGAGAGTTCGACAGTCGCCGAGAGTCTGTTGCTCTCGTCGGTATTTATCAATCCTCCCCCGAGGATCAAATGTGTCACAAGGCCGTTTTAATGTTGGTATCCCCAAGCCCGTAGACTCGGCCAAAAATATGGCCTTTCTGAACCGGCCTAGACGGGTTCAGGCCCTGTTAAGCTCCCTGAACGAAACATTGCCCTTCGGCAAATCTCGTCCGGGTTACTCTCTGCTAATGGAGAGTTCGACAGTCGCCGAGAGTTTGTTGCTCTCGTCGGTATTTATCAATCCACCCATGAGGATCGAATGTGGCACAAGGCCGTTTTAATGTGGGTATCCCGAGCCCGTAGGCTCGGCCAAAAATATGGCCTTTCTGAACCCGCCTAGACGGATTCAGGCCCTATCAACCTCCCCGGACGAAACCTTGCCCTTCGACAAAGCCTCGTCCGGGTTCCTTTCTGCTGATGCAGAGAGTTCGACAGTCGCCGAGAGTCTGTTGCTCTCGTCGGTATTTATCAATCCACCCACGAGGATCGAATGTGGCACAAGGCCGTTTTAATGTGGGTATCCCCGAGCCCGTAGACTCGGCCAAAAATATGGCCTTTCTGAACCGGCCTAGACGGGTTCAGGCCCTGTCAACCTCCCCGGACGAAACTTTGCCCTTCGGCAAAGCCTCGTCCGGGTTCCTCTCTGCTAATGCATAGAGTTCGACAGTCGCTGAGAGTCTGTTGCTATCGTCGGTATTTATCAATCCACCCACGAGGATCGAATGTGGCACAAGGCCGTTTTAATGTGGGTATCCCGATCACGTAGGCTCGGCCAAAAATATGTCCTTTCTGAACCCGCCTAGACGAGTTCAGGCCCTGTCAACCTCCCCGGACGAAACCTTGTCCTTCGGCAAAGCCTCGTCCGGGTTCCTTTCTGCTGATGCAGAGAGTTCGACAGTCGCCGAGAGTCTGTTGCTCTCGTCGGTATTTATCCATCCACCCACGAGGATAGAATGTGGCACAAGGCCGGTTTAAAGTGGGTATCTCCGAGCCCGTAGTCTCGGCCTAAAATATTGCCTTTCTGAACTCGTCTAGACGGGTTTAGGCCTTGTCAACCTCCCCGGACGAAACCTTGCCCTTCGGCAAAGCCGGCTTCCTCTCTGCTTATGCAGAGAGTTCGACAGTCGCCGAGAGTCTGTTGCTCTCGTCTCTCGGGTTTTCACGTAGTAGTAGTATATGTATATACTGGGTGTGTCCATTTGTGCAAAAAAGGGGAGGACCCCTCAACAATAATATTATCGAAATTAAACTCAACCCATTCTGTTGTTAAATGCATAAAATCCAACAACAGAGCTTCTGGAATTAAAGCAGGGCCAAGGTGACTCTTAGATTGAGTATCGGTACTAATTTGCATGGTGTCTAGAGGAACACGTTGTTATACAAACTCACAATGTCAAATAACAATATTTCGTTCTCAGAACAAATTCAAGAATTTCTAATAAAATTAGAAAACTGAAATGAGTCGGAGATACAATAAGTGAATCAGAAAAAGGTAGGAATATTTCAGTCAACCATTTTTCCAGTTCCTGTTGTATAGAACCTATCATAGACAAGGGGTTCACCTGGGCCCTGCTTTCATTTCAGAATCTCTGTTATGCATTTAACATTTTACTGTTTCGTTTAAGAAAAAAAAAAAAACGTTATTTTTATAACATTTTAAAAATAATTATATAAATGAGATAAGATTTATTTTTAAAATAAAATTAGAAGCAATCCTGGGTATGATGATAAACTACATCCGGCAGCAAGGCCACTGATCAGGCGATTGAAAGTTTTGAGGAGCGTGAAACGAACTCTTAATGACTGTTGTTCCCAGGTCCATCCAAATCCGGGATGGTAGCACCTGTTATGGTCCCAGTTATGGGCATATATTGAATTCCCAAACAAAAACAAAACTATGAAAGTACAAAAATAATTTTATAGTTAAAATACAAGCAATACAGTTTTATATAAACAATAACGTATTTACATTATTCGGACTATTGTCCTCATCTTTGTCGCCACGTTTATCACTACAACGTTTCGGCCGTTGAACACCCCGGGTTTCTTTAGGTGGTTGGAATGTCAAACTGAACACTTTCTTTCACTCACTGGGGTAGACTGTTCTAGTTCCACGTGCCATGTCTAACGGATGTCAGTTATCTCCTGTTAATTCCCCTCTGAAACCTTTTCCACTGCCTTAAACAGATATTGAACTCACACTCTTTGGGTCCTGCCACTGGAACTAACCATCACCTTTATCCACTGTGTCATGTGTTCTTGGGGACATCTGTGTATGAAATTCTGGGTATTAAACACCTAAATTCTTCAGCAACGATTTTTTACCAGTGCTCATATTGCAATTTGTTGCTGTTATCATTGCATGTTTTTTTACCAGAGCTCATATTGCAATTTTTGTTATTATTATCACTCTTCTCTGGCACTCCTTATTACTGGTTCCCATATTGTAATCATTTATATGCTAGGTCGGCTCAGGAGATTTTTGTATTCTAGCATATGTTCTGATTACTTAAGTTTACAAATTTTCCAACGATGTTCTTTGTCTATGATCTCAACATGATCCCACAGAGGGCGGCGATCTACCTTTTCTCTCCATATGTGATCAGCCACGCCTGATTTTTCCACTACCCCTCGTGGTACAGCTTTCTGGTGTTCTTAAATCTTACCTTAATGGAGCGACCTGACTCCCCTTTATATTTTTCCCGCAGCTGCACGGGATTAGACATGGCACGTGGAACTAGAACAGTCTACCACAGTGAGCGAAATAAAATATTCAGTTCGACATTCCAACCACCTGAAGAAGGCTGAAACATGGCGACAAAGATGAGGACAATAATCCGAATAATGTAAATAGTGTACTTAATACTTCATCTCAGAAATATAGACAAAAACTTATTTATAGTAAAATTTATCAACAATATAGCAACATGAAATAACTCTTTTCATGAAATTAATCCATATAAACTATAATTCCTCAAATCAAATTGTATTCCAAAATATAACTTCAACAAAGCAATATTCTAAAACGCCCATGTCACTACCATTATTAATTTTGTTCATATCATGCATACGAGTATCAACAGACATGTATTCAATTGTGAAAGAACAGTAACATGTTTCTATTACTTCAAAGCTCTCAAGAAATTTAAATTTCGGCTTTAAATAACCTATAAAGAGATGATATATAGTTAAACAAGCAAATCAAAATTAGACGTCGAATATTAAAGAAAAATGTTTCGTTTAGTTTTGATATTTGATTAAATTTCAATATTAAATACGATTTTTTTTTTTGTTTTGTTTTGTTTTGGGTCTATTATT
This sequence comes from Acanthosepion lycidas, assembly GCA_963932145.1. NCBI lineage: Eukaryota > Metazoa > Mollusca > Cephalopoda > Sepiida > Sepiidae > Acanthosepion > Acanthosepion lycidas. The sequence goes on from OZ010585.1 coordinate 50,782,618, forward strand.
ATTTGGTAAAGCACTACCGTACAAAACGTGGACTTGCCTAAATATTAGGTGGGGGCAAAAATAATGTCGTTTTCTCACATAGAAACATATGTGAGAAAACGACATTATTTTTGCACCAACCTAATACCTCGGTGACATGTACCCATATCTTTCATTCGCTTTATTACCTGTGTTTTATATCAATATGAATATTTTCAGCGAGTCTCTCCTGCTCAGTCCATTTGCTGTATTATCTACCGATTTAAGCTTCCCGCTGTATGACTCACTCAAATCTTTACAAAATCATATATATATATATATATATATATATATATATATATATTATATATACATTAGTTCCATTTCATCCTCAAGCGAATTTTTTCGCTTGAGGATGAAATGGAACTAATGTCTTTAATTTAATTACAAAATTTATGTTTTTAATTTAATTACAAAATTAAAACTAATGTCTTTAATTTAATTACAAAATTAATGTCTTTAATTTAATTACAAGATTAAATTTGGACCTTCCATTTTTGAAACATGGTTAGAACTGTGTAGCGGAAAAACCATATTTTAAATCAATTAATTTATAATATTAATGCTCTGTAAATTTACATTGAACACTATTTTGTAAAAATGAAAATATCTATAAGAACACCGGATTATATATCTTACTGTTCTTTCTTTATATATATATATATATATATATATATATATATATATATATATATATATATATATATGCACATTTCATTGAATACGATAGACAAGGTGTTTTTATTTAGTTTTTTATACAATTTATCATGCGATGTAATTTTTTTTTTCTTTTCGGTTGATAAATTATATAAAACTGTCCGAATGTTCTTTTCCTCCCAGCGCTTTCGGCTATACATTTACCCATTTTCAAGGATTAAATATTTTACCTGTTAAATAAGAAATTGTTTGTTGTAGGTATGTTTTAGAAAAAGGTTTTATTTTTCAAAACATGGTCAAGATATTGTGTCCATGTTCAAAGATAATATTAGTAACTGTTGTTTTTTTGTTTTTATTTAATTAAAAAAGGCTAAAAATAATGGAAGCCTTATTGTCTGTTGTATTCAAATAATGTGCATGAAAGAAGGATTGCTGCCTAAATACACAGACACACACACACACACACACACACACACATATATATATATATGTGTGTGTGTGTGTGTAATCAGGTGGAGACATATCCTGAAATCACCCGCATCTATTTCGTCGACCTTTACCGATACCCAGCCCGACACTTTCATGTCTTTCTGTCTGGGCTTTTATACCCGTTCTTTTTCTTTTTTTCGAATTCTTTTTATATGAAAATTGCTTCTTTCTCGACGTTTCCTGATCTCTCTGCCAATATCTCCAGCCGTACATAATTCCATCTCCCGCTTGTCGACCAACACGCTAGGTGATAAAAGCTCTATCTCTTTTTAGATTAGTTCCAATGTTATCAGCATCGACAACGACTGCAATAATAATAATAATAATAATAATAATCCCTTGGGGTATGGCGTGAATGTGATCTAAGTCGCTTCCCGCCTTCTCTTGTCTGCGATTTCGGAACGGATCAGAAGCCGCTAATAAATTCCGGTCTGTGATTTACCAAGGGCATTCAAGAATCTGTCCGTGTTTTCCAAGTGGAGAGCTTTATTCGCAAGCCAGACTCTTAACTTCCTTTTTGCTTTCTTTTGTAACAATTTCTGCTACTTTTATTTATTTTTTTTTTTTTCGTTTCTCCATTGTGTTTTTTTTTTCCTGTATTTTCTCTGCTCCTCCCTTGCATAAGAAGAATCATTATTGCAGGTCACAACAGTGTCCGTTAAAAAGTATTCTTATTTTTCTCCTCCGTTTTGAGCACCTCCTCACTTCCACTACTTTTTTTCTTTACTCTGGTTACTTATTCCTTTTCTACATTTTCCTTTTTTATTTCCTATCTTTCTTTTTAGATTTGATTTTTTTCTTTACTTTTTATTTTTTCCTTCTCCTTTCTTTCTTTCTTTCTTTCTTTCTAAGACCACTGGTCCCGATTCTCCTTTCTTTCTTTCTTTCTTTCTATTTTTCTTTCTTTCTTTCTTTCTTTCTTTCTTTCTTTCTTTCTTTCTTTCTTTCTTTCTAAGACCACTGGTCCCGATTCTCCTTTCTGTCTTTCTTTCTTTCTTTCTTGCTTTCTATTTTTTTTCTTTTTTTCTTTTGCTTTGCTTTTTCTTTGTTTCACATTTTATATAATTACGCTTCTTTTACTTTCGTTTCCCGCTTTTCTTCTTTCTTTCTATCACTTTTCCTCTTGTGCATATTATTAGGTTGGTGCAAAAATAATTTCGTTTTCTAACATATGTCACTATGTGAGAAAACGAAATTATTTTTGCACCAACCTAATAATTTCATCTTTTCCTTCTGCTTATATATTCTTTATTGACATATTTTATTTTATTATTTTTTTCTTTCCTTTCTAAATTATCGATAGTTCTCATTTCTATCTGTCTTTTAAATTAGTCATTCATTTATTCTGTATTCTTTCTTTCTTTCTTTCTTTTAGCATATCTATCTATCTATCTATCTATCTATCTACGTTTTTTAAATATGTAAAAATTATAGGCATAAACATATATAACTACGAATGAAAACTTTGTACAGACACGTAAACACACACACACACACACACATAATATGCTTCCAGGTCAATACATCTAAATCAATGCTATTTTCTATCACTTAAATTATATTTATTGCCTAAATTTTAACAATAACTTTTATTGAATAAATAAAAGTTATTGTTAAAATTTAGCCAATAAATAAAATGTTAAGTTCTTATTGATCCACTTCTGTGTGCGTGTGTGTGTACCTCTGTGTGTGTGTGTATGTCTGTGTATCTGTTTACCTGTGTGTGTACCTGTGTGTGTGTATGTCTTTGTGTGTGTGTGTACCTGTGTGTGTACCTCTGTGTATGTGTATGTCTGTGTATCTGTGTACCTGTGTGTGTACCTGTGTGTGATCGTTCGCGCGCGGATGTATGTTTATGTATCTGTAAGTGTGTGTGTGCGCGCGCGAACGATTAAGAAGATTAGGGAGAGAGTGTAAAGGAATCCTGACCATATTTACTATCGATATTCTACTAAAATTAATGTTCATGCATTTTATACTAATTCAATAATTTATTCCACAACACCTGCGATGGACTCTCTCGCTCACTCTCACTCACTCTCACTCTAACACTCTTTCTATCTCCCCCCTTTCCCTCTGTATCTATCTATCTATCTACCTATATATATATATAGATAGATAGATAGATAGATAGATAGATAGAGAGAGAGAGAGAGAGAGTGAAAGAGAAAGAGTGAAAGAGAAAGAGTTACGCCACTTGATATATTTCTTACTTTTGAATCCAACTTTAAATTTTAATAATTTATTTTTTTTTAAATTCTTTCGCCTTTGAAGAATTTCAGTGATACAAATTATTAATAGTTAATTCTAATATCTTACGCGACAGGAATTAAACAAACATAATTTAACAAACAATTTCGAATCATAACCATGAGAATGTGAACTAAATAACGGTCAGATTATATTTTGACCTGAAGATTGCAAGAACTGCAAGAAATTCCGAATCGTGTTACCGACGTTTGATATTATGTATATTCACTACATATATATATATATATATATATATATATATATATATATATATATATATATATATATACATATATATGTATATATGTATATATACGTATACTTCTGTTTAACAACACTGAGCACTGAATTTATAACACATGACCCGTCCTGGGTATGACGATAAAATACATCCGCGTCCTGGGTAAGAGGATAAACTACGTCTAACAGCAAGGCCTCGGATCAGGAGGTTTTTAGGAGCGTGGAACCACCTCTTGATTGCTGGTGTTTCCAGGTCCCCCTGACATGGGGTGGTAGCACCTGTTAGGGTCCGAGCTATGGTCAAATAGTTAACACCAAAACTGAGGTAAAAAGCATTATGAAACATTTCCTTAAATAATATTTAAAAATAAAATTATAAAGTGCGACCTGGTAATATATATACTTATATTTGATATGAAAAAATAATTTTATATACTGTAATTAATTCTATTACATTTACTTGGTTTAAAAAGAAATATAATTTATTAAAATTATGAGTGAAAATATTTTAAAATTGAAGTTAAATAAAAAGAATTCTAACCTAAACATCTTTTAAAATTGTAGTTAAATAAAACGTATTCTAACCTAAACATCTCTCTCAAAGTACTTATAAGATTCCAATAAAACACTTACAGTGAAATGAAATTAATAAGAAAAGCTAGAATATGTAGGCCAATAAATGACCCATGTCCTTTGTACATACATGAGAATCTATATATTACTAAGTTTATAAAAAATAAAAGTTTACTGGATCAGAGAAATGAATTGTTTTAAAAGAAATATAGTTTATTAAAAATTAAAAGTGAAAATATTTTGAAATCGTAGTTAAATAAAACGAATTCTAACCTAAACATCCCCCAAGTATACAAATGGAAAAAATGCCGTAAGAATTTTTGCCGTTAACAATAAATTTAAAAAAAAAATCCAGACGACATGCATTTAACAGATGTCAGAATTCCTTGAAAAATACATCCCTACCCTCCCTAACCATAACCCCTTTTCAAACGTAACTAATAACTGATACAACAAAAGTTGCTAAAAATGAACACGCTACCACCCCTTATCTGAATGATTGGATCTCTCTGTATCCTTGGAAACAGTTGAATTATGAATTTTCTGTGCCTTTAAAATTCAGTAAATTTAAAAAATAAATAACTCCACAATTCGCTTGAGGATGAAAGGGAACTAATGTTTTTAATTTAATTACAAAATTAAATTTGAAGCTTTTAGCTTCCATTTTTGAAACATGGTTATCACTTTGTAGCGAAAAAACATATTTTAAACTAGTTCATTGATTATATATATATATATATATATATATATATATATATATATATATATATATATATATATATATATGTATGTATCGTCATCCGCAGATAGACTGTTTCGCTGTATCACAGCTCATCAGTGTTACTAGATATCCGATTTGCTTGAGCCGGAGATTTTGCCCCTGAGCTATCAGCTCCCGATAGAGAGGAAGCCGAATTTGTACGTACCCCTGCTTCGAATAAACACGCAAATGGCTTAGAGGGCTCAGTTCCTTAAAGAACTTTGCAGTATTAGCAGCAGTAGTCATTATTTACAAATTCGTGCTTTCTCTCCAGAGTGCTCGACCGGAATTAAATTTTCCGGCGGCATATATATCGTCATCCCCAGACAGACACTGTTTCACAGCAATTCAGTGTAGTTAAATATCCGATTGCCTCAAGCCAAGATCGAAACCATATATATATATATATATATATATATATATATATATATATATATATATATATTGACGTTTCCTGAAAAAACAAAAACTTTTTCACACAAAAGTTTTTTATTAACAAACCTAAAATTTAATTTCCATCAAAAATTGCATTAAATTTTATTTTACTAATATTTTTCTTTCTGTATGAAATTTAAATTAGTATGCCATTTGAAATATTTCGAACTTTTTTTTTCGTTTCTTGCTCCTCGAAGCCATACGATATGCAAGTTTTATAAGTGTATAAAATAAAATGAAAACGAGTATTTTTATCCCATTTTTATCTGGTGTGGTTAAGCATTATTTTTTCAACATTTTATGTTTTCTTTTAATATTTTTTACATGCAACTAGTAAAATTTAATCTAGTAAATAAGTGAAAAAAAAAATCGATCCCATCCAAAAAAAATACACATTTACAGTTGTTCTTATCATTATGAAGCCTTTAACCATTTTTAATCATATTTTTATTTTAATGTTTTGTAATATTTGATTCTCATCCCTTATAAAATGCGCAAGTAGGACATCAGTCTTATTTAACTTTCAACTTTCGAATATTATTTTTTAAAATTTATTTTATAATATTTCGTAAAATTGCTTATACCTCTTTAAAAAAAAAATAACAGGGTTTGTTTTAACTGTGTTGTTTAACTTTTACTCTTTTTACTTTTAACAAAAATAAAAAACTCATTCTTTCTAGAAATTATGAAATATTTAGTTGTGTGAAATTTGTTTTAGACAATGAAACTTATTAGTGATTAATTTTTGTTTTAGATAAGATTGTAGCCCCTTTAAGTTGCTGTGATAATTCATATTTAATTCATATTAAACGTCTGTAAGCAAATTTAAAAGTTGCATTTCTTTTTTATTCACTGTCCTGCAGGATTAGGTACTCCTTGTACTTTATATCAAAATATGTGCATAATTTAAAGCGTATTACATAGCATGATGCCTCTCTCTCTCCCTCCCCCTCTCTCCCTCCCCCTCTCTCCCTCCCCTCTCTCCCCCTCTCTCTCTTTATCTCCCCCTCTTTCTCTCCCTCTCCCCCCTCTCTCTCTCTCTCTCTCTCTCTATATATATATATATATATACAGGGGTTGGACAAAATAATTGGAACACTTGTTAAATTCCCCCCAAAAAATTATTTAATATGGAGTTGGTCCACCTTTAGCCTCACATCCAGCTTTAATACGTCTAGGAATGGAATCATACAGCTTCCTGACTTCATCCAGAGCAATTTTCAGTCATTCTTCCATTAAAACCTTCTCCAGCTCTTTACGATACGACGCTGGAGGATAGCGGCTCCTAACTTGTTGCTCCAAAATGCACCACAAATGTTCAATAATATTGATATCTTGAGATAGGGGAGGCCACTCCATGAGTTCTAACTCACCTTTCATGCGCTTCATACCAATTTTTAACCACTCGAGCGGTAAGTATTGGAGCATTATCGTCTTGGAAGATGCAGTCACTATTAGGGAATAGTCTTGGCCATTGGATGAACATGATCTCCCAAAATGTTCAGTTAATCTTTGCTGTTGATTCTACCATGCAGGGCAACTATTGGACTGAGACATTTCCATGATATGGCGGCCCAAACTATCAATGATCTACCTCCATGCTTCACTGTTGGAAGAAAGCAGTCAGGGCTGTAAGCTTCTTTGGGCTGCCTCCACACATAAACTCGCCCTGACGTTGGGAAAATAAAAAAAACTGGACTTGTTTGAGAATATGACTTGCTTCCATTGGTCTGCAGACCAGACATTGTGATTTCTGCACCACTTCAACCTCTTTGCGAAGATGTATTCCCGCCATTTACACCATTAACTTCACTAATCTGTTTTTTGTATGAATGATTCATGTAATATGTGTGTGTGTGTGTGTGTGTTTGTTCGACGAGCTTTTTTCCCTAGTACCCAGAATACATGAATTTAAGTGTGCTACTAGATTAGCATATAAGTCCCGGACTTTTATTGTTGAAATACAACCGTCACTTCTACTCCAACAGTTTATTTTTTCGCACTTCCCACCTGTGGAACTCCCTTCCGTTTACTTTCTTCTCTGGTGACTACAAACTTCAAAAATTCAAATATGACGTCAGTCCCTATGTTTTTTTTTCTTTTTGAACTTATTCTTCCCTACTCCGAGTCTTCTCTTTCACTTTCACTCCCTGCATACTAGTGTCGTTACCGCCTTGCATGGGGTAAAATTATTAATATATATATATATATATATATATATATATATATATATATATATATGGAAATGTCATAATTGTTCCAACTAGAGGAAAATGTATATTTTAAAAAAAGAGAAAGTGCAAACGTTTTTGGTTATAATGTGTATATTTAGTGTACATATTATATTTTATATTTAATTTTATTCCTCATATTTTGATATACGCTTTTCCGATCGCGTGAATTTCTGGTAATAAAGTCACTCTTGCCAACAGTCCAAAAATGAGATCAAAGCTCACTACAAATACAGAAAATGAAAAATGAAACATTAAAAGAACGTAAGAAAATGTATTCCTTCAAAAATCGATTACTTGAATTTGCCTGAAGAAGGTCACGAGACCAGAAACTGGTGTAGCAAAAATATGAATAATAAAATATACTATATACACTAAAACAAATCTACATTATAACCGAAAACGTTTGTGGTTTGTTTCTTCATATATACATACATATATATATATATATATATATATATATATATATATATATATATATATATATATATATATATATATATATATATATATATATCATTAATACAATGGGTTATATAACTTTCAATAATATCAACACCTTTTCTCCAATGAATTTTTTGTTATTTTTCAATTTCATCACTGAACAAGTTATTTGTCGTTTTATTTCTCAATTTCTTTTATTCTCTTTGTCATTCATTATTTAATCATTTATTTGGAATGATTCTTAAAGTCTCTCATATTTTCTGTCTGCTCTCCATTTACATTTTTGGACATACATTTATTTCATTCATTTATCCTATCATTTGCTTTCCTTCGATTATTCCTCATTTATTTATTCTACTTTTTCTTTTTCTCTTTCTTTAGTTTACCAAGTCATAATCCTTTTTTTATAATTTCATTAAAAGTCGATAAAATCCCTAAGATGCACATTATTACTGAGTGTGAAAGAATCTGAGCAAAATATACTTCCCATTTTCCATACATAGAACTCTTACCTTTTTTTTCGTTTTCGTTGTTTCTTCATACTTTCTTTTTTTTCCCTCTCTCCTTTTAATTACATTTTCTTTCTTTCTTCTTTCATTTTTTTCTACTTTCTTTTACATTTCCTTATTTTTTCTTTTTTGTTTCTTTCTTGTTTTATTTTTCCTACTTGCCTTTTTTTATTCATCTTACTCTTTTTTCTTTCACCATTTTAAAATTTCTTACTTTCGTTTCTTTAATTTTTTTCCTGATTTCTCTTTTCTCTTTTCTTCTTCCTTATTTCTTCCTTTCTAATTATTTTTTTTTATTCATTTTTCACCTCTTTCCTTTCTCATTTCTTTACTGCCATTGTTTTTCCCGCCTGATTTCTTTCTTCAATTGCTCATTGTCTGAATTTTCATTTTTTTATTTTGTACTTCTTTGCTGTATTTTCTTCTTTCTGTTAAGTTTTTCATTCTATCTTTCTTATATCTCTCTCGTTTTTCCCTTGAATTCTTTCATTCTTCTTCCTTCATTTTTACTATTTCTCTAATTTCTTTCGATATGTTTTAGCTTTCATTCTCTTTCTTATTTCTATTTTCATGTCTTAATTCCTTCTTTTATCGTTTTTCCTATTATTCTTTTTCAGTTTCGTTCCTTTTTCATTTTAATGATTATTCGTTTCATTCTTTCTACTTTCTTCTTATTCTTAGTTTATCGTTTAAATTTGTATTACCTTCCCTTCTTTTGTCTTTCTTTTTACTTAATTTTTATTTCTGAATTTCTTTCGTCATTCCATATCTTTCTTTCTTTTTACTTTCTTATCTCTGTTTCTTCATTTTTTCATTCCTTCCTTAATACTTTGGTTTACCCCTTCCTAGTTCATTCTTTCATTCATTTTCGTATCCATTCCTCTCTCAATTTCCTATTCTTTCTTAATTTTTCTTTTTCTTTCTTTCTTTCTTTCTTTCTTTCTTTCTTTCAATCCCTTTGTTTTCCGTTTTTCTTTCTCTATCGTTTCTTCTTTTTTCTCTTTCCTTTCCCCCTTTCCTTTTTCTTTACTTTTTACTTTCCTTACATCCTTTCATTTTCTTTCTTTCACCATCCTCCCTTCATTCCTTCCTTCTGTCTTTCTTTCTTTTTGTTTTCCGTTTTTCTTTCTCTATCGTTTCTTCTTTTTTTCTCTTTCCTTTTTTCCTTTCTCTTTCCTATTTTCTTTACTTTTCACTTTTCTTTCCTTACTTCCTCTCATTTTCTTTTTTTCTCTCTCCTTTCTTCCCTTCTATTTATTTTTACTTTTTTCATCCTTTTTCCCTTTTCCTTAATTGTTTTTTTTTTTTTTATTTCTTTGATTTTTTTTTTTCGTTTTCTTCTTCTTTCATTCTCGGTTTTTCTTCCTTCTCTGGCTTTCTCTTTTATTTCCTTCCATTATTTCACATTCATTTTCCGTTTATTTATTTATTTTCCTTTTTTTTTTCTTTCTGCTCTCCATTATCATGATTTTTCTTTCTTCTTTTCTCTTTCATTTTCTTCCTTTCTATATATCTTTCTTCCAAATTATCTCTTCCCGCTTCTTTATTCGTTTCTCTTTCTTTTTCTTTCTTTCTTTCTTTCTTTCTTTCTTTTATGTCCATTCTTCATATTTCTTTCATTTCCCTTTTCCTTTCTTTCCTTGACTTTTTCCAATAACCTTTTTCTTTCATTTTCTTTATTTTACTTTCTTCCTTTTTCTCTTTTCCTATGTTTTCTGTCTTTTTCCGTTTCCTTTCTTCCTCTTTCTTTTCACTTCTTCCTTTCTCATTCCATAGATCATTTAACACCTTTTCTTTCTATTTTCACTTATCCACAGTCGTTCATTTCTATTCCGTCACCAATTTCAAAACTTTTATATTATCTTTCTATTCTTTAAAGTATTTCTTATCTAACAACTTATTTATGATTTTCATTATTTTCTTTATTCAGCAAATTCTTTCCCGGATCCAAATCCCTTTTCTTTTTTCCTTTTTTTTTTTTTCACGCAATTTCCTTTCGTTTCTCTCTCAATTCCTATCTTTTGCTTTTTTTGATTCCTGATTAACATTTATCGTCTGCTTTCATTCATAGTTGCCATTTTTATCACTGAGATTTCTATACTACCCTTTACAGACCCGACAGTTAGTAGGTATAAAACCGCCTCACCTTAAGAAGGTGCTTCAATCTTCTCTCTCATTTCTTCCTCCTTTTACTCTTCTAGGACATAATAAACCGAAAATGCAGAAAGAGGACTACGTTAATATACAATCCATGCAATCGTCCGTTTTTTTTTTATGTTATTCTTGTTTTACGCACAAATCCGGTTACACAAAAGCAAACGAAACTCTCATAGAAAGACTTGCCAGCCAACTAAAATAATACGTGTATAAATAGAAGGAAATAAAAATACCGAATAAAGGTTCACTTTTGCCACGACAATCTGGAGATTAAGAAGAAATAGAACCGAAAAGAAGCGACAATTGTCCACCAGACGTCCTATCTTTCTCCGTTTCGATCTACAAAGAATAAGGATTTTGTAGAACATATTCCGCCTGTTTCTAATCCAGGCCTACGGCTAGACCAGAAGCAAGATGGTGGAAAAGATGAGCTTCTTCATCGTTTTCTGAAAAACACATTCTTATCCGTGTCCAAGTTTATCGTTCAGAGAGCATAATACTCTGTCCACTTTTGACAAAAGAGGAAAACGATCTTTCTGCAAAAAAAATTACCAACATTGTTCAGAGGACAATTCACTTTTTTTAGCTTGAACCGGTGGAAAAATCGAACTTTCAAAACTTTCTGTCATTACTGACATTCTTTCTTTTTCTTTCCTACTTTTTCTTTTTTCTTCTTTTTTTTCACTTTTTCTTTACTAGCTGTTCTTTCATTTTTCAAACAGCAGTTTTCTATCGTATAAATGTTTATTTCTTTAGAACTTTCCTTTCTTTTTTTCTTTCTCTCTTTCAACTCTGACCTGACTTTCTTGAATGTTTTCATTGCTCCTTTCTTTCTTTTCTTTGTGACTTGAATTTTGTCTGTTTTTGGCGTTTCTTTTTCTTTTTTTTACTTTTTTCTTTCTTTTTTACTTTGACTTAAAATTCATTACCTTCTTAATTGCTTCTTTCTTTCTTTCTTTTATGACTTGAATGCTATGTCAAAGATTCTTTATGTTATATATATTTTCAACGATTCTTACTTTGTTCTTTCTTTCTTTCTTTCTTTCTTTCACCCTTCTCTAATATTCTTGAATGTTTTCTTTGCCTGTTTCTTTCGTTTTTTCTAACTTGAATTTTTATCTGTTTTCGGCGTTTCTTTCGTTTTTCTTTCCAATTTTACCTAACTTTCATTGCCGTTATCATTCCTTCTTTCTTTCTTTTATGATATGAATGTTGTATATATTTTCAACGATTCTTTCTTTGTTCTTTCTTTCTTTCTTTCTTTCTTTCTTTCTAATCTGACATGACTTTCATGACCGTTTTCATTGCTTCTTTTTTTCTGACTTGATTTTTTTTTGTTTTCGGCGCATTTTTCTTTTTCTACTCTGATCTAAACTTCATTACTATTTTCATTTCTTCTGTCTTTCTTTTCTGTCTTGAATTTTATGCTTCTTTTCGGCGCTTCTTTCTTTCTTTTTTTCTTTCTTTCTTTCAATACTGACCTGACTTTCATATATCTTTTATTGCTTCCTTTTCATTCATTCTTTATTTATTTATTTCAGTCTATTTTATTTGATTTATCTTCCTTCATTCCTTCTTTCCTTCCTTCATTCATTCCTTCCTTCCTTCTTTCCTTCCTTCCTTCCTTCCTTCTTTCCTTCCTTCATTCCTTCCTTCTTTCCTTCCTTCCTTCATTCATTCATTCCTTCCTTCATTCCTTCATTCCTTTCTTCATTCCTTCTTTCCTTCCTTCCTTCATTCCTTCCTTCCTTCCTTCCTTCCTTCTTTCCTTCCTTCCTTCCTTCATTCATTCCTTCCTTCCTTCCTTCCTTCATTCCTTCCTTCCTTCCTTCCTTCATTCCTTCCTTCCTTCCTTCATTCCTTCCTTCCTTCTTTCCTATCATTCCTTCCTTCCTAAATTCTTTTTCCACTTCATTGATTCTTTCTCTGTTTTCTTTTCTTATTTCTATATACCCGTCTTTTTACTTTAAACTCTTTTTTTATATCAACTTTTCTTCTATCCATTGCTTAATTTCCTTCCATTGTAGTTTACTTTTTCTTCTTCATATCTTTTTTATTTTACTAAATATTAACCGTCCTCATTTTTATTTTATTTTATTTTTCGATGCATTTTTATTATTTAAATTTATTTTCTTGTCCTTCAGTCTTATTTCTCTCTTATTTTACATTTTACATGTCTCTTTTTCTATTCGTTTTATCCTTAATCCCTTTCCCATTTTTTTCTTTCTAATTATATCGCATCTCTTTCTTTTCTTTCTTTCTTTTTTTTCCATTTTAATTTTCTTGGATATTTCTTTCTTATTTTCATTATTTTTCATCTTATTTTGAATTTTAATGTCTTCTTCCATTTTTGTCTTTCTTAGTTTGCCTTTTGTCAATTATTTCTCTTTTTAATCTTTCTATCTTATTCTTTGAGATTTTTCCTTTGTTTATATTCTTTCTTTTCCTTCTTTATTTGAAATTTTTTCTTTTATTTTTCTTCTTTCTTTTCCTTCTTTATTTGAGATTTTTCCTTCTTCTTCTTTCTTTCCTTCTTTATTTGTGATTTTTCCTTTATCTTCTTTCTTTTTCCTTCTTTATTTGAAATTTTTCTTTTTTTATATTCTTTCTTTATTTTAGGTTTTCTTTTTTTCGATAATATTCAAAAGTATCTGCGCGGTTTTATGAGTGATGAATTATTTCCCACAGAGGAATCGTCGCAAGCCTCTCCCTACTCTAATCGCTATATCCATGGTAAGAGTTCTGACGAACTATATTCCTTGGTTCCACCAGTCCATACATTACAGATGAGACCGGTCATGACACAAACACGGAGATACATCATCTTCATTGCCTTTGTATTCCATCTGTAAGGAGGAAGTTCCAGCTTCTTCCCAAGAACTGCTATCTTTCCCGATCACTACAACCGGAACCTATTCAAATCGAGTTATAATTTTCCCATGAGAGAAAAGCGTTAATAACTGTTGTAACATGTGAACGTAACAATAAGCGTCCTGTGGGGATTTCAAACTAACGAGGCTGGTAGAAATAGACAATGAATATTTTTTTCTTTATGTTTATTTATGCAAACCCGACTAATATATAAGTAAGTGGGTCATTTTTCATTAAACACTAAGTTGAGTACCTGTGATCAATATTTTTTTTTTTTTACTTTTCTTCCTGATCTTCGTGATCTTGATAAATATATCCATAATTAAAGCTACAAAACTAGGTTACGTTGACACGTGATGCTCAGCGACACGAAGCTATGATAACGAAAAACATCACAGAGAGCCGGTGCGAATCGGCAGAAATCACAGAATTACAGAGAGTGGTTGATTATTGTGATAGCCTTGCATTAATTAATGAGGGCCCTTGGGGACAGAGCGTTGAGCTTGAGAAAACGGTAGTATCTCAAACCAATTCTCTAGCGTATTAACTCGGAACCAGGTACCACCATTGCTTTTGTGCCATACTAATCTAACGATAGTTAAAAATTCTTTCTCATTCAAAGTAATATTAAAATCAAAATAAATATTGAGACGGAAATATAAAATGTTTAATGTAATTTCGTCTTCTACGGTGAATTAATGGATTGCGGCTCGGATTGGAGAACTGGAGAGCTGAGTTCGAATTCCAGTCGAATCCATTACATTCATGCTAATACCTTTGAGAAAGGTATGAATACTCTTCTTCTCCCCAAAGCTATGAATAAATAGCTTCGTATGGCAACTGGTCTACCTCGGAAAGAAATGGCAACCTACTTCGGAAAAAATCTGCCTCGTCAGTCATGTATCTTTCGATACATGATTTTCCAAGCGTGTATCACGCATGGCACGTAACTGAACTGATCTGCCGTGTTCTTTCAGGGCGTTGACAGTCATGGCTCTCCACAATTTCCTGTCCTTTGTAATTCTTAATAAATTTTCCCTTTTCGTTATCTCTCCTAAGTTTGTCCAGCTATCCATTTACTCAAGTACGCTAACTAGGTAATATATATTTTCCTCTGTCTCTCTTGCTTTCATTCTGTCCTGTGAGTATCTCACTTTCTAAACCTTCTTTCCTCATTATGTGCCCTAGAAATTTCAACTGTCTCCCCTGATTGTTGAAACTGAGTTATCAAAAACAACAGTAGAAAACCGGAATTGGTTTAAAAACAAGTTTATTACCTTTTGGTAGAGGGAAACCTAATGTAGAATAGAAACTGGGGAAGAGAATGTTTATCCGTGAATGACTGTTTTAACCAACGGTTACTGCTTTTACTACTCCTACTGCTACTCCTCTTGATGAAAGAGTATTTTTATGTCTTTTTCCGATGGGCGAGTCCAAACTTGGAGGGAAATATTGCCCCTCACAACGCTGATGGACCCTTTGTTTTCATTTTCTCTAAAACTTCGCCGTGTTACGGTTTTTTGGGTGTATATATATATATATTACTAGGGTATTTATTTAGTAAAATTACAAAATTGTGGCACGAGGTCGAAAAGGGGAGGGGTAGAGACTGGTCAACACTAACTATCTTATACCTAGCTAATCTGACTCACGAGCCATTCATACATTACAATTTACCCATTCACCACAAGAACTCGTCCGTCACCAAACAATCCTCCAACCACCATAATACCGCATCCTCTCAAGGGGAACCTAGCAAAAACGCGCCCCACACCATAAAAATTTGATGATGATATAAATGCTATACATTAAAATTCTAACAATGATAGAATGAGAGGGGAGGGGAGATGAACTCAATAATCAAATAAATATAAACACAAAATACAAACTAAACATAACAGATGTTAGTAGGGGACCGTCCAACCCTCAAAATAGAGAGGCCGCTGTATTCTGCCCAAGGGACAGAATCAAGAGGCAACTCTCGCTAAGGGAGTGGGAAAATGGATAAAATATTATGCGGGAATGGGAAAATGTAAAGCTGACCCAGTCGAGATAAAAGGAGGCCAAAACAAACTGGGGAGGTTGGGAATCTCGACTTAGATCATAACCAAAGAGTAGCCGGGTTACAGGCCAGGAACAACACTTACTCACATTAACTAGGTACACTTAAGCTTGTCTAACCTAACCAAGGGGAGGGTTCCGCAGGAAGCCACCCCGATGTGCAATAGGTTGACCTAGAAGAGAAAATCAAGGCTAGCCCCGGTCACACGAACCAAGCTCGCCTCTTTTACCCACCTTTCGCTAAAGACTGTCGAATGCAATCGTTTTCTATCAGATCTAATCTTCATCTTGAGCTGATGCTCAAAGAATTGGATTAGATGCTGATGAGAAAGACGGTTGCCCCGCAAGACTTCCTCCTTTCGCGTCGTCCAAATCACCATTCGAGCCGTGGTCAGCAGCGTCAGAAACACCATTCTTTTCACCCCGGAATACGGGGGCGACACATTGTCACACGCGTATGCGCGATCAATGGACACAAGCTGTTCGGGAGCGAGACGAGCCGTCAGCTCGCCGACATGGTCCCATAAGGGGCGGACCCGGGGGCAATGGTAGAAGGCGTGCGGAGCCGTTTCTTCTAAGCCAAGACCACACCTTTCACAGTCTGGCAAATCCGCCAAACCCCATATGAAAGCCTTGTCGTTGAGAGGCAGCCGATTCCGAGCCAATCGCCAGGTAAGCGAAAACTCAGGGTTACTGAGGTAATCCGCCGCTGGCGCCCAAGACCAGTAGGAGCGATACTCCTCCTCCGACAAGCCGAGCGTATCACGTAGGGAATCCTTCGCGGGCCCCTCCACTAATCCACGATAGAAGACCTTCCTAGGCCGTAACAGGTCACTGGACCGGGGAATGGCCTTCAAGGCCGACCGACACTCGCGGATGAAATCCGACTCGTCCCGGGGTTTACGACGGCGCTCAACCCTCGAGATGGGGGGACTGATGGTAAGGCTAGGGAAGGCGTCCCTAACAATGCCCTCCAGAATCGGATCTCTCCCAGTCAATGCGCGGCGTAGGAAAGTCAACCTAGAGGCACGGACGTGACTCAAGAGGTGCGGCATTCCCAGCCCCCCCATGACACGGACGTTTAGTGCAGACTCGTCTGTCGACCCTGTTCACGCGTCCCCTCCATAAAATGGAGGATAGCGATCGCTCGAGCGCCTTCCAATGGGTCTCACAGAGAGGAAGTACAGACAATCGATAAAGAATCAGGGGGAAAATGTATGTAGCACACACCTCCGCCCTGCCCTTCACGGACAACCGCCGTCGATTCCAAGTCTTGCCGGCAGAATCGACCTTTGCAAGTACTTCAGACCAATTCTTCTCCAGCTGGAGGTCCGGTCCAAACCACACTCCAAGAATGCGGACAGGTCCATCCGTCCAACCGAAGCGGCCCGGAAGAGCGACCCACCTTCCAGGCACCTAACCGCAAGCCGGAAGACTTGTCGCGGTTTATCTTGGCCCCTGTCACCTTCTCGTACCGATCAAGCGCCTTCTGTACCGCCTCGATGTCGTCCCGGGACGACACGAAAGCAGATACGTCATCGGCGTACGCGGAAACCCTGGCTCGAGCCCCTCCAGGAACGGCGATTCCGCGTAGGGCCGGACTGCCGGTCTCGTCCTTCAGCCGGCGAAGGAGAGGCTCCAACGCCAAAGCATAAAGGAGAGGCGACAGCGGACAACCCTGACGAACCGACCTAGACAGCACGAACGCGTCCGACAACCTTCCGTTCACCTGTACCACAGCACTGGGGGAGCGATACAGGAGGCTAATCCAGCGGCAGAAGTTGGGTGCGAATCCAGCGGCCTGCAGGACAGTAGCAAGGTAGCGATGGTCGACCCTATCAAATGCCTTGGACTGATCCAAATTGATCAGCGCGGCTTGCTCGTCGTCTTTTACACCCTCTATGATCGTGCGGATCAGATGCAGGTTGCTCTGAATTGTTCGGCCCCTCACAGAACAAGTCTGCTCAGGTCCCAACAGAGACTCGGCAACTGACTGCAAACGCTCCTGCAGGATCTTGGCCATAATCTTTAACTCTGTGTTTAGCAGAGTTATGGGCCTGTAGTCATCTAGTTTCCCCCCACCACCTTTGCCCTTTTTCAACAGAGTGATCACGCCCCTGGTGATCCGATTGGGGATGGACCCCGACCGAAACCAGTTGTTGAACACTGCAGTCAAAATCGGAACAAAGATGTGCGACAGCCTCAAGTACAATTCATAGGGCAAACCATCCAGACCGGGCGACTTGCCTCTGCCGACCTTCTTCAAAACCGCGTAGACTTCGCCCTCCGTGATCTCTCCCTCGCAGCTAGCCGCTTCAGTCGGCGAAAGCCGAGGAAAGTCAGCCAAATAGCTACGAAACTCCTCCTCACGGAGACCAGGCTCCTTGGTAAACCGGCTCTCGAAATGGCGCCGAAACGCCTCGCACATGTCGTCAGTGGCCCGAAGAGTACGCCCCTCCGGGGATTCGACTTCACGAATGTAACGATCGCCACCTCGACGGACCTCTTCCCTGCGCAGATCTGCGCCCAAGTTCACAGCTTCGGAAGACATCTTGCTTAACTTATGTCTAATTACCTAGCCCATGTACCGCTCGCTATTCGAACGATCCAGGGCCTCCTTAGCTAAGGCTATCTCTAGGGGATCCCCCCCCCCAGCCACCGTCCGGGAATAACTAGACTTGAGTGTCTTCACCTTATCAGCTCTATCTAGAGCGAGCCGTTTGCCGAAATCAGTGGTGAAGGACCTAATCCTACACTTAAGGCGTTCCCACCACTTATTCCCGATAACCGCCCCCACTAGCTCCCGCTGCACTAGTCTAATTAGCTGTTCCCGAAAGTCCTCCCTGTCCAGTAAGGACAGATTGAACTTCCAGTAACCAGCCATTCTAGGCCTACAGTCTAACGCCACCCGGGCACAAACGAGTTTGTGGTCCGAATAGCCTACCCAGTGGAACGTAGGGCAATCTAGTAGATCTATGTCGGCTCTTCTAACTAACATTCTGTCAAGGTAGCTGACTACCCTGTCAAAAGGCCAATTAAGAGCCCACGTCCACATTTTCCCCCCGGGATGATCAACCCGGTATCTATCGACGAGACCATAATCGTCGATCAGATCAACCAGGCTACGATCGCCCCTTCTCCCGCTAGCTCCCCGCCCCCTGTCTAACTTGGGGTCTAGGATATATATATATATATTACTAGTGAGCTAATCCAAATGACTTAACTTCCTTTATAGTCTATCAATAGAAGGTTAACCAATCAGAAGCTGCAGAACAGTGTACCCGTCGTGTATGAAGGCGGCCATCTTTGTTTACCCTCCAGAAGGACCAGTGCCAACTTAACAGGCGAAGATGATAAAAGGAAGAACTATGCTCTGCTACTTTGCTACGATATCCACTGCGAACCTGAACTACGCTTTCCTACTGTCTCCGAAATATTCACTGCCAACCTCTGGATTCTATACTCGAAGACGACCGTCATGAAAATGTCTAACACGTCGTTGCTCACATATTCGTTTCATTGTATACTCAGCATCCTTCTTTACAGCCTGTTCTTCATCTGTAAGCTGGTTGTCCATCATTAACTGCCATATAGGTATATACTGCTAAATAGTTCCGTATTTTTTCTTTGTTTTTAACGAAATTTTTCTATTTCTTAATACATTGCTCAGCTTTTGGAAGGCACCTTTCGCTTTCTCAGTGAGTTTTTGAGTTTTAATACAGTACTTTCGGTCCTCTATTAAAACATTTCTCGGATATTTAAACTGTACTTGTTTGATTTTGGTATCTCCAATTTGGAATTTGCATGTTGACCAGTTCCTTCTGTTGACAATCATGTATTCTGTTTTCTTTCAATTGACCTTTAGTCCCTTCTTCTCGCTTTCTTCACTCTAAAAATGTCTGTTCTGCCATAACACTAACTTTATAAAGAAAGAAAAAAATCCATACGCTAACAATTTATCTCTTTGTCGCAAAACTTGTATATTGTGATTTTTTTTTTTTTACTTTATCATTAATTATTGTCGTTAATCTGCACTTAATTTATAAATTGAACGTGATCATATGGATTTATGTAGAGAAAAACACATAGGCTATATATAGCGTTTACTATCATCCTTGGTAACAGTTTCTTTTCTCGCACTTCTCGCTTGTGAAATTCTCTTCCGGCTCCATTCTTTCCGGCCAACTTTCATCTTCAAAAAGTTAAATGCAATGTCAATCGTTATGTACTGTCTTCCTTACTACTTTTCTTTTTTTCTTGCTCTTTCATAATGATTCTTTTTAACAAATCTTTCACACCCAGTAACCCCTTATATCTTGGTGGATTTACTGCCTTTCTTAGGGTATTTTTTTTTATTGTTATCTTCTGTCTTTTTAATTCTTGTTCCTTTATTGTTCTCTTTCCTTAATAGTGATTTTTTTTCTCTTATATTCTTTAACATTCAGTACAAACCCTTGCGTCTTAGTACATTTATTGCCTTGCTTGTGGGGGGGTGGAATGAAGATAAAAGAATAATTCCTACATATTGTTTCGAGATAAACACTATCCTTCCTTTATGACTAATGTTGATCTTTAACTAGTGGTAAGAAAAGTACTGGTAGCAGTTCGCTACCTCCAAAAAGAATTTCCAGGATTAGTTCCATCAAAGGAAGCGGCGCTGGGTAAAGTGTGTGGCTTTGGAAGGGGACTACTTCGAAGTTAATCAAACGCTGATTTGACATGTGATGTAGTTTTCATTATATAGCTCCAGTTCTGATACGTTTTGATCAAACCTCTTATATATAAGCAAAGAAATAATAGTTACTAATGACTCTAACAATAGTAATGGTGGCATTTCAGATATGTCAACAAGAAACTGGAAAATGCTTTGTTTAATGGAAAAGCCGAAAATTCACGATAAAGAAATAAAAAAGGAGTAACCCTTCATTTAAGCAGCGTAAAATAAAATGCTATTCGCTGAATGGAGTAAATGATCAACGTGTATATGTTTATTACAGGTAAACATTATTACAACGGGCAATGGTGGACGACAGAAAATAAATGCTGGAAACACGAGACTGTCAGCGATAACCATTTGTTGCATCTTGATATACATTTAGCCCAAAACGGTCGGTTGTACTGGTTGCAATGTAGGCTGTTTCGAAAGACCCGTCGTAGTGCCAACGAAACTCATTTATAGGCTCCCTTAGATAATTGCCAGACTCCAGTAAGCAACAATCTTCTTGCAAAATATCTTCTCGTGATAATTATTCATTCTCACCCACGATTGACAGTGGACCACTTGGTCTATTGCGTGAGTTGTTGGGGAAATATTGCATGGCTCACCGTTTGTTGAATAAAAAATGAGAGAAAAGATTGTTGTGTGTTCAAACAAAATGATGATATTTATTTAAACGTGAGATGTACAAATTTTAACTTTAAATGCTTATCATAAAATGAAAGTCAGTTCTCTTTGTAAAAAAAATGAGCATGAATAGTTTTTCAGTGAGAAAGTGGAGTTAGGAGGAAAGATCAAAGGAAGTCCGCTGTTGCTTTGGTGAGAAAGTCAGGACGACGAGGTTGACTCGTGTCCCTTTACTGCTATCATTCCTTCTGCCGAGTTGAACGAATTTTTGTTTTTTTATGGGCTCATGTTGGCTCCAGAAACCTGTGTTTATTCATTGGTGGGAGCTGATTTTATTAGCTATTTTTACCTTAAATTGAAAATTTGAAGTGTGTTTGAAATACGGATTGCTGCGCAGAGTCATTGTGCCATTTGCTCTTATGATATGATACTATTCAAGCCCGCTCACTCTACAAATTGAAGCAGAACTTTGACAGATTATTTTAGATTCCTTAAATGAAGGTTTATCGAAAACCGAACTCGTTTTCTATTAGATAACTTTTATAACAGTATATTTTTTTTAAATCATTTCATCCCAAGCAAGTCAATAATACTATGTAACAAAAATTTGAAGTTTTTGTCTTTGGTCAGTAAGGGATATTTCTTAATTGCATTTATAAGAAGCAAGCCAAATTCCCTTCAAACGTTGTTTCCGTGTTATCGATGTTTTCAAATTAACCGATTTTCCATTATATTGCGGACAGATTCATCGCTGAGTTGCTGAAGCAGAATTTTCTAGTACTTTCTAGAAATTTCAAGATCTTTCGAGAAGCTTCTAAAAACTTCTACAACGTTCTGGCAACATTGATAGCAGTATGAAACACTCATAGGACATATTGAAGACGTCTTAGTTTTTGTTAACCCAAGTACTTTTGATTCTTTCCAAAATCATCTTCAGAGTTAAATTACAAAGACAGACCTATTGTAACTGCCTTCCTTGATGAATTTCATCTTAACATCAAGAAACTGATTAGACAACTGGAAAGGATTAGTATAAAAATAAATACACACAGCATATTTATATTATTTAATGAAATATTATATATATATATATATATATATATATATATATATATATATATATATATATATATATTTATGTATCTATATATATATATTATTCATTAATTATATTAATTATTTTAATACATTCTTACTTAATGTAAACTAAATACGATTTATTATTAATCTTGTTATATATCTTATTTGTAAGCATATTTTGGTATTTTTAGTAGGAACAATTTTTTATATAATTAATAATTAGAAATTTCGTTTTATAAAACTCCATATTTTCGATTTTCCTTGACTTTCACTTCATCTTTCTTAAAACCCCAATTTGGGGTTTTAAGGTTAATATCTGGTTTGAAATTGGGAACTTTCCTTTTAAGACATCTAACTTCGACCCTCCCCTTATCACTACTCGGTCAGTCTGTCCTGCAGAGGCTTCGATATTGGTAGGCTATCTATCAATTTTTCAACTGAAAATTAATTAAATTTTAAATCTTTAGTTCCGACACTGAATACAGTCCACCGTCTGGGTTGAATAAGACTGACGTGCTCGGCGTCAGCTGAAATAGACTATATCCATGGTGTAATTTCGGATTTCTCTGTTGTGTAGTCTATATTCTCTGTTATAATAGATACATTGAGCTCTTTTTGTGGATCAGTTTTAATAATTTATACTATTAGGATCCACTTGGATTATATACCAAGGTATATATTAGCTGTAATATATATATATATATATATATATATATATATATATATATATATATATATTAGTATTAGTAGTAATCATATAGGTATCAGAAACTACGCTAGTTCAGAAAACGTTCAGTGTCTTCATTTGCAAATAATCAAACCAATACCAAAGGGAAAAAAGTTATATAAAAAAGAAAGAACCAAGAACATGTACGTTAGCCGAAAATAATCGTCCAGCATACGAGTTCAAAGCCCCCCCCCACCAAAAAAAAACGATACGCGTATCCAAAACATCAAAATAAAGTGCTCAATACAATGAGTAGAGCAGACTTAGTTAAACCTAGAGAGCCAGACAAACTTACCAAGGTTTCGCCTAAGTGGATCGTCAGGGAAGGCCGGCTCCCTGATGATACGCTTAGGTGAAACCTTGGTAGGTCTGTCTGTCTCTCTAGGTTTAACCATATATATATATATATATATATATATATATATATATATATATATATATATATATATATATATATATGTATGTATGTATATATATATATATATATATATATATATATATATATATATATATATATATATATATATATATATATATAATTATTTTTGTTTAAATATGATACCTTCGCTACATAAGAGTTCTCAAATTTCAAAAACAGGAGCCAAAAACTTCAATATAATTAAAATTAAAGTTAATTAAATATACTTTAATTCAATTTAATTTTACTAATTATATTGAAGTTTTCGGCTCCTGTTTTTGAAACATGAGAACTCTTATGTAGCGAAGGAATAATATTTTTAAAAAACAATTATAAGTTAGACTCTACTTTTATACTGAGCACTGTTTTTTTAAAATAAAAACAAAAATACTAAAGAACTTCGGATTATTTACCTAACGTGTTCTTTCCTATGTTTCTATATATCTGCACACACACACACACACACACACACACACACACACACACACACACACACACACACACACACACACACACACAGATATATATATATATATATAATATGTGAGATGGTGGATGTAGGAATAAACTCTGTATGGTTACTGTTAGTCTTATGGTTTAATCCTATTTTAAGACCAATGTTGAATTTTGTCTCTCTAGATTTTGGCGCAGCATAATCATCTTTCCTCAATTTGTTCTAAGATTTAATATCGTGCACTAAATGAATTTATAACGAAAAATTATATTTCTTTTTTTTAATTCTTTCCTTTTTTTTAACATCGACCTTTGGGGAACCAGATTTTTGAATCTTTGAAGCGTGTCCATGCCCGCCGCGCTGGCATGAAATATTAATAGACACAAATGTACGTTGATGGTTTCATATTTACATCTCTTTGATTTGCGCTATCGATAATCGGTTATATTATTCGAATCCTAATTCACACTGATCTTCCTCTCCTTCTTCCTTTCATTATCCCCCCCTCTCTCTCTTATTAGTATGTTTTAATCTTTTGGATCGGGTTTCAAGCCGAGAACACCGATTTGGTCGCTTCGTTAGGTTTTTATCAAGTGTGTCTAATCAAGACGAAAAAGACACCTCTTCCGCCCATCAGTAAACCGAACTTAAAACCCATCGATAGATATAAGTTGATTAGACACGAGGTGATATCAGGATGTTCTCTAACTAGGCCTAAAACCGTAGACCTATATTCCAGTAAATCATATATTTGATATATTATTCAAATTAGCAGATTCATGGATATGTTCACGAAGTTTTCTCACATTTTCTAAGCTTAGCTGGTGATTTGTTGCTTTGAATGCTTATCACCATTAACCGACACTCAATCGACCCTGAAAAGCAAAGGACACTCACTATGTTGTATTCGAACAAAGCGTGTACTCCTAACGGTCTGAAGAACCTTTTCGTAGGTTTAGGGAGCAGATTTGTGAAGATTCACGCAAAATTTGATGCAGACAGGTTTTGCTGTTGTGAAGATCGCAGAGCCGTTCCGACAAAACCGTTACAAATAAAAGTTTGCACAATAGCTTAAAAGGGAGTAGATAGCACGAAGCTTAAAAGTAGACTGATTCATCAGGCTGGGTTACAGTGAATGGCAGCAGCATATGCAATAGAATTGCCTTGTATAATCAAAATGCGGACAGTCTGAAACAGGAACATGAAATTAGGGGCTCAATGAAAACAGAAACATGAACATAAGTCTGTGGAATTAGCCAGCTTGACATCACCCTTCTTCTGGAGTCCAATTCAAGTTAACGTTTGGCTAGACTGGTTTAAGTCAGGATCTAGTAGCGATTAGGATTATAAACAAATACCTGTGCGATAAGATTGTTAATCTTGACTCTACAATAAGCGTCGAGTTTTAACCTAAATTGTCCTTAGCGGTAGCAACCTCAAAAAGGGATCGAATTCGCTGGTAACTGTCACGGGAAAGGAAATTCCCGTTTATCAATCAAACCTCCACATTAAGTTGATAGTCCTTCGCTTCCAAATGTTCTTATTCTTTATTGAGAGAGAAAAAAAAAAGCTTTTACCGACGCGGAAAGTGAATGTAGCGTGCTGAGTTCAATTTCCTGTCGATCCTGTGTCATTCATTCCACGCGTATGCCTATGAAAAACACATGAATTTGTCGTAAGTTGTTATTTACTTGGCAATACTGACAGAATAGGATTATTATATGTATAATAAATAAATTATTAAATTGAGCTGGCAATCAGTCTAGGAGAGAAAAGAAAAACAATTCTGTATTCAATATCAGCTTGAAGTGTTATGGGCTCTGGCAGGTTATCTTGCCCGAGACACACCAATGCTAGTCCGGCTGTAGTATTTGTAGTGACTCTACGAACTTAATGAATTACGGGACATATGGTTACCATTGATGCAAAGTTCTTATTTATTTAGATAGATAGATATATAGATTGATAGATATATAGATTGATAGATATATAGATAGATTGATAGATAGATAGATTGATAGATAGATAGATAGATAATGAACTGATATATATATATATATATATATATATATATATATATATATATATATATATATATATATATATATATATATATATATATATATATATAAGCTGAATGAGTGAGAAAGCAAACTGTCATATCAAAACTTGCCTGAAGTCGGTTGGCCACCGTCAAAAGGTATCAAGCACTAGTTATCACTATTGTTATGGCCGCAGCACACGTGGAGCGCCTACAAACATAATCAGTTACAGGACTAATATGGGTATGAAGCAAATAATATCCAATTGCGATAATTTTATTGTAGGTTTTTGATGAAATTCAAGTAGAAATGGATCGTCCAGTGTCAGGTATTAATACAAGTGATACGGAGAGAATCGTACTAATGACTTTACTATAGGATTACAGCGAAAATCAGAAAGAAAGAAATTATCAGTGGTCAGGAATTAATGTAATTGATGCCGACAGAAGTGGGGTATTATATGCACAATGTACATATATTTCTCACAATTTTACTATAGAATTACTTTAAATATAAGTAACGGATTGTCTTTGATCAGGAATTATTTCAAGCGATACTGGCAGAAGTGAGGTATTATATGGATAATGTAAATGCATTTCTAACGATGTTACTAGAGAATTACTTTAAATATCTTTAAGGAAGGTATTGTTTGTGATCAGGAATTAATGCAAGCGATACTGACTGGAGTGAGGTATTATGTGCATAATGTAAATATATTTCTAATGATGGTACTAGAGAATTACTTTAAATATCTGTAAGAAAGGGATTGTCGGTGATCAGGAATTATTGCCAGCAATACTTGTATAATAGCATTATAATGGGTTAAAGAAATTAATTCATTACTCCTTTGGAAATGAAAAAAAAACGTGATGTTGTCTCTGGTCAAAAAATTAGATTGTTCAAATTTCTAGCAGGAAAATGGTATTTAGATATAAATAAAGAATAAATCACGTATAATTTTGGGGGATTGAAGAAAAAATATACTTTGTAGGTTTTTTACATCAATTTTATGTCATTAATTGCCTCTTAGCTATCTGATTTTAACACCAATTCACATAAGCGGCCATTTGTTTTGTTTTTTTTTGTTTCGTTTTTTTTTTTTTTTTTCTCGTTTTACTTTTGTTTTTGTTCTAGGCAATACCAATTTCCAATACGTTTTTTTTTATGAACATTTTTTTTTACATGTCGCCATATGTCTCTGTTCATGTATTAAAGTCACGACTTAAAGCGACATGCTTTTCCCTGTTTCATGAGTTTCTCTACCGCTCGACCACCGGCGTCTGGACATTTTATATTGGACAGAAGCAACGCATATATTGAAAGCGGAATGATGATGCGTTCATTGATCTTCAAATCAAGAAAAATAGAGAAAATAAATACGAAGTTTTTTTGTTTTTTTTATATATATCTTTCTGGTTTTCCTTTCTTTTTCTTTTGTTAACTGTTAGCATTATGTATCGCTCGATTGTTTCTCGTTATTCTAATCATGACTTCCATTTTTTCTAAGAATGAGACTGAGACCGTGATACCACTTATCATTATTGTGGTCGTCAACGCCATTTTTTTAAATATATTTTTCAGTCCTTCCTTTTTTGTCTACTGTTTCTTATTTTTTTCATTGGCCTCTTGATTGATTTTAACAATACTTAGCTTAGAACAGTGTCCTTTTTTTTTCTTTTTTGTCTTTTAATTTCTTTTTGGGAATTTCTTTCATTCAGTTTTTCTTGGATGATTATTTTCTTTTTTGAATATTATTTCCTTCACTAGATTTTTTTCTAATATTTAGGATTATCTTTGAATTTATTTCATTTGTCTATTTTTTTTTTTTTTTTTTCTTTTAATTTCTGTCACTCATTTTTTTTTTTTTTTTTTTTTTTCGGTGCCTTTTCTTACTTTCAATCTGTCGATGTTCTTTGTTACTTCATGTTTTCGTTTTTGGGACTTATTCCTTCATTTTCATTATCTTTGTTTCTTGTAATATTTTTTCTTTCATGATATCCTCTGACTTTTTCTTTCTATCTTTTGTTATTCCTTCTCACTTTTCAGTTTTTTTTTTTTTTTTTCATTTTACATTTCCTACTTTTCGGATTTTCTTCCCTTCTTTAAAAGATTCTTTTAATATGAAGATTTTTCTTGATTTTTCTTCCTTGAAGTTTTCCTAGTTGTAGTTATTTTCTAACTTTTGAATTTTTTCCTTTTGAATTTTTTGAATTTTCTTTATTATTAGATTTTCATTCTTCTATTTTATTTTATTTCTTTTCTTTTATTTTCATTCTTCTTTTTAATTTTTAATTTTTTTTCTTTCTTATTAGTTTTTCATTCTTCCTTTTTAATTTTAATTTATTTTGAATTTTCGTTCATTTTAGATTTTCGTAACTTTTATATCTTTTAGAAGTTACTTTCTTTTTGAATTTCTTACTCTTTTTTAATATTCTTTCTTTTCGATTTTTCATTTTGAAACATTTTTCTTTGAAAATTTTCTTTTGCATTTTCTTTCTTTTTAGATTCTTTCTTTTTATTTATTTATTTATTTTTTTTGGTATTTTTTTTCTTTTGGTATTTTCTTTTAGATTTCATTCTTTTTTTTTTCGAATTTTTCTTTATTTCTTTCATTTTGAATTTTCTTTCTGTTGGAATGTTTCTTCCTATTTATTGCCATGTTACTTTGAACACTTTTTTCGTTCATTTCCTCTCCCTTGAATGTTCTTTTTTTTTTGTTAAGCAGTATCGAGTCCGGGTACGTAGCCGGGTACCAAATACTTACAATCCGAAATATGATATGGCTTTAAATAACCAACAAATGGTTCATAAACAGTAAAACGACAAATCAATCAATCAATTTTATTTTCTTACATTAAATTCTGTGTTTTTCTTATTTATTTTCTGTATTGATACTTACTACTCATTGCTTTTAAGACACAATGTCGAATTAATGATAAGACAAGGAAGATGTTCTTGGAACAGTTAAAATCACTGGCGCTGATTTAAAATGCACAGGTATAAAGGCACTTAGTCTTATCCAGCTGGTGTTTGTTTTACCATTTTTAATATATTAGTTCTTATGTTGCCTTGCTTTTTCTTCTTGTGCTTTTTTTTTAAAAGACCTCACTTGTCAATAAATCTAACATCAGTTTGGACTAACCTCTAACTTCTATTTCATTTTTTTTCAATTATATGACTTGGCATATATATATATATATATATATATATATATATATATATATATATATATATATATTATTTCTTATCTTGAACAGGTTTGTCTCATGCATTTCATTACAAACCTCACTTTTCAATAAATCTGACATCAATTTCATTTCTTATCAGTTATATGACTTTATATATATATATATATATATATATATATATATATGTGTGTGTGTGTGTGTGTGTATTAGTTCTTATCTTGGCCCCTTTTGTCTTCTTATGCATTTCTTTACAAATCTCACTTGTCAATAAATCTGACCTCGTTTTCATTTGTTATTAATTACATAACTTAATTTGATTTTTATATATTAGTTTTTTGTTTGTCGCATGCATTTTCTACAAACCTTTCTTGTCAATAATCTGACCTCGTTTTCATTTGTTATCAATTATATGATTTTATTTGATTTTTATATATTTTGTTTTTAACTTGGCCCGCTTTGTCTTCTTACGCATTTCTTTACAAACCTCACTTGTCAATAAATCTGACCTCGTTTTCATTTGTTAACTAATGTATGACTTGTCTTGTTTATTTTGTTTTTTGTTTATTTATTTTAAAGCCTTTCCCATTGTTTAATCTCTTTTTTGTTTTGTCTTCTTTTCTATTCCTGCCATGAGATTTTTTTAAAAAAATGTCCCTTTTTACGATCATAAGAACAGTTACTCTCTTTTTCTATTATTCTTTTCTTTCTTTTTTTTTTTTACTTTTCTCTCTTATTTTTGCATTTGTTTCTTTTACAGATGCTCTCATACATATTTTCAATGCCATAACAAATAACGTTCTTATTCATTACTTATTACTTGAATTGGTTATTCCTGTTGCTTTCTTTCGTTTTGAAAAAATGGTTTTCTCGAATATTGCTGTCTTGAAACACATTTCTTAACTTTGTTTTTCCATTTCTATTTTGAATAGTACATATCAATTTGCTTTTTATTAGGTTGGTGCAAAATAATGACGTAATAATGTCGTTTTTTTGACGTATTTTTAACGTCAAAAAACGACATTATTACGTCATTATTTTTGCACCAACCTAATAGATACTTATATATTTTGCCATCATTCATTTACAGAAATATAGCATCCATCGCTATTTTCTGTCTTTCGGAAACCTACTCTTCTATTTTCCTTTCTTCTCACTAACGTCTCCTACCGTAGCTCTGTAGCTTACGTAGAAGACCAGCGTGGTAAACCCTGTCAAATGCCTTCGACATATCTAGAGCCTCGAGATTTTCCCTTCTTATCAAGAACTTGATATCCATATTCAGTGGTGGCCGTTATCACATCAGCAGTAAACCGGGTAAAACAGGAGCCATATTGTTTGTCAGATAGTAGTTCGTGAGAGGAAAGATGTTTAACCAATTCAGCATTGATTAAAGCTTCGAATACTTTGACGAATATAGTTTTGAAAGACATTTCTTAACCTGGCTTTTTCCTTTTCTACTTAAAATATCTCAATTTTTTTTTTTTTTTTTTTTTTTTGTGGGAGGGACGTCTATCAATTTTATTGTGATTCATTTATCTAAACGTAACATTAATCACCATTTTCCGTCTTTTCGATACCTGCACTTTAATTTTTCTTTCTCCTCACTAAAGTCTCCTAATTTTCTTTCACTCTCAGTTACCCCTTGCATTATCGCC
This sequence comes from Acanthosepion lycidas, assembly GCA_963932145.1. NCBI lineage: Eukaryota > Metazoa > Mollusca > Cephalopoda > Sepiida > Sepiidae > Acanthosepion > Acanthosepion lycidas. Next base: position 50,813,221 of record OZ010585.1, read on the forward strand.
TTGCTTAGCGTGGCGAGGCACAAGGCCGAAAATATGGAGCATCCAGTAACTGTTCTAGCGAGACAAGCTTGCTAACACCTTACTTAGGGTGAAATGATTTAAAAAAAAATCTATTCATCTTCTTATTTAGTTATTTTTTTAATAATACACCTTCCTTTCTTGTCTATGCTCACTCTATCTGCTTTTCGTTGAAACGATTATCTTCTCTAAAGTTCATTTTATGCATTTCTTAAAAAATCGGTGTCTGTCTTTGTCGTTTCAAGAGGAAATACGCTGTCCATGGCAGGTGAGATTACTTATAAGAAGCAGAAAAATGTCTTCCTCTCTTTACATGAAACCATTTTTTCTCCTTCTTGGAGACGCTAAATCGTGACAGTAGTTTATTTTCTCTCGTACTGGTTTAATATTCTGTATGATGAGCGGGAAAGATCTACCACTAAATGGTGACATTGCTTATTCGTTCATAACTACGTCTCACTTTACCACAGCCTTGATTCAAAATTAAAAGAAAATCCAATCAAATCTAAACATAATAGAATTTCTCAAACTAAAGAGAAAACGTACGGATATGATTTCATTGTCTTAATGTTTATAAATATACAAAGAGTAGATGTAGATATATAATGAGTCATATATCAGTCTTAGAAATATAGAAAAAGAGAGAGAAAGATAATAGTCTTAGATAGACAGATAAATATATAGTTTTATTATGTAAACATTATTTTTAGTGGATACCCCTATTTGAGTAGAGGCTTCGTTGTTTTTTTAAACTGTATTTTATTTCGGTTACCGACGTGAATATTTGAGGAAACTTATTAAAGAAAAGGTGACCTTTGGAAGGATTCGAACCTGAGTCTCCCTTTGCAGGGAAACCATCTTATAGATTGACACATTAAGGTCAGAATGATAAAACTATTTCATTTTTTTTTATTAAATCCGATAATATTTGTTTGTTGGGTTGACGTCTTCCGGTCGGAATGGAAGAACAAAACTATTATTATTATTATTATTAACGCTGTTAACGTCTTCTGGATTTGAAATAAGTTTAATCCGTGTCTACCTCGTTGATTTTCTATTCTAGCGCGTGTACCGAATTATGTTACCATACATTTTGCAATAATCGGTGATATTATTCAAGAAGACGCCATCTTAGAACTTGGAGGCGAAACGTAGCACCCTGAGCTTCCCCTTTTTTTCAGATTATTTATCCTACTAACATGTATATAGGGTTATATATTTATGGGTGTATAGTCGAGTGATTAGAACGTCCGTTTTCTGACCATGAAACCTGAATTCGAATCTCAATATGTTCGATTTGTCAGGCTTCCAGATGTTAAGATCTGGAAGGGGGATGATCCCAGCGTGCGGCACCTTTGGAAAGTGCTTGAAAACCATACCACGGATTGACCCAAGCCTTGTGTGTGAAATTGGGAAAACGGATCAATTGGAGCCGTCTATGATAGCATGAACTCACAAGTCATCGTGAACGAGGATTTGAGTGTGTTGTTCAGATTGTTGATCATTCTAGATAACACGCTCTCTCCCAGTAACTGTAACTTTATTATCCACATGTTAGCTCTTTGGGTGTTGAACACACACAAATCTGTCTGAGCGAGAGTCTGCAATAGGGATTGAGTAGCCGCCCTAGTAGACAGGTATCCTCGAATACGAGTGGCCAGCTATTATTATTATATTTATAACTAAAAATATTTAGCAAGAAGCTTGGATTTGTTTTGTTTTTCAACTGCGAATGGAGAGAGATCTATTTTGAATAAAATCTTCGTTTAAACTTTTTGTTTCTGTTTTCTGTTCATTTTTAATTTTTTTCGAATTCAAGAGGTTTGTGCAAACAGACATACAATTCAGCATAAAATATTTAAATTCAGCATAAAATATTTAAAAAAAAAATAAGACAACTGGTTTCTCAATTTAGCCACCAGGCGTCGGGAATGAAAATATTTTTTTTCTAAACGCACGTTCAGAGCACCCTACATTTTTTTTTTTAACTATTATATAAAATAAACTAGTGGTCTGGGTGAAAAACCTCATATAATAGCCACCGAAATCCTAACGAATTGTCTCTGCAAGAATCAGTTCAAGAATATTTTTTTTCATCTGGGCCTCTTTAGTTTAGGATGACAGCCTGTTAAAAATTGACTTCCGTTAATTCAGCTTAAATTCAAGGGATTCATATAAGATTTACATTAATCCTTCATCCTGCTGATCATAATGCAAGAACCAATAAATAAATAATAACTGAAAAATTTTGATTAACAGAAAGCGATTTGGGGGGAAAATGGAAGAAAGTCTTGGAGTGTATTCACAGCTCCAGGCGACAATGTTCAATATAGTTTCTATAAAATAGTTTTCACGATTTTTAAATGGATGCAAACTGAAAGAAAAGCTGATAAAAAAAAGAATCAAAACGTTGGGTAAAATGGTGGTTATTTTCTGCAATAAAGTAACCTGAAAAAGAAAAATTACAAAGTAACAGATTTCCGGAAAGTCATTAAAACCATTCTGTTGAGGTATCAAGAAATTAGATAACACACACACATACATATATATATATATATATATATATATATATATATATATATATATATATATATATATATATATATATATATATATATATATATTTGTACAAAATGTGGGTGTTATCTACTAAAATTTTCCTTCTGCTAATATTATTTTGCTTATTACAACAGCTCTTCAGAGTTTTTCTTTGCAAATTCTTCAGGTTGTTGTAATAAACAAAATATTAGTATAAGAAAAATGTACAGTTGATACCACCAAAAATTTATACAGGACAAAGCGCAAAGATATATCCCAAATTCTGGAGGTTGTTGTAATATTCAAAATAATATTAACCCGCACACACACACACACATACACACAATCACACACACACACACGTATATATATGTGGGGGTTATTGATTGTTGGAGCATCCGCTACGAAACTCTGGAGTCGGGGTGCTGATAAGAGCACAACAATCAGCTAAGTCACATTCTTTATATCAGTATTAATTCTTTCTCTCTCTCTCTCTCTCTCTCTATATATATATATATATATATATATATATATATATATATATATATATATATATCTATATATATATATATATATATATATATACGCATACACACATACATACGCACACACACACACACACACAAACATATATATATATATATATATATACATATATATTATGAAATTGGACAAAGTCCGACAATTATTTTAAGACATTTTTTATGTTTATACATTCTTTTTATAGATACAAATATTCAAGTAAATGTTCTGTTTATAATCAACAGTATTAAATATATATATATATATATATATATATATATATATATATATATATATAAATGTACCTGGAATAACGTTTCGGTTTCAAGTCATAGTAAAAACTCTACAAGGAATATGTTAGTAAAAGTTCAAGGGTAAAATCGAGCATGAGTACTCGACACATTCCATGTTCGTGACAATTAAACCAATCATTAGACGCTTAAAATGAAGTTCTATTTTTAAATGAATCTTTTAGTAACGTTTAATAACGCGTATGCTTGTTACGTTTTTAAAAACGAACTTAAAAAAGCCATCTTGCACTAGAGATAGCTCTGTCCTCATAACATTAAGCTGAGACGTCTCCCCGGTGTCGCTGCAACAAATGTGACGTCTGCCTAGCCGCGTCCGTCGTGCTATCCTGTCCTGTGACGACCAACTGGCTTGGTATTGGTCGCGGCACCAAATGTGACGTTCTAACCTTTTGGTGATTCGGATGGGAATCTGGTTAGAAAGGCTATCAGCCTTGTCGTTCCCAGCTCGCCCCCAACGTCTGGTTACCGAAGTAACTGTTTTGATTTCCAGTCTAACCTACCGATGTTGTGAATTGATCTTAGGCAGACGAAATCAATTAGTCGCCGGGCCATAATGCAAGCCGAGTTCGATCAAGGGCAACACCGCACAAGTATATGTAAAAGAAAAGAAAATAATAACTCGAAAAGTTCAAATGTGTTAAAAAAGGATAACAATATTTTATATATGGTTGCTGAATACAGGACTGCGTCTACTTCCCAACCCGCTATATGGATTCGTGACACTTTGTGTTTGTTAGGCGAGTCTTAACATCTTAAGTTGTTTGTTCTTTAAGAAACTGGTTCTTGGTGTATCTTCAGGTGATATTCGTAAAACTTGTTTTGGTGGTGTGAGTCTAAGTCGTTCTTCAAAAATAAATTGTTCTTGTTTAGAAATTGAGTCGTGATTTGCGTGGAATCTTTCGGCCAGGTTTCTGCAGGGCGGGTGCAACTCCAACTGCGAACTTGAACTCGAAATGGTTTTCAGTCGTTGCGGGTGGGCTTGTCGGGGTTTGAGGTTCCTTGATAATTCTAAACCCACAATCCACTTCTTTGTTTTCGGTCAGGAAAATTTTATTATTTTCCATTTTTGGAAGTATTTCCTCTTCCCACCTTCTTCTTTGGTAACTCACCATGCCCTCAGAGGGTATCAACGGGTTTCCTCTCTCTCTCACAGTGGCATCTCACACCTATCCCTTCAGGATGGCGCAATAGGCCTCCTCTCCTTCTTCACATGATTACCTCCGCCTAACGCTCATGCCACCATTCAGCCAATGGGCGCTCAGCAGAGTGGGTGTGGGCAGACTAGCCTCGGTTTAAAAATCTTGCTCAAAGAAAAAAAATTATCTTCCTTTTTCTTTTTTCTTTTTCTTTTTCTTTTCTTTCTCTTTCTTTCCTTCTGCCCGACCACAAACCCTTGGACTTTTATCTTAGCCAAATGTCACTTGGACTTTATCACCCGGGGCCTTCGCCAAACAAGTGGGTGGTCAATTGGACGTATTTGCATTCTTGGTGCCAATTACTGATCCGATAAAATAGTTTCGCTATTATAGCCAGCCCTGATAATAACCAGATGCTCCTCTCAATGATATTCTGCATATAGACAAAGGCTTAATCTTTCCTTCATGGTGGTCAGCGGACATTTTTGCTTTTCTCGGACAGTGCGTGCTTAATTAATTTTTATTTTTATCTCTTTAGAATTCTTCGGGAGGTCTCTTGTCCAACTTGAAACAATCTTTTTTTATCATTGCCATGGGCAGATTGTATATATCTTACTCGCCGCCCCGTAACACAAATCAGATTAAATTCTGTGTTTTACCTTCACGACAATGGAAATAAAAATCTTATTACTTTTCCCCACCAGAAAAACAACACCACTCAGTGTCTTTTTCGTGATGGCTTCTTATCACCTAAATTTAATTCTCGACTTTCTTTTTTATTCTTTCTTTCTAGCGACGTAAATAGTGTCACAAAGCACTATATAGTCAAAAGCGATAATTAAAATTATATTATTGGTTAATAAATTAATTATGTGATTTTAATATATATATATATATATATATATATATATATATATATAGAGAGAGAGAGATAGATAGATAGATAGATAGATAGATAGATAGATAAATACAGAGATATATATAGATATAAATATCGATATATAGATATATTATAAATTCACTTATTTAAAAATGTGGTAGAATTAAATTAAAGTCCCTAGTTCTGTTTCATTTTCAAGCGAATTTTGGAAAAAGAAAATTCAATTGTACTATGTACAATATGTGGCACAAGGTTAAAAGTGGTTATTGAGGAAAAAGTCGGTCTTCGTATGTCTTAATTTTAAAAATTAGCTAGCCACAAACACTGACCCTAACATACAAGCAATAGTCCTGACACCTAAACAGCACATTCTCACCTACCTTTCTTACAACATCCACCATAATACCTAATGTCTCTATGAAATCCTAGCTAGTCCTTATATGTACATTTCATTGTCTGTTCGGGGAGGGGAATATAACAACAATTTGCAAATCCCCGATGAGTATATACAATATGAATAAATTCTATTTTGCATAAAAACAAGACAAAATAATGTTAGTAATAAAACCCTCCACAAGCGAATTTTGGAATAACTTATTTTGAAATTTATTGAGTTATATAAGGACATACATTTATAATATTAGTTTCTATGGATACGGGGAAATCCAGTCATTTTAACAAGGGGTAGTAGGATATTCTTTTTCACTGAGACAACTATTGTATCAAAAATTATGCGTTACTTTTTCACCTCTTTTCGAAAGTAACTCATCCATTCGAGTTAAGTCGAGTTCTTCCTCTTTGATCTTATCCCCGAGTCGACTGGGCTTCTCCGTCGCGCCGAGTTGTCCACCAAAATCAAATGCATGCGAATGGCCTCGTCAAATTCGCTTTTTATCCACAGTCATCTACAACACGACTGCCACCATGCTAGAGAAAAGAATTAAGGAGAGAGTATAATGATGCCGATGCGAGCAAGAGCCGACACAACAATATATATATATATATATATATATATATATATAATATTAATTCCATTTACCGGCCCGAATGCTCCAGCAATTTTGTAGAAAATATGTGCTTCTCTGACAGGAATCGAACCTGTAAACCCAAAGGTAACCCTTCATTTGATCTGATGTGCTTTTATTCATTCAGTTAACTTACCATCTACAGTTTTTGTTATTTCTTGTTTTAAGCTGTTGTACGTTTTCTTTTAATTTGCCAAATCCGTTTAGAAAGCATTGTGCTGTTCGTGTATTTACTGTTTGTAAAGGTAGTTTTGTGTGCTTGATTTCTCTTTTTCAAGTGTCCTTCAGTTAAGTATATTTCTTTGTTCGTTATCACCTGATTTTGCAGTGGCTTGTTATATTAAATTGTTTTGTAAGCAATTGCTATTTAAGGGACATAGGTTCTTTGCTCTGCAGTTACAGGTGGGTTTGATTTGTGTGGATGGTTTATTAGTTATTTTTCTGTTGAATTTTTTATGATTTGTGTCATGTTCTCGGTGCAATTGTAGCTGATCTTTATTGTGTTTCTGTTGAATATATTGTAGAGGTCTATTTCATAATCATTTTAGCTTCGGTGAAGATGGTTTCTTTGTTATAAATTATCAGATAACCTGTGGTTAATTGATTATGTGAGTAAATTGATTATTGTTGGCGGATGATTGGAATGTATGTTAATGCAAAGTGGATTGTCGTTGGGTTTTCTATAGGATTTATTAGTACCATTTCTAAAGCTGATTGTGAGATATACGAAATGTTCTACTTTATGTTGGGTTTTAATATCGAATCCGATATTATGGAAATTTTTACGATTATTTTTGTTCTTGTCTGATTTTTTGTCTGTTACAGTTTCTTAGAACGATGATATCGAAGTCTCTATTGAGGTGTATATCATTTTTATGGGTTATTCTACTTAGTTCATGTAGTAAACACAAAACGCATGAAACAGACTGTCACCGCTTGTTGTTGATATCAGTGTCCAATTTTTGTCTATCTACATTTATCTATCGATACACACACACACACATATATATATATATACATTATGATATATATATATATATATATATATATATATATATATATATATATATATATATATATATATAGTCATCCATAGACAGACTGTTTCGCTGTATCACAGTTCATCAGTGTGGCTAGACGCCCGGTTGCCTCTAGCTAGAATTGAAACCCGACTGAATTGGCGTTAGTCGAGGATTCTACTACTAAGCCGTTGGCACACGGCAGGGATGAAGGTGATTTTAAGCGTATTTAATTTTAGATAAACACAGAGTGACTGAGAGAACTCGATTCGATTTACCGAAGAGCCATGCATTATTAGCCGTAATAGTCACTGTTTACAAACTCACACTTCGTCCCCAGAGAGCTCAACCGAAATAAACTTTTCAGGAGCATATATATCATCAACATCATCATTTGATAACACACTGGAGGTGTTGAAACAACATGGTTATTTTTGTAGTGATTTTATAACATATTTATGTTATAATTTTTAAATAAATAATTATATTCGCTCTACTCTGTATTGAGCACTCTTTTTAAGAATAGTAATTGTCGGTTATTGGAATTTATACACTTGGATATATATATATATATATATATATATATGAAATATACTAGGAAAATGTGCCTTCTTCACAAAAGGGAAATAAAACCCCGCTGGTTTCTCTGTGGCTGAGCGGTCTAAAACACACTGCATTAAAAGATGGATTCTCATCATTCGAACATTATCGGTGAGCACATTTTTGTAATTAGGTCAATAAATGTAATACATAGTGTATTTAGGAAATGAACAGGGTGTCTATTTCAAACGGGTAGCCACTGAAAAATGAAACGTTTGAAGTATATATATATATATATATATATATATATATATATATATATATATATATATGTCCATAAATATGTATATATGTACTTATTTTACATGTCTGAATTGTTTTTCTTTTATTTTAATTGAATTCAGCACACGTAAAGCAGTGAAGCAGTAAAGACACGAGGGGTTACAGGGTGTGAAAGAATTATTAAACAGAAACATTACTGAGGAGCAAGAACAATACAAGTGTAATACGCAAGACATTAGATAATGCTTAACATTGCATTTAAATTTTTGATGATCGAAATTTTTCTTGAAAGCATAAAGTCGGAAGATATTTCCACGTGCGAGAAATGCAAGAAAAGAAACTGTTTGCATAGAACATACGGTTACATCTAGCTAATTAACCTGTAAACCAATGGGACCCAGTTGCTATTCTAGCACTGTGCTTACATTCATAAAGTCTAATTACGACAGGGAATCTCTCATACGAACAGTTACCATAAAAGTATTTATATAAAAGGCACAGGTAAGCAAATTTACGGCGGCGAAAAGTGACGGAAGCCTCGACGCCATGTCAGAATTGCTGATTCGTTTTTGGATTTTATCAAGTTTCAAACTAAATATAACTTTTCTGAAATATTTTCTTTATATATATATATATATATATATATATATATATATATACATATATATATATATATATGTGTGTGTATATGTGTGTGAGAAAGATATAGAGAGAAAGATGAGAGAGAAGAAGTGATATAAGTGATTGTATATGTATATAAATGAAAAATGTCCCAGGATATAAATTAACAAACGGCCATTAAAATACTTTGTACACACACACACACACTCACTCACACATACAAACGCACACACACATATATATATATATATATGCGTATGTGTGAGTTTGTACACAGATTTGTATTTACATGTAAAAACGTAACATATACATACACACGAGAGATATGAACTTAATTTCATACATTGAACATCTATATAAATTAGTACGTAATTCCACTACTATATATACATACATACATACACACACACACACACACACACATACACACACATATATATATATATATATATATATATATATATATATATATATATATATATATATATATATAAACAGGTAAGGTAAGATAGATAAGTATAAACATATATATTTCTTATTCTTGAGGTGTATATGTTAAAAAGCTTTCCCTTTCGTGTTTTCTCCGGTGACTTTTATCTCCTTCCAAAGATCAAGGAAGTGCAAGATACACACAGAAAAAAAAAGTGCGCAGGTTGGCAGGCATCAGAATTGAACTTTTTGTTAAGAATGTCCTGCGTGCATGTCTGTAGCAAGAGTAATAGAATGAAATGCGCCAAAATGACAATTCCATTGGTCGTCGTCAGAAGAAAAAGATTCAGAGAAAGTTATTCATGCAGATAAAAAAGATCCTTCGTTACTTTTCTTTAACTTCACTTCTATATTTTATGTAAATGAATCACACTTTTCCTTATTTCTATATATCAGTCTAAGTGAACTCAAATCTATCAATTTTGCAAAATAACTAAGTCTGTATATATAACATAGTAGGCATTTGTAATGCAAATATTTGTCTATATATATATATATATATATATATATATATATATATATATATATATATATATATATATATATGAATATATATATATATGATCAAATTTATATCATGTTCACACACACGGACTCACAAACACACATGCACACACACACACAGACATATATATATATATTCAGCTGTATCATTTATATTTATATCAGTCTAAGTGAACTCAAATCTATCAATCTTGCAAAATAACTAAGTCTGTATATATAACGTAGTAGGCATTTGTAATGCAAATATTTGTCTATATATATATATATATATATATATATATATATATATATATGATCAAATTTATATCATGTTCACACACACGGACTCACAAACACACATGCACACACACACACACACAGACATATATATATATATTCAGCTGTATCATTTATATTTATATCAGTCTAAGTGAACTCAAATCTATCAATCTTGCAAAATAACTAAGTCTGTATATATAACGTAGTAGGCATTTGTAATGCAAATATTTGTCTATATATATATATATATATATATATATATATATATATGATCAAATTTATATCATGTTCACACACACACGGACTCACAAACACACATGCACGCACACACATGCACGCACACACACACAGAGACATATATATATATATATATATATATATATATATATATATATTCAGCTGTATCATTTATATTTATATATTTCATTCTGTTTCTTTTTATCTATCTATCTATCTATCATTATATTCATTATCTATCTATCTATCTATCATTATATTCATTATCTATCTATATATCTATCTATCATTATATTCATTATCTATCTATCTATATATCTATCTATCTATCTATCTATCTATCTATCTATCTATCTATCTATCTATTCGTGTCTGTCTATTCATAGATTTTTATCTTTAGTTAGTTTGGCAGAGATTGTCACCAGTGATGTAAATATATAAAATATTTCTTTAAATCTCCTATAAATGTGAAACCAATATTCATTACCTTTATACCAAAATAAATAAAAATTGTAAATTAATATCACATAAATGTGTTTTTCTTGTTCAATATATATATATATATATATATATATATATATATATATATATGAAGAAATATAGTTTTAAGGTGTGCTATATTTGTGGGATAAAGAGCTCAATATCAGAGATAGAGCGTATATAAATATAAAAGTGAACATTGAAGTCTACACTCAGAGACGACAAGCCACCTGACAATTGCGTCCAGCATGGAACAACCTGTCGCCTATGAGTGTTGACTTCCTTGTTCACTTTCATATATATATATATATATATATATATGTATGTATGTATGTATGTATAGTGGTGAACCATGCACCAAGAAAAGGAAAATGGCCATCTTAATGCGACTTCAGTATGTATATATATATATATATATATATATATATATATATATATATATATATATATATATTCAGTTCGACATTCAGACCACCTAAAGAAGGCCGGAGCGTACAACGGCCGAAACGTTGTGATAAACATGGCGACAAAGATATATTATGTGTAGTCTGGCATACGTTATTTTTGGTAACTTTGTGTTTTAATTTTAAATCCGTTGATAAGGACAAAAAATATATTAAGGAAAAAAGAAATAGATCGCTATTTTAACGAACCTTGAAAAGCAGCGGTTTTCTAGCGTTGCTTCCCCCATGCAACCATTTCATCATGTGTCAGAATGCCATTCTCCCCCCCCGCCTTTCAATGTGACATTGCAGATAGGACAAATTCTATAACTGTATTTCTCCCCACCCTCGCCCTAAACATAATGTTGCCATAATTCACCCCTGAAAATCCAAAATTCATCCCTGAAAATCCAAAATTCACCCACTTTGGTGTGAATTTCACCCCTGCTTTTTATTTTGTTTGTTTTTTTAAAAAACCTGTTGTAAAAGTTGTTTCACCCTCCTGCTACCTTCATTCAACCTCCTACCATCTCTACCTTCAAAACCATCCCAATGTAGTGACTCCACCGAATTTGGGATGTATTTCTGTCGGCTATAATTTTCACTAACTCATCATTTATATCATGTTTGCCAAGAATCATATGAAATTCCAGTTGCAAGTGATTGAAATTTAATAAAGCCTTTTCTGGTCATTCAATCAAATTATTTATTAAATGTTTTTCTTATTTCAAATATACAGACTAATAATAAAATCTCTGTAAAATGCCGTTTGTCCGTTAGCAGTTGTACATAATTTAAATGATAATTCCGTGGAGAACTTACATCAATTTCATATTTTTGCAGGTAGAAACGTATAACAATGTAAATATCAAAATTACTAAATTAAATCAAATATTTCAGTGAATGTTTTATTTGTTAAATTATGTTGCAAATTTGTGGCAAGTAAAAATAGTTGTGGGCAAGTAAAAGTAGAAATGATAGAATTTTTGTGACGGGGAAAAGATTATTATTATTATTATTATTATTATTATTTTATTTCCTTTGATTTCTGATGTGTACTCATTTCTTTCTGGGTCCCGCCAGGGACCTACGGGCAGAAATGGCCTCATGGCATTCTCCACTGGAAAAAAAATTACATAGATAAAGCCCTTCGTAAGGTGTGGACTGTACTCGTCAGAACAATTTTTTATATTTCTTTAAGGCATGGACTTCCAGGAATCCCTTCTATTAGTCTACTGGAATGTTTTCCAACCAATCATAGGCCTCAAACTACAACAGGGATTGTTGATGTTCCCATATGCCACATTTTTGAGATTTCGATTTCAAGGTCCTTGTATTTTGATAGCTTTTTGAATATCTTCAAAGATACAGTGCAGTCTGCAGGGACTGCCATATCAATAAGGAGGCTCCTTTTTTGTGTGTGATCTCCCATTATTATTATTGTTATTATTATTATTAATTTTTTTTCTTTGATTTCTGGCGTTTACACATTTCTTTCCGGGTCCCGCCCAGGGACCTAAGGTTAGAAATGGCATCACGACACTCTCCACTGACAAAAAAAAAAAAAAATACATAGATAAAGCCCTTCGTAGAGTTTGGGCTGTACTTGTCAGAAGAATTTTTTGTATCTCCTTGAGGCATGGACTTCCAGGAATTCCTTCAATTAGTTTACTGCAATCTTTTCCAACCAGTCCTAGGGTTCCAACTACAACAGGGATTGTTGATGTTCCCATATGCCACATTTTTGAGATTTCGATTTCAAGGTCCTTGTATTTTGATAGCTTTTTGAATATCTTCAAGATACATTGCAGTCTGCAGGGACTGCCATATCAATAAGGAGGCTCCTTTTTTGTGTGTGATCTCTCAATATTATTATTATTGTTGTTGTTGTTGTTGTTATTATTATTATTATTATTATTATTATTATTATTATTATTATTATTATTATTTTCTTTGATTTCTGGCGTTTACACATTTCTTTGCGGGTCCCGCCCAGGGACCTAAGGTTAGAAATGCATCATGACACTTTCCACTGACAAAAAAAAAAAAAAATTACATAGATAAAGCCCTTCGTAGAGTGTGGGCTTACTTGTCAGAACAATTTTTTGTATCTCCTTGAGGCATGGACTTCCAAGAATCCCTTCAATTAGTCTACTGCAATCTTTTCCAACTATTCCTAGGGCTCCAACTACATGTTGATGTTCCCATATGCCACATTTTCGAGATTTCTATTTCAAGGTCCTTGTATTTTGACAGCTTTTTGAATATCTTCAAAGTTCCATTGCAGTCAGCAGGGACTGCCATATCAATAAGGAGGCACTGTTTTTGTATGTCTTTTTTGTTTTTAATAACAATATCTGGGCGGTTGGCCTTGATTGTTCTGTCAGTGTGTATTGTGTAATCCCATAGAATTGTAACAGGTCCTATCTCCGTAACCGGGTCTGCGTGGTGTTCATACCAGTTTCTTTCAGTTTCCTTCCCGTAGAAGTTGCAGATTGGCCCACTCTGTCATGTCGGGTTTTATATTCAGTGGGTGCCAACATCGTGCAACCTGATTCAAGATGATCAATCGTTTCTGGATATTTATCACAGAATCTGCATTTTGGGCTGACACAGTATTTTAGTATATGTGCTTGATAATTCCTAGTTAGCAAGCATTGGTCCTGCGCAGCAAGGATAAAACCTTCAGTTTCCGCTTTCAACCCTGCACTGCGTAGCCACTGATGGTTACGGGTTTTATCTACATCAGCTTGTTTGGTACGGGCAGAGTATTGGCCATGAAGTGGTTTATCTTGCCATCGCTTCTGTATCTGGTCGGTTGCATTCGTCTTTGCTGTCTTTTTTAAGTATTTTGCAGTTTCAGCCGGTGTATTGTGCTGAAGTTGCATCTCTACTCCCATTTGAAACTCCATTTTGAATTTGTTGGCTTCTTTCATTACGGAGTAAAGACGCTTACTACTTTCATGTTCCTTAACGCATACCATCATCAAGTCTTCTGCAGTTTCCAAGTATCTTTGGAGGCCAATTGTTGTAGTTTTGTAGGACAATTCTAGTTGAACTAATCCTCTGCCTCCTTCGGATCTGGGCACATACAGACGATCAACATCAGCTTTGGGATGATGCATGAGATAGCAAGTGAGAAGCTTTCTCGTTTTGGCGTCCATTCGCCTAATTTCAGCTATGGTCCAGTTAAGGACATTAAAGCTGTATTGTACCACACGGACAGCCAATGTGTTTATGACTGATATTCTGTTTTTTGAGTTTAGTTCAGTATTTAGTACCAGACGTACACGCCTTTAGTACTCTTTTCTTATTTTTTCCTTCATTTGGGGGTGTTGTATGCCATCTCCTTCGCTAATTCCTCGGTACTTATAAGCTTCATCATGCTCCAATTCCCTAATCTTTGTGACAAAATCTAAATCTATTAAGGGTGTTTCTGTAATTCTACCTTTCTTGAATGTTACTTTCGCACATTTATCTAATCCGAAGTCCATACCTCTGTCGTCACTGAAGTATTTTACAATATTGAGGAGGCCTTTCAACTCATTGTCGTCTTTGGCAAAGAGTTTGAGATCATCCATGTAGAGTAGGTGATTGGATATTTTCTTATTTATTTTGTAACCATAGCTACTGTTGTTCAGTTCATGTGTAAGAGGGATTAAGGATAAACAAAACAGAAGGGGTGACAGAGAGTCTCCTTGAAAGATTCCATGTCGGATATTCAGACGGTTGGATATGGCAGTGCCCCCGGTGTGACTAAGGTATAGTTTGGTGTTCCACATTCCCATGCTGTGCTTAAGGAAATTTAATACGACAGGGGAGACTTTGTACATTTCCAAAGTCTTAAGGTTCCAAGAATGTGGAACACTATCAAAGGCTTTACGATAATCAATCCACGCTGCACTTAGATTTCTGCGTCGTCTCCTGCAATTTTCCAGGATCATTTTATTTATCATAAGTTGATCTTTGCAGCCATATGAACCTCTTCTGCATCCCTTCTGTTCCAGCGGGAGAATGCTGTTTGTTTCGAAAAAGGAATAAGTACGGTTCGTCAGTACAGACGTGATCAACTTATAATTTGTGCAGAGACATGTTATAGGTCTATAATTTTTCGGGTCGTCTGTTTCAGTTGTTTTTTGTATGAGGTATGTAATAACTTCAGTAACCCATTCCGGGATTTTATTGGGGTTATTTACAAGCGTTGATAATGTTTTTGCAAGAATTCCATGGGTAGATGAGAGATGATACAGACAGAAATTGGGCAACTTGTCATTTCCTGGGGATTTCCATTTTTGGGATTTCGTTAGAGCTTGCCTAACATCATCTGTGGATATATTTTCCCATTCTTGCAGAGGTGTATCCAGCAGTCGTTCTTCTTCACGCCGTATCCATTTTGCATTTGGGTTATATTCCTTTGGGCTGCTCCAAATATTTTCCCAAAATGTCTGTACATTATCAATCGATGGTGGCCTTTCGACATGTATAGGTGTTTTTCCAATTTCCCTGTAAAATTTCTTAAGATCAGTTCGGAATATTTTATTTTGGCGATAGAACCTACAACGTTTTTCGTATCGTCTTGTTCTCTGTGCCTTTAGTTGAAGTTTCTGTTTCAGCATTTCCTTGATTGATGGAATATAAATTAGGGATTTAATGCTATATTTCCGCTTGATCTTTTTGGATTTACGTGTGGAAATATTAGGGTTTCTGGTGAGCTCATCTAATATAGAAAGCTCACATCTGATTTGTTTTATTTCTCGTATCAGTTTGGTTTTCCAAGCTGGTTCTCTGTGTCTGTTAATTTTATTTATTGTCTTGACCCCAAGCTTCCGAGTCGCTGCTAGAGCTGTTGCGTATATGACGTTATTAACTTCTGTGATGTTTCCCGGTGGTTTAGATACTCTTCGCGGCTCCATTTCGTTCGTTTACTTTTTATTAGTCGATTTGGTATTGAGTCACTTGGTCCAAGGTTGGCAATAATCCGGGTTTGGTGACCTAGTGTCTCTTCATGTGTGGAAGACTTTGTTCCAGTGACATACTTTTCGTCCTCAGACTGGTTCCTCTCTGAGGGACGCGGCCCTTGTTGTTCCGGTTGACGGCCGATCGGGTATGAAATATTATTCGTATTCATTGAAATTGGTAGAGATTTGCGTTTTAACCTTGACCGCCAAAGGGTAATTATGTTCAGGTTACCAGTTTTAGGACGAGTCTCGAAGAAGGTCCAAGAGTACGCCCAAACAATGACATTAAATAACATTTACCGGCCTGAATGTCCGAGAAATTTTCATAGAAAATATTCGTCCTTTGACAGGATTCCAACCTGCATCCTATACGGAACCACCATTTAGCTAACGATTCGGTTCCGTATAGGATGCAGGTTCGAATCCTGTCAAAGGACGAATATTTTCTATGAAAATTTCTCGGACATTCAGGCCGGTAAATGTTATTTAATACTGTTTATTATAAACAGAGCATTTACTTAAATACTTGTATCTATAAAAAGAACGTTAAACATAAAAAATGTCTTAATAAATAAATTGTCCATTTCTTTATGTGTGTGTGTGTATATATATATATATATATATATATATGATAATATTTTTTTAATTATATCTCCATCGCAACACAGAAATTATTATATTTCGAAACCGAAACTTAAATTTTAAAGTGAAATTTTCGAAACAAAAATTTAAATCGTAAAATTTAAATTTTGAAGTTAATTTTTAAGAAAACATAGTAATTTCTGCGTCGCGATGGAGACATATTTTTAAACAAATTATTATAATATTATGCTCTACTTTGTATCGAGCTCTGTTTTGTCTAAATAAAAATAAATGTAAAGAACTCTGGATTATATATCTGACTGTCCTTTCCTGTTATTTGAATATATATATATATATATATATATATATATATATATATATATATATATATATATATATATATATATATATATATATATATTTTTAAAATGAATAAACAAACGCACGTTGGTGGTGATAGAACCTGTGTCCTACAATAATTTCATTTTGCTAACTAGACTCTTCCTCTGTAGGTAAATGGTATAGGAGGTAAGGCAAAATGTTAGTTCCATGTAGGATATAGGTTCGATTCCTGTCAGAGTCGACATATTTCATACGAAATTTCTCAGATATTCAAGCGAGTAAATATAATTAATACTGTTTATTATAAACAGAACATTTACCTAAATAACTGAATCTATAAAAATAACGTACGAACAGAATATATTATAATAATTTTCGGTCATAGTCCATTTCATAATATATATATATATATAAACATTATTATAATTTTCGATCATGGTCCATTTCATTATATATATATATATATATATATATATATATATATATATATATATATATATATATATATATATATATATATATATATATATATTATGAAAAGGACTATGACCGAAAATTATTATAATATATTCTGTTTATACGTTATTTTATATATATATATATATATATATATATATATATACACGCACACATACACACACACACACAATCACACGCACATATATATTGTATAAATATGTGTATGCATTTGTCTGCATGTGTGGATGTTGACAAACTTTAATGTCATGTGATTGGATGGATTTTACAAGGACAACATTGAAATATAAGATTTCGTTCAAATATTGGAGGGGATAAAAGATGAAAAAACCGCGTCGTATAAAAAGGAAGTTCAAAACACAATTATGGAAGATAGAAGGGGGGATTCTTTGATCACAAGTCTGTTGCTCTAACCATTTAGCCAAGTCCTCAAAGGCAAACTTTCTTTCACAGTTCTTGTCAGCTTTTGTCACGATTCTTATCACTTTATTCCTTACTGTCCTGTGTTCTTTTCAAGATGGATCAATTTTATGTTGTTTCGTTCCTGTCGACTTTATAACACACACACACTCATATGTATATATATATATATATATATATATATATATATATATATATATATATATATATATATATATATATATATATATATATATATATATCGATAGATACTGAATAAAAGTATATATATTTATATGCATAGATATATATAATCTTAAAATATATTCTAAATACCTATCTATCAATCCACACACACAGATATATATATATATATATATATATATATATATATATATATATATATATATATATATGTATGTGTGTGTGTGTGTGTATATATATATATATATATATATATATATATATATATATATATATATATAAGTCTATCTTTATATAAGTATGCAATATATGTACAGGATTATATATTTTTTGATATTTATATTTACGTATATGTATATAATTCTCAGCAGTTTTTCCGGTCAACTATAGATAGATAGATAGGGATAGATAAAGTGTTGGAAATCAACAAACTGATAGATGGATAGATAGATAATGGAATTGTATATACTCGAAATATTTGTAAACATTTCACGGTTTTTCTATTTGAATAAGTTAATGATTGAATAAGTAAGTTCATGTGTGAAAGAATAACAAATGAAAATCCCTTTTACATCGTTACATACTCGATGTTAACAACTTTTACAAACTGTTACAAGTAATTACTTGAATAAAGTTGTACAAATAAAAAGATTCAAAAGTGACGTTTTCCATTTCACAGAAGCTGACAATAAATATATGAGTGTTAGCGCCTTCTCTATCTGCCATTTCTTTCTTTCCTTTTCTCAATGAAGTCAAACAGAGACTTTTCTGTCTTTCCTTGCGATCAAAACGGAACAGTCCATTTTATGTCAGGTATTGGTAGGGCGTAATGTACGTGCAAATTAAACTGGGAACTAAGGATCAAGTAGAATTATGATACGCTATTTATCTAATATAATTCAAAATTTCCCAGAAATCAACCTTTGTAATTTTTCGCGGTCAGATTCAGGTAAGAAAAATGTGTCCAACTATGAATGTTATTGCTTGAAGTAATTCTTGGTCGAGATGAAAACAATTCAGCACGCCCGCCCACATACAGAGACTCATATGATAACTTACTTTATATATGGTATATTAAAAATATTAGAATATTGGTCAATTCCAGGTGCAGTGTGCAGACATATATATAAGCAGTGTAGATATAAGTATCTACACTGGATAGCTACAGCAGTCTGTTTCCTGCTTAAACACCAGGGTCATAACCAGATTTTTTTTAACTATGACCAGTTTTCATATATATATATATATATATATATATATATATATATATATATATATATATATACTCATACTCTCTCGATTCTCCTGTCGAATTCGACGTATGAGGGTCAAGCAGATCAGTTCCCAGGAAACCGACAGCCTGACAACAGCACATGAGATTTGATTATAGTGGTGAAGTGTCGAATACAGAGACCTGGTGCACTACGTGCCACAAGGTCCCCAAACGACCCTCCGAAGGTTTTGAATGAGAAGGCACGGTGGAGTAATAGATAGCGGCATGGATTGAGGAAACAGAGAGCCGAATTCGAATTCCAGTCGAATCCATTGCATTCACTTACGTGCTAATACCCTTGGGAAAGGTGTGAATCCTATTCTTCTCCTTCTATGGATAAACAGACTGTTTTTTTATAGCATTGGATGGCAACTGGTCTAGGAGAAGGATAACTCTGAATATCTATCTATCTATCTATATATATATATATATATATATATATATAAATATTTTCTTGGGGGTACAAAATTTTATTATGGAAATAAAAATGGCAAGACATGCTTTACCATTCATGATTAAAAGGAAAATAAAGAATTTTGACCAGCCGAGCGGTTTCGCCCTCACTCAAGAGAGCTGAAATCGAGGGAAGACTGAATATTGCAATATAAAATATAAAAACATGAGAAGCACGTGATAAAATAAAGGTGGAAAGATCAGATGGAAATAATATGAAGCCCTAACAGGAATTCCCTTTGTTTACAGAGGGAAGGCTGCCTGGACCTGACATAGATCGTTTCCAATACCTTTAAGTGTAACACAGAATGAGCATGACTAAGTATGGAAAAAGAGTCAATGTTGAGATTGGTGGACCGACTTGGATCGTTTATAAGGTGCTCAGCAATGGCGGAGCCATATGTGTTCCTGATATTGCTTCCGAACTGGAACGTACCCGGAAGAATTAGCAATGGTACGTTCAGGCAGATATGATTTTTACATACAGACGCATGAGTGGAAATGGGCACGAGGCTGCACGGCTGTATCAGATTTTATTTCTAGACCGAAGGCAGTCGATTCATCCAACCTTTGCTGCTCTTTATTGTCACGTGGCTGAAAATAATCCGTGACACCACAAACTATGGTTCGAGGAAGACGGAGATCCCCTCGAACACCTGACCAGGAAAAACAAATTCTGCAGGCTGTTGGAGACTTCTGGTATTAGCACATGTTTGTGTTTATATGGAATCTTGTCCTTGTTTTGGCATGAGGAAAGTGTGTAAAAGTATTTTTGATACATCTTGTATATATAGTTGCAATTCCTATTGCTGTTGTGACCTCTCTCTAAAGAGTCTATGTTGGACTCTTCCGCCTACTATAAGATTAGTAGGAGAGAAGTCCTTGCAGGGCAAAGTTTCCTCCGAGGAGGCAGACAGGCCCTGAAGCCGTCTTCAAAGGGAATATTTTTGGCGGATCGTACGGGCTCGGAGAAACCCACGTTAAACTCGGCCTTGTGCCACATAAATCCTTGTGCGGGGACTGTAAATATAACAGTCGACCAGACTGTTCGTACTATCGAACTCTCTGCCTCGAGCAGAGAGGAACCTGGACGAGGCTTTGCCGCAGGGCAAAGTTTCGTCCGGGGAGGTAGACAGTACCTAAACCCGTTTATGCGGCTTCTAAGGGAATATTTTTGGTCAAGCCTACGGGCTCGGAGAACTCACGGCAAACTCGGCCTTTTGCCACATACATCCCTCGTGGGGTGGGGGCTGTTAAATATTAACAGTCGAATAGATCTATTCCAGCTGTGCTGGTCAATCTATCTGCCTCCGGACAGAGAGGATCCCCAGATGAAGCTATGTCGGAGGGCAGAGTCTCGTCTCGGGAAACAGCTACTCGACCCTGTTTTATACGTGGTCTATGCGGATTGCCCCATATTAAACTCGGCCTTGTGCCACATCCCACCTCGTAAGGACGCTGGTAAATATCAACAGTCGAATAGATTGAACGCTGGGTCAACCGACACACACTTACTAGTCGGGTAATACTCTTCTGTTGTACTTAGTGTTTAATATATGATATTTCTGTAACAATTGTTTTGTTATTTCTTTAACCATTTACTTGGTCACAACGCATATATACTTAGATAAGCTGATTGAAATTAATATTGCAACACATGCAAGTGTGATGGCAATTTCCTATTTGTGTACTATTATCTGACCATGCATAGTTATTGGTTTGTTAACGCTTTCAAATTTTGGCGCCATCTTGTAACATAGCGACAATCATCTAACTACACTTTCCTTTTCTAAGTTTTCAACAGTGAAGTCTGTAGCGATTTGATCCAATATGGTAAAATTGTTGCGGTGAGTGAAACGAACCCGATTGGAATTCAATCTCGGCTCTCTGGTTTCTCAGAGCTGCGTCCCTTCAACCCACACATTCTCTTGTATGTCCATAACATTGTTCAATCTTTTCTGTTACCATTCCAGCTAAAAGGAAACCGCTTAGTTGATACAGTCGATACTCAAGATTTTATTAATGATTGTCGACATATCAACTGGTCGACAGGAACACCAGGCCCCTTTCCAGAATTCTGGAACAGAATGAGTTGTTCCGTTTGTCTCCTTACAGTATTGCATCAGTCGGTGCTAAAGGTGTAGAATAATATATCTCAGGATGATATTCTTCATTCGTACTCACGAAAGAATAAGAATTAACTCCGAAGAAGGATATATAGTCTGAGTACAATTGTTACTCTACCTATCTTGGAACGTGTTCAGGTACTGAGTTGCGTATGTGATTATATAACCTAGCTCAGTTTTAATTTTCCGTTTATGTGTGATTAATTGTGTATGCGTCAGTGTATATATATATATATATATATATATATATATATATATATATATATATATATATATATATATATATATATATATATATGAGTTTCCCTGTGACTTTATGTGATACTGGTTGATGCTCAGATGGTTTAATAGATAGTGGCTCGGGAAGAGAAATCGGATAGCAGAGTTCGAAATGGAGTCGTGTTCGGTACATTTACACTTAACGTTAGAAAAGGTATGAATTCATCTCTTCTCCCTAAATCATGGGTTCAGTAGTATGACAAGTATCTGGAAAATCATTGTTATTCTCAAAAAATTGCAATATTCGTTCGCATAAAATAAATGAATTGTTATTACAACGAAAAGTATGTTTCCCCTTTAAATAACCTAAAAATGATTGTCAGTAAATGACGTGTAATTCTCCATACATGTGTGTGTGTGTTTGTGCGTGAGTGGAAAAAAGAGAAAGACGAAAGCACATCGCAAAACTGATGATATTAATTACACGCCATAGATCTATATATTTGGTGGAGAATAATAAAATAGAACAAAACAAATGATCGAAAGAATAAATGAAAGATAGGATGAAAAGAAAGAAAAATATAAAGTGAAAGAAAGAAAAGGTGAATTAAAAGAAAAAACTGAAGATAAAAGGAAAGAAAAATGAAAAGAAATACAATGTAAAGATAGAGGATAAAATGTAAGTCAAAAAAGAGGAGGAAGATGATAAAATACGAAAAAGATAAAAAGGATGTCAAAAAAAAAAAGAGGGACAGAAGGAAGATAAAAAGATTGCGAGAAAATTCTGAAAGAAAAGAAAAGAAAGTAAAAATGGGGATAGAAAGAACATCAAAGAATGCAAGAAAAATAGAAAAGAAAAAAAAGAGAAAAACGGAGATAGAAGATAAAAAGAGGGAAGAAGATAAGAAAATGAAATAAAAATGCAAAAGATAAGAAAAAGATGGGGAAAACAAGGAAAGAAAAATGCAAGAAAATATATAAAAGAATAGAAAATGATGAGGAGTAACAGAAAGAAGAGAAAAAGAACAGAAGAAAAAAGTTAAAAGAAATATAAAAGACATGAAAAATCAGGGATAGAAAGAAGAGAAAAAGAAAAAAGGAAAAAATTAAAAGATATGAAAAAGACATGAAAAACCATGGATAGAAAGAAGAGAAAAAGAAAAAAAGAAAAATTTAAAAGAAATGAAAAAAGACATGAAAAAAACAGGGATAGAAAGGAGAGAAAACGAAAAGGGAAAACATTTAAAAGAAATGAAAAAAGATGAAAAACAGGGATAGAAAGGAGAGAAAACGAAAAGGGGAAACATTTAAAAGAAATGAAAAAAGACGTGAAAAAACAGAGATAAAAAGAAGAGAAAAAGAAACAAAGAAAAATTTAAAAGAAATGAAAAAGACATGAAATAGCAGGGATAGAAAGAAGAGTAAAAAAAAAAAAGGAAAAATTTAAAAGAAACGAAAAAGACATGAAAAAAGAGAGATAGAAAGAAGAGAAAAAGAACACAAGAAAAATTTAAAAAAATGAAAAAGACATGAAAAAGCAGGGATAGAAAGTAAAGAAAAAGAAAAAAAGGAAAAATTTAAAAGAAATGAAAAAGACATGAAAAAACAGAGATAGAAAGAAGAGTAAAAGAAAAAAGGAAAAATTTAAAAGAAACGAAAAAGACATGAAAAAAACAGGGATAGTATGTAGAGAAAAAAAAACAGAGAAAATTAAAAGAAATGAAAAAGACATGAAAAACCATGGATAGAAAGAAGAGAAAAAGAAAAAAAGGAAAATTTAAAAGATATAAAAAAGACGTGAAAAAACAGTAAATGAAAAGAGAAAAAAAACAGAAAAATTTAATAGAAATGAAAAAGACATGAAAAAACAGAGATAAAAAGAAGAGAAAAAGAAAAAAGGAAAAATTTAAAATAATCGAAAAAGACATGAAAAATCAGGGATAGAAAGAAGAGAAAAAGAAAAAAGGAAAAAATTAAAAGATATGAAAAAGACATGAAAAACCATGGATAGAAAGAAGAGAAAAAGAAAAAAAGAAAAATTTAAAAGAAATGAAAAAAGACATGAAAAAACAGAGATAGAAAGGAGAGAAAACGAAAAGGGGAAACATTTAAAAGAAATGAAAAAAGACATGAAAAAAACAGGGATAGAAAGGAGAGAAAACGAAAAGGGAAAACATTTAAAAGAAATGAAAAAAGATGAAAAACAGGGATAGAAAGGAGAGAAAACGAAAAGGGGAAACATTTAAAAGAAATGAAAAAAGACATGAAAAAACAGAGATAAAAAGAAGAGAAAAAGAAACAAAGAAAAATTTAAAAGAAATGAAAAAGACATGAAATAGCAGGGATAGAAAGAAGAGTAAAAAAAAAAGGAAAAATTTAAAAGAAACGAAAAAAGACATGAAAAAAGAGAGATAGAAAGAAGAGAAAAAGAACACAAGAAAAATTTAAAAAAATGAAAAAGACATGAAAAAGCAGGGATAGAAAGTAAAGAAAAAGAAAAAAAGGAAAAATTTAAAAGAAATGAAAAAGACATGAAAAAACAGAGATAGAAAGAAGAGTAAAAGAAAAAAGGAAAAATTTAAAAGAAACGAAAAAGACATGAAAAAACAGGGATAGTATGTAGAGAAAAAAAAACAGAAAAAAATTAAAAGAAATGAAAAAGACATGAAAAACCATGGATAGAAAGAAGAGAAAAAGAAAAAAAGGAAAATTTAAAAGATATAAAAAAGACGTGAAAAAACAGTAAATGAAAAGAGAAAAAAAACAGAAAAATTTAAAAGAAATGAAAAAGACATTAAAAAACAGAGATAAAAAGAAAAGAAAAAGAAAAAAGGAAAAATTTAAAATAATCGAAAAAGACATGAAAAATCAGGGATAGAAAGAAGAGAAAAAGAAAAAAGGAAAAAATTAAAAGATATGAAAAAGACATGAAAAACCATGGATAGAAAGAAGAGAAAAAGAAAAAAAGAAAAATTTAAAAGAAATGAAAAAAGACATGAAAAAACAGAGATAGAAAGGAGAGAAAACGAAAAGGGGAAACATTTAAAAGAAATGAAAAAAGACATGAAAAAAACAGGGATAGAAAGGAGAGAAAACGAAAAGGGAAAACATTTAAAAGAAATGAAAAAAGATGAAAAACAGGGATAGAAAGGAGAGAAAACGAAAAGGGGAAACATTTAAAAGAAATGAAAAAAGACATGAAAAAACAGAGATAAAAAGAAGAGAAAAAGAAACAAAGAAAAATTTAAAAGAAATGAAAAAGACATGAAATAGCAGGGATAGAAAGAAGAGTAAAAAAAAAAAAAGGAAAAATTTAAAAGAAACGAAAAAGACATGAAAAAAGAGAGATAGAAAGAAGAGAAAAAGAACACAAGAAAAATTTAAAAAAATGAAAAAGACATGAAAAAGCAGGGATAGAAAGTAAAGAAAAAGAAAAAAAGGAAAAATTTAAAAGAAATGAAAAAGACATGAAAAAACAGAGATAGAAAGAAGAGTAAAAGAAAAAAGGAAAAATTTAAAAGAAACGAAAAAGACATGAAAAAAACAGGGATAGTATGTAGAGAAAAAAAAACAGAGAAAATTAAAAGAAATGAAAAAGACATGAAAAACCATGGATAGAAAGAAGAGAAAAAGAAAAAAAGGAAAATTTAAAAGATATAAAAAAGACGTGAAAAAACAGTAAATGAAAAGAGAAAAAAAACAGAAAAATTTAAAAGAAATGAAAAAGACATTAAAAAACAGAGATAAAAAGAAAAGAAAAAGAAAAAAGGAAAAATTTAAAATAATCGAAAAAGACATGAAAAATCAGGTATAGAAAGAAGAGAAAAAGAAAAAAGGAAAAAATTAAAAGATATGAAAAAGACATGAAAAACCATGGATAGAAAGAAGAGAAAAAGAAAAAAAGAAAAATTTAAAAGAAATGAAAAAAGACATGAAAAAACAGAGATAGAAAGGAGAGAAAACGAAAAGGGGAAACATTTAAAAGAAATGAAAAAAGACATGAAAAAAACAGGGATAGAAAGGAGAGAAAACGAAAAGGGAAAACATTTAAAAGAAATGAAAAAAGATGAAAAACAGGGATAGAAAGGAGAGAAAACGAAAAGGGGAAACATTTAAAAGAAATGAAAAAAGACATGAAAAAACAGAGATAAAAAGAAGAGAAAAAGAAACAAAGAAAAATTTAAAAGAAATGAAAAAGACATGAAATAGCAGGGATAGAAAGAAGAGTAAAAAAAAAAAAGGAAAAATTTAAAAGAAACGAAAAAGACATGAAAAAAGAGAGATAGAAAGAAGAGAAAAAGAACACAAGAAAAATTTAAAAAAATGAAAAAGACATGAAAAAGCAGGGATAGAAAGTAAAGAAAAAGAAAAAAAGGAAAAATTTAAAAGAAATGAAAAAGACATGAAAAAACAGAGATAGAAAGAAGAGTAAAAGAAAAAAGGAAAAATTTAAAAGAAACGAAAAAGACATGAAAAAAACAGGGATAGTATGTAGAGAAAAAAAAACAGAGAAAATTAAAAGAAATGAAAAAGACATGAAAAACCATGGATAGAAAGAAGAGAAAAAGAAAAAAAGGAAAATTTAAAAGATATAAAAAAGACGTGAAAAAACAGTAAATGAAAAGAGAAAAAAAACAGAAAAATTTAATAGAAATGAAAAAGACATGAAAAAACAGAGATAAAAAGAAGAGAAAAAGAAAAAAGGAAAAATTTAAAATAATCGAAAAAGACATGAAAAATCAGGGATAGAAAGAAGAGAAAAAGAAAAAAGGAAAAAATTAAAAGATATGAAAAAGACATGAAAAACCATGGATAGAAAGAAGAGAAAAAGAAAAAAAGAAAAATTTAAAAGAAATGAAAAAAGACATGAAAAAACAGAGATAGAAAGGAGAGAAAACGAAAAGGGGAAACATTTAAAAGAAATGAAAAAAGACATGAAAAAAACAGGGATAGAAAGGAGAGAAAACGAAAAGGGAAAACATTTAAAAGAAATGAAAAAAGATGAAAAACAGGGATAGAAAGGAGAGAAAACGAAAAGGGGAAACATTTAAAAGAAATGAAAAAAGACATGAAAAAACAGAGATAAAAAGAAGAGAAAAAGAAACAAAGAAAAATTTAAAAGAAATGAAAAAGACATGAAATAGCAGGGATAGAAAGAAGAGTAAAAAAAAAAGGAAAAATTTAAAAGAAACGAAAAAAGACATGAAAAAAGAGAGATAGAAAGAAGAGAAAAAGAACACAAGAAAAATTTAAAAAAATGAAAAAGACATGAAAAAGCAGGGATAGAAAGTAAAGAAAAAGAAAAAAAGGAAAAATTTAAAAGAAATGAAAAAGACATGAAAAAACAGAGATAGAAAGAAGAGTAAAAGAAAAAAGGAAAAATTTAAAAGAAACGAAAAAGACATGAAAAAACAGGGATAGTATGTAGAGAAAAAAAAACAGAAAAAAATTAAAAGAAATGAAAAAGACATGAAAAACCATGGATAGAAAGAAGAGAAAAAGAAAAAAAGGAAAATTTAAAAGATATAAAAAAGACGTGAAAAAACAGTAAATGAAAAGAGAAAAAAAACAGAAAAATTTAAAAGAAATGAAAAAGACATGAAAAATTAGGGATAGAAAGAAGAGAAAAACAAAAAAAATTAAAAGAAATAAAAACGACATGAAAAAGCATGGATAGAAAGAAGAGAAAAAGAAAAAAGGAAAAAATTAAAAGTAATGAAAAAGACATGAAAAAGCAGGGATAGAAAGAAGAGAAAAAGACAAAGAAAAATTTAAAAGAAATGAAAAAGACATGAAAAATTAGGGGTAGAAAGGAGAGAAAAAGAAAAAAGGAAATATTGAAGAGAAATAAAAAAGACATGAAAAAGCATGGATTGAAAGTAAAGAAAAAGAAAAAAAGGAAAAAATTAAAAGAAATGAAAAAGACATGAGAAAGCAGGGATAGAAAGAAGAGAAAAAGAAAAAAAGGAAAATTTAAAAGATATAAAAAAGACGTGAAAAAACAGTAAATGAAAAGAGAAAAAAAACAGAAAAATTTTAAAGAAATGAAAAAGACATGAAAAAACAGAGATAAAAAGAAAAGAAAAAGAAAAAAGGAAAAATTTAAAATAATCGAAAAAGACATGAAAAATCAGGGATAGAAAGAAGAGAAAAAGAAAAAAGGAAAAAATTAAAAGATATGAAAAAGACATGAAAAACCATGGATAGAAAGAAGAGAAAAAGAAAAAAAGAAAAATTTAAAAGAAATAAAAACGACATGAAAAAGCATGGATAAAAAGAAGAGAAAAAGAAAAAAGGAAAAATTTAAAAGAAATGAAATA
Organism: Acanthosepion lycidas; assembly: GCA_963932145.1. Classification (NCBI taxonomy): domain Eukaryota; kingdom Metazoa; phylum Mollusca; class Cephalopoda; order Sepiida; family Sepiidae; genus Acanthosepion; species Acanthosepion lycidas. Next base: position 50,841,877 of record OZ010585.1, read on the forward strand.
GACATGAAAAAGCAGGGATAGAAAGAAGAGAAAAAGACAAAGAAAAATTTAAAAGAAATGAAAAAGACATGAAAAATTAGGGGTAGAAAGGAGAGAAAAAGAAAAAAGGAAATATTGAAGAGAAATAAAAAAGACATGAAAAAGCATGGATAGTAAGAAGAGAAAAAGAAAAAAGGAAAAAATTAAAAGTAATGAAAAAGACATGAGAAAGCAGGGATAGAAAGAAGAGAAAAAAAAAAAAGGAAAAAATTAAAATAGTCGAAAAAGACATGAAAAAGCATGGATAGAAAGAAGAGAAAAAGAAAAAAGGAAAAAATTAAAAGAAATGAAAAAGAAATGAAGAACAGGGATAAAAGAAGAGAAAAAAAAGATAAATTTAAAAGAAATGAAAAAGACATGAAAAAGCAGGGTTAGAAAGAAGAGAAAAATAAAAATGAATGAAACAAAAACGGAAATAAAAATAAAAAAATAAAACTGGAAGAAATCAATAAAAAGGATATAAATAGAAAATATGCAAATAAAATTAGAGAGAAAAAGAAACAAACAATTTTAAAAAATGTATAAAGAAAGATCAAGGATTATTTATTTCTTGTCTTATATCCTTTTGTCTGGATATAAAACAAGAAATAAATGATAGAGATAACAAGAAAAAGAAAGAATATAATCTAAAATTAAGAAAATATACAATGAAAAAAATATAAAAAAAGACAGAAAGAAGCAAGAAAAAAGACAGAAATATTATATGAATTGTCAGTCAGAAAAAGGCTAAAAAGATAAAAGAAAGATATTGAAGGAAAGCCCGTAGACAATGAAAGACAAAAATTAGAACAAAATAAGATAAAAAGAACAAAATAGGTAAAAACAGCGTAAAAAGAAGATAAAAGTGTGATAAAAGAAAAAAGAAAAAAAGACTGAAAGAAAATAAAACGAAAAATAAGGAAGATAAAATGAAAAAATTAAATAATAATATAAAGAAAGAACGAGATCCCAAAAAAAAACAAAAAACTATTGGGTTGGTGCATAATTATCAGGCGTTTTGTAGGCGAGTTATTTGTTAATGAAAATTGCAGTTTTGTTTACGTTTTTTAATAAAAATATTATTTTATTTTCAGATAATAAAAATGCGTGTCGATAATTATACGCATTTAAAAATGTTATTATTGAATTGTTATGTTTCTTTTTTATAATAGATATTATTTAAAAATGCCTAATAATTATGCACCAATCCAATATATAATAAAGAAAGAAAAGAAAAAAGATATAATTCAAAGAGTAAAGAAAGAAAGAAAAAAAAGGAAGATTCGTCAAAACAAAAAAAAAAGAAGAAAAAAGACAGAAACAATGAGGATAATCCATCATTAATATTGCTCAAGATTTTTACAAATAAGTTTTAATTATTTTTCGTTTATGATTTTATTATTTCACCAAAATTTCCTATGTTAAATTTTATCATTTCATCCCAAGCGTGCCAAGAAATCAACTAAGATGCAAGGTTTTAGTGAAAGGGAAAGAAACTGAGAAACTGTTTCCGAGGAGCAAGAAAGGGTCAAGAGAACAGGATTAAAGAAGACAGCAGATGTCCAATTGACGGTTTCATCGACATTTTTAAAGACTGTAATTGCCAGAAAAGTAACAAGAAAGAAGCGATGAGTGCGAAAGAAGAAACTATTAGAAAAGGACTTGCGGTTACAGCTGGTCGATTAATCTCTAATGTTTTAAGTAATGTGTTTCACCTTAACTTTTCTTCGTCCTTTTAACTCAACATTGCTTCATCGGATTTTTTTTTTCTTTTTGGCTTTTGTATCTCTCAAAATCACCGCAGTTTTCTTTTCTCTTTCTTTGTCTCGTCTCCATTTTAGCTGACTTATTTACTTTTTGTATTTCACTCGTTGTCACGTCACTCTTATATTTTCCTATCTTCTTCTTCTTCTTCAAAGGTAACCGGCGTCATTATAACTTTTTTCAATCTCAACTTTACTACCTTCAGGTCTATTCCATAGTTCTTGCGCAATTCCCCAATGCTCCAATATCTATGAAAAAAATGATCTGTCTATCTATCTATCTATCTGAGGAGATCGATATTCACTATTAATCTGATATATAGTTGATGTATATATTTATATATGTACTATATATATCGTAATTCTCCTATCTATCTATCTATCTATCTCTCTCCCTCTCTCTCTCTCTCTATATATATATATATGTGTGTGTATAATTTCTGTTTTAAATCTGTCTTATTTGTGTGTGAAGATTGCTCAATATTGGGTATATATACTTATGTATTTTCTGTCTCTATCGTTCTGTACACATACAATATATATATATATATAGAGAGAGAGAGAGAGTGAAAAGGGGACTGAGAGGGAATGATGTCCTTACGTCTAACAACTATTATTTCTTTCCTTTTCAGCCTTCCATATCTTATGATATATATATATATATATATATATATATATATATATATATATATATATATATATATATATATATATATGTGTGTGTCTGTGTCTGTGTGTGTTAGCCTCATTTCATTTTTACTCTCCCGAATTTGTGACAAAATCTGTTTGGCTCTCTCAATAAAAGCGCTCTCCTATTTTTTATTATTTCTCTTTGTCTTTATGTTTTTTGTCTCTTTTTATCAGAATCTCTTGTGGAAAGAGAACAAAGATCCGATAGAAGCAAAGATTCACTATGTTCCTTCACGATATTTACACCACTCACCTTTTCTTGGTTCTGGAGTCGTGCACTGGTTTCGGTTCTCCTGGCGATAGTGATTGTCAGGAGGAAAAAAATAAAATAAAAATAAAATAGGGGCTTCAAAAATGGCAAAAGGCAATGCGGTCAGGTGAAAGTACTTTGACCAACATAGCAACCCCCGAACATTATTTGGCGACTAGCCAAAGAATGGGCAGATAGATGAAACCGTCAGAAAAAGAAGTTCAGCAAAGGATCAAGAAAAGCAAGTAAAAAGCACAAAAAAAAACCTACTTCATCACATTTGAAACAGAAACGCGGGCGGAGATATCACTTTTGTTAAGTGACAACCTGATCGCACTCAAATGTACATCGACACAGTATCTTACTCGCACGCACATATACACATATACTCCACGTGATCCCCTTCAAATTGTCCGAAATTGATGCAAATGTTTCACACCAATGTTTAGAGAAAATATCTATGAGTATTATTATTATTATTATTATTCAGGCGTCATTTACTTTATCTGAATTTCCATGAATTTCCATCCAGTTTTCAAATAAGTTTTGTATTTCTTCATGAAAGCGATAAATTATTTACTCTATGTTACAATATCATGCCAATGGATAATATAACTGTTATCAACACGGAAAGCTAAATCGGCGTATCGAGTTCAAATCCCGGTCGCTTCTGTCTCGTTCATTTCACACTAATACTCTTGTAAAAGACATGAATCCACATTTTTTTTCAGTTATAAGTTAAATAGTAAAGCAGATTACACTTTCTTGCCTTGAATTGGTAACTCATCTAGTTGAAGAAAAGATTTGAATTCAAAACCCGGCTGAAGAGGGGGGAGTCCCATCAGGCTATATTGTCTTAGATACGCCCTTCCTGCTATGCTTGCAGCACATATGATGTTCTTACGGTCCTAATTGGTTACGAAATATGTGATAAGACAACATGATGGTGAAAAATATGAAGATTATGTAGGAGGACTTCTCGCAAGTTCCATGATTGTTTTTGCTTATAATGCACTATTCAAACTAGCAAGTTGCTCTCTGAACCTTTTGTCAGTAAGTGTCTAAATTCCGGTAATTCGTAATAAGAAATTAGTTTTTGAATCCTACTACATGTGAATAAGAACACTTTTACCATATAGAGCAAGTTCAAGTTGAAACGTTAAAAGTTGTCCCCCTCCGTTTCTCCTAAGAAATCCATTTTTGATCGTCACTATCTTATCATGTCTTGTATCTGAAAAATAGGATTAAAAGGCAGAATAACGTCGCGCCCGTACGCGTATGCAAAATACAAAATTAACACGAATATATTTCTATGATTATTTTAATTGTGACTGTAAATATTCCTTATTAAGCGCTATATTTCTCAGGTCATAAATATAATTATTGAAGAACAACAATTCAAAAGTGTCCAGAATAATAAATGAGTTAAAATATTAAACAAACATTTAGCATTCATATAAAAGAAAATAATTTTTTCATAAAATTATCACCGATTTTCTCACAAAATCAACATAATTTTATTAAAAAAAAGTAATTCAAAACATAATTTTATTTTTAAAAAAGTAATTAAAAACATAAGAAAAATATAAATATCACGTGTTTTATTTTCTAATTCAGAGTTTAATTTAATTAAACCTTTAATTAATTTCATTACATTGGAAACATTTGACAATTTTACAAGTGCTGAAATTATATTTTAAGATTTAAAAATGTTACTAGTCGACTTTAAATTTAGTAATTCTTCTTATAAAATTCCCTTTTTCTAAATACTATTTGATATAAATACCTGCATAGATATATATTAGGTTGGTGCAAAAATAATGCCGTTTTCTAACATAGTAACATATGTGATAAAACGACATTATTTTTGCAACAACCTAATATAAATATATATATATATGTATGTGTGAAAATATATAGAAAATAGGAAAGAACGGGTTAGGTTAGTAATCCAAGATTCTTTAGTATTTTAGTTATTATTTTAAAAAAATAGTGTTCGATACAAAAGTAGAGCATAGATATAATTATTTATTTAAAAATATGATTCCAACACGCGTGTTGGAATCATATTTTTAAATAAATAATATATATATATATATATATATATATATATATATATATATATATATATATATATATATATATATATATATATATATATAGTTTTTTAATCAATAGATAGGTTCGCTTATCATCGACTTTACACCTTCCCAAGTCTTTTGAACAGGAATAGAAGTTTAGTCCTTGCTTCCTGTTCAGGATTAGGTTTCCAGTTCTTTCGAATGTCTATTTCAACTTTATACTTCCAACGTCTCCGTCTACACTCTGCAATTTTATTCACTATATTTTTTTCTCCTCAATAGGAGTAAATAGAATCGCCTATAAGGCGTGTTACACTCCTCACCCAGGTGTTTTGAGCAGGAGTTTATCCCTTGTTCCTTGTTTAGGATTAGATTTCCGGTTCTTTCTAAAGTCTTTTTGTTCTCTTTCATTCACAGTGGCCACTTGCATCTTAGTGGCTTTATCGCCTTGTTTGGGGTCTATTGATGAAAAAAATCTATCATAAATAAATAAATATCCAAAATATGTGCACCGTTGGGTGGCGTTATTCTGCATTTTTACCAAAGGTGGAATCGAAATCAAAGAACTTCTCTGAAATTCTTACCCTCATCTTACAAGAAAATAGTGTCTGCAGTAAGCAATTAAAATGCATTTCTATTCACGCATCTGATGCGGTGACATTTTTCATACATTTCACGATAAGCAAGGCAATGAAGCCACTAAGACACAAGGAGTTACTGAGTGTGAATGGATATGAGAAAAAGAAGTAAGTTCAAATTTTATAGATTTTGTACAAGGTTTTCAACAACCCACTAGCTGGCGGTTTTTAGACGAACGCGAACTTGAAGAAAGTGTGGTACAAGGCCAATTTTAAGGTGCTAGTCTGGCGCATACATGGGATCAGTAGCCAGAAATAATTCGACACATTCGGCATATCCATTCTGGTGACGTCTACGGTACCAGAGATTAACCTTACCACTCTCCCGTAAAATAGATCCTGCCTGGGGAGACGCTTTGGACTTCATCTACTAGCGATAGATGTCGTCAATAATCACATTAATATTTCTGATTGATTCTATGTGTGATTATTTCTTTGCGTGTAAATTATTTGCTGCCTAATGTTTTATATATATATATATATATATATATATATATATATATATATATATATATGCATGTATATAGAAGAAAGTCCAACGTTGCGGTCAGGTTAATATGGCGGAACATGTAGAGTAAAACATTGAAGATCGAAAATTCGTTCTTTTGTTTTACTTCATATATGATACGTTGTTAAATAATTAGTATTCATCTATTATCAAGAACAGTAGATTTTGCGCCAAAGGTTTACGGACACGTTGCAACTGCTGAACCTATGAATTTGCTTTCCTGTTTCATTACTTTTTACGCAGGTGGGGAGCACATATGGTCAGAATCAAAAATAGATTTGTGACTATGTTTTGATTAATCAATTCAATGTCAGATCAACTCTAAATAGAAAAGTAAGCTTAGAGGGTAGAGGTGGGTGAGTTATTATTTCATGTCACGATAAACCGGAACATAGGCAAACCATCATCATCGATTGCGGAAAATATGTCAGCGTTGTTCATTTCATAAAATATATAGTTTTCTACAACCCCCCAAAAAATAATGTCGTTTTCTCACATATGTGAGAAAACGACATTATTTTTGCACCAACCTAATATCATGCTTGTAGACAACTATATATGTTATGAAATGAACAACGCTCGACAAATATTTTAAGATATTTTTTTATGTTTAACATTCTTTTTATAAATACAAATGTTTAAGTAAATGCTCTGTTTATAATAAACTGTATTAACGTCATTGACCGGCCTGAATGTCCGAGAAATTTTCATAGAAAATATGCGTCCTCCGATAGGAATCGAACCTGTATACTCTACGGAACCGTCATATAGCCTGACGTGGTTTCATCGATTAAGCCAGAGTAAATGTCGTTAATATTGTTTATTATAAACAGAGCATTTACTTAAATATTTGTATCTATAAAAATAACATATATATATATATATATATATATATATATATATATATATATATATATATATATATATATATATATATATATATATATATATATATATATATATATATATATATATATATATATATATATATATATATATGCAGTTTTCCTTAGAAATGAAGGGCACAGCGATTAAGATTTTATTTTATTGAGTGGATTAAATATCTTTGGATGCGAGTGCTTTTGCTTAATCTATTAGCCATTATCAATAATGTTTGTGTTTTTTTCTTTATAGCAATAGAATTTTGCTAATTGCAGCTTTTAATTTTGAGCAATAGAAATGTTTTAATTCTGAAACAATGTCATCACATTGTGACAGTGTTTATACTTAATAATAAACTTTCTCGCCTTTAACGAAAGTTTGCGGCTTAATGATCTGACACATTTATAGGTTTAATAAAAACGAAAAAGACTAAAGAAAAAGTGTCTTTATTATCAGAATGTACATATAATGCCATTTTCTTTCATTTTATTTTCAGTTTCCGACATGAATTGGATGGGCGAGCAGTGTGCTTTCATTGTGTTTATCAAGAATAATTAACCAGCAATTGCAACACAAAGACCATTGTTCCGACCGATCACCTGATTTGTGGAGTTATCTGAAATCGAAGGTATAGACTCATCGCACTCGATCTACTGAACAATAAAAAGAAACAATTCGTCAAGAAATTGTTGCCATTCCACATGAAATGTCCCGTAAAAGTTATGGCCAACTTTCGTGACCGCCTTCGACAGTGTGTGGAAAGTAAAGTCACCCTCTTGACTGATTTAATCTTTAAAACGAAATGAATCAAAATGGCGTTATATGTACATTTCGAAACTAAAAACACATTTTCGTTCTTATTTAATTTTATTAAACCTAAAAAAGTGACAGACCAGTTTATCACACCCTGTCTATATATATATATATATATATATATATATATATATATATATATATATATATATATATGTGTGTGTGTGTGTGTGAGTGTATTTGTGCGGAGATTGATATATAGTTATATTATATAAAAATATACTAAATATAAGCATGATTTCATTTTTTTTAGGCAAAAGATACACGCTCATAGATGTCCCTTAATTTTTTTCTATCTCTCTCTCTATATATACGTGTGTGTAAAGGAAAATAATGCATATATATATATATATATATATATATATATATATATATATATGTATTAAAAATCTATTAAGTAGGTTCTATAATACAAATACACAGCCACACGCATATATATATATGTGTGTGTGTGTTTGTGTATGAAGACAAATAAATAATAAATAAATAATCATATACAAAAAATAGGCTAAATATAACCAAGATTTCATGTTTTCTTCTTCAAAAAACACACGCACATATATGTCTCTTGATTTCTCCCTCTCTCTATATATAAATATGTGTGTGTGTGTGTGTGTTTCTGTGATTTTGTGTGTGGATATGTGTAAAGGCAAATCCTTTTAATCCTTTTACATACATACATATATATATATATATATATATATATATATATATATATATATATATATATATAGATAGATAGATAGATACACACATATATATACACTATACACACATACACTACAAGACGCACATATACAGACACATATGCATGCAACACACAACGCACACTCGCGAATATATGCGATAGGTATACATTTCTTATATATATATATATATATATATATATATATATATATATATATATATATATATATATATATATATATACAGAAAGAGAGTGATAGAATATGTGTGAGAGCGAGTGTGTTTGCATGGACATGAGAGACAGAGCATGTGTGTGTGTATCTGTGAGAGAGAGAACATGCGCAGTGAGAGAGTGTGTTTGGGGTGAGAGAGAGAGAGAGACAAAAGACAGCTGATAGAAAAAATTCCAAAAAATCAAAGTAAAGGCCTGCCAGTGGCCAGAGTTGGTTAGTGCTACTCAAGAAAAAAAGTTTTGCTATATAAATGTCGGGGGCGTTTATAGGGCGAAGGTGGGGGTTGAATCTGCAGGCACTTCTCATTACGAACAAGGAGTGGCACATGTTTTAGAATTGTATGCATAGTTTAGTTGGCTCATTCAATGGCCTCTAACGCATAATATATATATATATATATATATATATATATATATATATATATATATATATATATATACGTGTGTGTGTGTGTGTGTACACAGCATATCAGATTTTATTCTAAAAATCAGTAGCTGCAGAAAAATCCTTACTAAACAAGCTATGTTTGTAAAATTTTATTGACATTCAAAAATACTCATGTGAATTTTATCATGTAATTTTCATCTTATGATACTAGTAGCTAACATCTGTGCTGATGAAAGAACCATTTTCACCTGTCTCGAAGATAAATCTGATAATTTCGATAAGGGGAAATTGGCAGGTGATCTGAGAAATGGCCGACACTGGGGTCAAAATTACCTTTTTAATTTAACGCCTTCAAAATTAAATTTCTCTCTATTAATCAACTAAAAGACCACTTCCTGCCTCTCATAATATAGAAATATTTACCATTTTTCCGGTAGGATTGGAATCCTTTCATTTTTTGAAACTTCGAATCGACGCCTCGTCTCTCTTTAAGTTCAGAGCGCCACAAATTATACAAAATTTTGTTTCAAGACCTGAATGCATCTGAAATATGATTGACCAATCCAAATCAAACAATATGACAGTAAAAATACTAGAATTTTTTTCTTCTTTCTCTCCATATTTCAGCCTCTGATGAAGCTTTAATAAAAGCTTGTTACTTATATTACATATATATATATATATATAAAGAAAAAACAGCAAGATATATAATCCGGTGTTCTTACAGATATTTTTATTTTTACAAAATAGTGCTCAATGTAAATTTACAGAGCATTAATATTATAAATTAACTGATTTAAAATATGTTTTTTCGCTACACAGTTCTAACCATGTTTCAAAAACGGAACCTAAAAGTTTTGAATTTAATTTTGTAATTAAATTAAAGACATTAGTTCCATTTCATATTCGCTTGAGGATGAAATGGAACTAATGTTTTGAATTTAATTACAAAATTAAATTCAAAGATTGTAGCTTCCATCTAACCTGGTTAGAAATATGTATCGAAAAATATTTTAAATCAGTTAATTTATAATACACACACACACACACACATATATATATATATATATATATATATATATATATATATATATATATAAATTAGTAAGTGAATTCTAATATATTTATTTGTAAAAATGCCATATAATGTATTACTTAGCAGATGTTCGAATAGTACTTGAAAACTATACGAATAAAATTGCATTAATAAAATATAAGTATTAATAATATATCTTCCACATATTTAAATAACATTTTTAGAAAGGCTTTGTGTATAAAAATATGATTTAAACGGATGAATGGAAATGCTAATTTTTTTATTTTATCATTGGAAACCCTTCCTTACTTACATGTACACCCCCCAAACAAACATATATATATATATATATATATATATATATATATATATATATATATATATCGTTATATATAAGTGGACTCGACCAGAATGTTACTTGGACTGCTGCTGTTAAATACCCAGAGTCAGTCAGAATAGAAGAGAGAGTGAGCAGAGATTGTGATTGAGTTGGAGGTAGAGTAATAGTGTGAGGTAACTGTGCTACTAACCGCGTTCCTGGATTTACTAACAGTATTACCCATTGTATTATTGCGTAAATACATTTAATTTCTTATATTTAATTCTTGCGTTTGTCATTCATTGGAGACGGAATTTCATCTGAGAATCCACAACCATTTGGCGACGAAGATTCGAACTCACGCGGAAAAGAAAAGATCAACAAAAGAAAAATCTTCCTTCGTCGACCAATGAGAAAATTGGCACACACACGAAAAAAACAACAACAAATTCGCGCCGAGTGATTCGAACTCACACAAGAAGAAATAGAAAAATCCGTCCCTTGTCCACAACAAATTAGCGACAAAGAGTTACAAGGAGTGAAAAATACGTAAAATTTAATTATCATGGAAGATTTTAAAAATATTTTGGTAGAACTGATAAAATACCAAAATGATCAACAAATACAACTACAAGAACGAATGGAAGAAAAATGGCAAAAGCAATTATTACAAACGCAAAAGGAAAATCAAGAAAGACAAACAGAGCTCCAGGAGCTAATATTGAAAGTAGCGGGCAACAAGCAATTAGATATTGAAAAAGAAGCAACATTTTCGCAAGACGCAGTGTGGAATACCATAGAGATTTTCAAATATTCTCTAGATGAGGACAAAAATTTTGGAGATTACTTCAGAAGACATGAAGACATCTTTAACATAGACTGTCAAAATTGGACAGAAGCTAAAAAGCTAAATCCCTTGCTTAGAAAATTAGGAACTGAATAATATACAAAGTTCGTGGATTATATCTTGCAAAAAAAGACGAAGTAGTGACATGTCTGAAAGAACTCTTCAGCCCGAAAACATCACTCTTCCACAGGAGGTGAAAATGCCTTAACCTGGTAAAGGCCGATAATGAGGATTATTCCACGTTTGCCGCAATCGTAAACAAACATTTTGACGACTTTAAACTAGCGGAATTAACCCCAGACAATTTCAAATGTCTCACCGTTGTTCAAGGGTTAGTTTCAACAAAAGATAGCGAAATTCGCAGAAGAATGCTTGCAAAATAACAAATTAAACTGGGTCTAACATTACAGAAATTATCGGAAGATTGCCAGAGATGTTTAAGTATAAAGAAAGACGCAAAGGACATTGAAGAATCTGTTGTTTCTCATATACGTAAGTTAAACAGAAGTCTACGTTCTTCACCCTCCCCAGAAAGAAAACTGAAATTTTACGACAATGAAAAAGATTCTCACCCTCCCCGGAAAGAAAAAGAAAATTTTATAATAAGAGGAAACGTACAACATACAGGACAAATTATTACGAATATCGGAACAAATATAAGTCACCCCCCATCAACATGTTATCGATGTGGAGGACTACATTGGAACATGGATTGCCGCTTTACATATAAAAACTGTCTTGAATGTGGAAAAAATGGCCAGAAGGCATCCCAATGTAGAAATAGAAAAGATACTAATAGAATAAGAGCTACAAGGATGAATAACGATGAAAACAGCAACGGAAGGAAATATGTGGAACTGGAAATTTTAAATAAAAAGATTAAATTACAACTGGATTCAGGTTCCGACCTCACGATAATCAACTTACAGACATGGAAAAAACTCAACAGACCTACCATGTTACACACACAAAAAATTGCCAAGTCGGTTACAGGGAAACGAATAAAATTTGAGGGAGAAATAATCGTGAATGTTAAATTTCACGGCAAAACAAAAAAACTTAAGATATACGGCATGAAAGATACTGAAAGTCTAGTAGGTATCGACCGATGCAGAAGTTCAGCGTTTGGGACCTACCTATCAACTCTTTTTGCAAAAAGTTAGATGTTGAATCATCAGATACTATAAAATTGAAGGAAGAATTATATAGTCAATTTCCTGAGTTATTTTCAAGCGGGTTGGGACGATGCAACAAATTTAAGGCCAAAATAGAATTAAAAAAAAACTTTCCAACCAATTTTTAAAAAGAAGCGAAATGTACCGTTCGTTACTATTAAAAAAATAGACAAAGAATTGGAGAGACTTGAACAAACTGGGATTCTACCAAAAACAGAGTTTAGAGAGTGGGAAGCGCCGGTGGTTTATGTAAAAAAGAAGTCAGGAGAAATCCGCGTATGCGCAGATTTTTCGACGGGATTCAACAAGGCAATAAAAGACCATCATTACCCACTACCGAGCCCAGAAGAAATATTTACAAAGCTCAACGGTGGTAAGATATTTTCAAAAATAGATCTAAGTGAGGTTTATTTACAAATCCAAGTACAAGAAGAGAGTACGAATATCCTTTGCATTAATACGCACAAAGAGTTGTACAAATTCAACAGACTACCATTCGGAGTAAAATTTGCACCAGCAATTTTTCAGCAAACGATGGACACAATGCTCATGGGCCAGAATTTTCCGACCGCTTATCTGGATGATATTCTAATTAAGAGCAACAATATCACACACAAAAGAAGTTTTCAGAAGACTTCAGGACTTTGGGTTCAAAGTAAAAGGAGAAAAGTGGGATTTTTTCCTAAATGAAATTAAATATTTAGGTCAGATAATAAATGAAAATGGCAGGAAACCGGACCCAGAGAGGGCATCGGCAATTAAAAATATGCCGGAACTAAAAAATGTTGCAGAACTACAAAGTTTCCTGAGCCTAGTTAACTACAATGTCGAATTTATTGATAATATGCATAAACTGATGTCTCCACTAAATGAGTTACTAAAAAAAGAAAATAATTGGAATTGGACAGAGGACTGTAAGAAAGCATTTAAGGAAATAATACAAAAATTAACTTCACTTAAGGAAATAATACAAAAATTAACATTGACACATTTCGATCCCAAACTCGAAATCATTATTGCATGTGACGCGAGCTCATATGGGGTAGATGCGGACCGGTACAAACAAACCCCTTGCACACGCATCTAGATCATTATTACCGACGGAGAGAAACTATTCACAGATCGAAAAGGAGGCATTGGGCATAATTTTTGCAGTAACTTGCTTTCACAGATATATTTATGGGAGAGAGTTCACGCTCCAAACGGACCACAAACCACTTCTTACGATTTTCGGTACAAAAAAAGGTCTACCAGTCTATACAGCGAACAGACTTTTAAGATGGGGAACTGTGTTACTAAACTACAATTTTAAACTGGAATTCTTACTATCAAATAAAATAGGACACGCCCACGGACTATCGCGATTAATATCTGCGAAAAGGGAACCGTTAGAAGATTCGGTAATTGCAGCATTACAAGCTGAAGGTGAAATCAGTAATACAATAATCCAATACAATAAAGGAACTACCTGTAACGCTGCTAGAGATAAGACGAGAAGCAGTAAGAGACGAGTTTATTCAGGATACCAAGAAAAATAGAAGAGATGGTGAGGAATTTAGCAAACTGTTTCTCAATCTGTGACAACATATTTTTGTATAACGAGAGAGTTGTAATACCGAAGTCACTACGAAGAAGGATCTTAAAAGATTTTCACTTAGGACATCCCGGAAAAAAACCGGATGAAATCACTTATGAGAAGTTTTGTCTACTGACCGAACATGGACGATGATATCACGCAAATGGTGGAAATTTGCAAAGGCTGTGCTGCTGCGGTGAAAACACCACCCTCTATACAAAGGCCATGGCTTAAAGTCGACAGACCGTGGTCCAGAAGACACGTGGATTACGCAGGACCCATTGAAGGTTACTATTATTTAATAACAGTAGATCGTTTCAGTAAATGGCCAGAGGTTCCCAGATTTAAACACCCGACGACAGAACACACCATAAACTGTTTACACGAACTATTCGCGACATTTGGCGTCGCGGATTGTTTGGTAAGCGATAACGGTACAAAGTTTACTTCCAGTGACTTCAAAGAATTTTGTGAGACATATCAAGTAAAACATATCAAGATAGCTCCGTACCACCCGATGTCGTACGGACAAGATGAAAGATTCGTTGACACACTAAAAATAGCGTTAAAAAAAAGCCGGGGATGTACCGACGATAAAAGTGATACAACAGTTCCTCAAAGTCTACAGAATAACACCTAATGTGAACACGCCATCGGGTCTTTCACCAGCGGAGAATAAGGTCTGTGTTTGAAAAATTATTGCCAAACAAGAACAAAAACCAGTATATACCGATTGTGCCAAAGAAATCATTTAAACCTGGAGAACGGGTTTATTTTAGGATGTTTAGAAACAATATGGCTTACTGGGAGCCGGGCACAATAATCAACAGATTAGGAAATCTATTGTACACAGTACAAGTCGAGAAGTTTTCACATAGAAGACATATCGATCAGTTACAAAAAAGACGAAGAGCCAAGCTCGTCAACCGCAGAAAACGACGGTTCTATGGATACAATCTTCGAAGCGTTTGAGATCCAAAGACCGCAGGAAGACACAGAAATGACAAGGTCAAACATGAAGAGAAAATTTGTCGAACCCCTGATTATCAACCATAAGAGACAAAAATACTAACTCCCCCAAAACGGGATCTAAGAAGTGGGGTGTTATGAGGCCCTCCCCTTTTTCATATAAGTGGACTCGACCAGAGTGTTACTTGGACTGCTGCCGTTAAATACCCAGAGTCAGTCAGAATATGGAGAGAGTGAGCAGAGATTGTGATTCAGTTGGAGGTAGAGTAATAGTGTGAGGTAACCGTTTGTAGAAGTCAGTTACAAGCACGTAGACTCTAAGGAAGTCCTACTTCGAGACTATATATATATATATATATATATATATATATATATATATATATATATATATATATATATATATATATATATATATTATAATTGCTACTAACAGTGTTCCTGGATTTACTAACAGTATTAGCCATTGTATTATTGGGTAAATGCATTTAATTTCTTATATTTAATTCTTGCGTTTGTCATTCATTGGAGACCGAATTTCATCTCGGAATCCACAACATATATATATATATATATATATATATATATATAGTTAAGCACATATTGTTATATATACCAGACAACGAATGTCTATTATGTTTGATCATGAGCCGTTCTAAGTTTCGTATAGTAGCTTTAGTTTCGGTTAAAAATAAAGACAAAAATTGTCCAACATTTGGATATATTTTTATTATGCTGTTCCTCGATCTAAGATTTCGTCTTACATGAGCCACCATCAGAGTGCTTATATGGACATTACCACAGAGATGTTCACTATCAAATATGTCATCGTGCCTAAAGAAGATCCCATCGCGATACCGTCTATTTGAATATAAATATTGCCAAGGGGGTCATGAATAGGTACTTGAGTTGTTCATAGTAATAATACTTTTTAAAAGTAGTGCGTTTACTATTGATGGGTGGGAGAGAAGTGTGATAATGATGTCAATCGTTTCATGGATGGAGACATTAGTAAAATAAATTTTGTACATCCAAAAATTTGGTTGTTTGGTTTTACAGAATTAATGATGTGTACAAAATTGTTTGTGTAGTTAATACAGTATTTACTTGGGAGGTAAGAAGTAATTAATTTGTTAAAGCTTTTTGAAAGGTAATATACTTGTGTTGATGTTTGTCAAATGATAACTCGCAGTGGATGTTCTTTCTATGTATTTTTACATTTCTTTCCGTAAAGGTAGCCAGGCTGATAGTCACCTATAATCTTTTGAAGTTTATAGGATCCTATGTCAGCATTGTTAGCAATAATAAGTTTATTGATACGGTTTTTAAGTTGGGTGGAGTGTTATGAGTTAACTTTTAAAATTTATTGTGATCGTCGAAAATGGCCTGTAATTTTGAGTGGTACTAACGTTTGTTTAAAATAACGAAATTATTAATTTTATCAGCTCGCCGGATAAGAATATATATATATATATATATATATATATATATATATATATATTAACACAATAAAAATAAGGATGATTATGTAATTATTTTTAATTGATTACCAAATTAATGAGTAATACCACTACGCAAGACACACATTTAAATTTATATATGATCTATTCTTAATATTGAGGTTTTATAACATACATTAAAACTATATCTTGAACACACGCAAACACACACAAACACACACACACACACACACATATATATATATATATATATATATATATATATATATATGTTTGTGTGTGTGCGTTTGTGTTTGTGCGTCTGTGTGTGAAATAATTATATACAATTCTATTTCGATCATAAGACTTTTAAATGTAAAATAGAATTCAATAATATTTCTATAATGTTTGTATCAACTTTTTGAAAATATGAATGACAAATATTTTTTAGGAATTAATATTTAAATATCTTATATACATATAAACAATTGAGAGAACCATATATGTAGATGTTTGACCACATTCATGCAATTCATACAGGCATCCATAGATATATATATAAGACATTTTTTATGTTTCACGTTCTTTTTATAGATACAAGTATTTAAGTAAATGCTCTGTTTATAATAAACAGTATTAAATAATATTTACCGGTCTGAATGTCCGAGAAATTTTCATAGAAAATATTCGTCCTTTGACAGGATTCGAACCTGCATCCTATACGGAACCGCCATTTAGCCGGGCATGCCTAACCGAATCGGCCACAAAGGAGCGTTCGGTTGGCAAGGTCGAATTTACTGCTTATAAACTTCAATCTTCCATGAATCTCGTACATTCATAACTGCTCATGGCGTATCAAATGTAAACAAATGACGTCATACATTAAGAAATGGACAAAGTCCGACAATTTATTTATTAAAGACATTTTTTTAAAAATGTCTTTAATAAATAAATTGTCGGACTTTGTCCATTTCTTAATGTACATATATATATATATATATATATATATATATATATATATATATATATATATAGATAGATAGATAGATAGATATGACTGTGTCTTCCCGTGTGTCTGTATTTTTATGTGTGTTCGTATTTATTTATACATGAATTACATTAATTTTAATAGTAGCCTCTCCTAATTCTGGACATGTTTTTTAATGTCCTTATAAAAAAAGAAAGAAAATTACCATGTTGATGCATATTTATTTCATTTCGAGTACTTTCGACATCAGCACAATGTCGTCATCAGTGTCTTGTTTTTTTTTTTAAACAAAAAATTGACGTCTTCATCATTTTCCTAAGACAAAATCGTTGTGTTCATCTGAAAATTAATTTTTTTGAAGTGAAAAACGATAATTTTATGTACCGCACAATTTTAAATTCTTTCTTGTAGGCACACGCGCATACATTAACTATATGTAAATATTAAAAATATATATATTAAAACTATTAGTTAAAACCAAGATATTTTAAAATAGTCACTGTGAATATTTAAAAACATTTGTGCAGTATTCATAATTGATTTATTAATGGTTGGTTTCAATTTTTTAATATAGCTTCAAGGATTTTTAGTTTATGTGTTATTTTTTTATTTTCATAAAAAATATAGATGCATTTTCAACAAAAATTTCCTAAATTGCGAATGGAATCAGTCATGCTTAGGTAAATATTGAGATGTTAGATGCATCATTCAAATGAAAACTAAATCTTCGAGACAACGTAGTAGTGGTTTGGCCAACATATATTACTTTTCTTTTGGAGATTCAATTCATATACACTCTTTGTTTTCGGCAACACGTTAGTTGGTGGGGAGGAGTCATTACGAATGATTACATTGGATATATTGTATTCAGTATAGTATATAATTAATTTCATTATTTTTACTAGGATCTTTGGTGGGTTTATTAGTATTGATTAGATTTTAGGATATTTTCATCTTGTTTATAATTAGTATGTATTTAATTGCGATATAATAGATTAATAAGTTTAGGTTTAATTGCAAAAGTATTTTATTCTATTTAATTTATATTAACACACACACACACACACACACATATATATATATATATAAGTCAACACTTAGAGACGACAGTCTGTTTCATGCTATATGCAATCGTCAGGTGGCCTGACGATTGCATATAGCATGGAACAGACTGTCGCCTCTAAGTGTTGGCTTCTATGTTCACTTTTATATTTACACACGCTCTATCTCTGATATTGAGCACTTTATTCCATAAATATAGCACACCTTAAGACTATATTTCTTTACATATATATATATATATATATATATATATATATGTATTAATCATTACTCCCAACCAAGTGGTTACATAGTGTGTTAAGAATATGAGAGAGAACAATAAAAGAACAGGAATTAAGACGACAGAATAGAACCATTTCGACATTCCATATAATTTCTAGAAGTTCAAAGTTGACATGAAGAAAAGAGGTCGAAAGAGAGTTCCACAAGTGTCTAAGAGTGAGAGAGAAGAAATTGTTAGCATAGAACTTATGGTTACATTTAGAGATTTCATCAGCAAAATAATGAAACCTTGCCGCCAATCTGGTACTGTCCTTAAGTTTCTAAAATCTGAAATAAAACTCATCGGAAGAATTACCATGAAAATATTTATTGAAAAACTACGCAGAATCTACGTTACGGTAATGGGAAATTGACTGAAGTTGAGATGCCATTTCAGGACCCACAACATTGCAGCTTCGTCTTTGTTTTTTATCAAGAGTCTGTAATTACATAACAGAAGCACCAGCCCATATGTGGTAGCAATAATCAATGCATGAACGAATGGCGTGTGTTTATATATATATATATATATATATATATATATGTGTGTGTGTGTGTGTGTGTGTGTTTGTTTGTGTGTTTGAATAAACATATTAAAATATTAATGTTGTTTTTAAGTATTTACAATTCTAATTTGTAAGATTATCCTCCTTGATTCACACACACACACAAACACGCATACGCATATATATATATATATATATATATATATATATATATATATATATATATATATATATATATATATATATATTACCTTTTCTGAGACTAATTGTTAGTTTCGGAGATAAACAGGTAAACTGGAAATGAATATAAAAACATGTATACACCCCTCTCTCCTCTCTCGGAGTAAATACGGACATCATATGAAGAAGAGGATTTTTTTCATCGAATTAACTGAAGATCCAACGCGATAGTTGTACACCTTTGTCATTCAAGTTGTTCGCTTCTCATAGACGCAGAGAAAAACGGAGAACCGCAAAGATATTTCCCTCGCAGAAAAGAATGTACACATCAGCGCTTAGTGAGGAGCGCCCGCACGAAAACACGCCAATAATATGTGAAAATCTCTTTTCGGCCACAATTATCCTGGGGCTAGCCCTAATAACCTTCTCCATCGCTTGAGGGCAGCAAAATCGAAAACATTTTTAGAGACGCCGTTTTCTTCTCTCTCCCTCATGCTCTTTCTTTCTATGTCTTGCTGAAACAGAGAATCCTGCCGAGCTGGAAAATGGAGAAGAGAAAGCGATATATTTTTTTTTTCTTGGATTATTATTGAAGAAGAAATGGTGTAGCTGGGTGCGAAATGTAAGTTTTCGCTTGAATCACAAATGGCTGGGCAGGTGTGTGTGTGTGTGAGAACGGAGAGTGACGTTATGTATGCGTAGACAGATAGTAAGAAAGAAAGCGAGAGTGTCAAAAGATAAAATTCATAAAGAATTAAGAAAAGAAAAAGAAAGCAGAAAGGAAGTGAAAATGAGATAAAGATAATGAGGAAAAGGTAATTGTACGAAAAGCTGATAAAATAAAAGAATAGAAAAATAAGTGAAAAAGAAACGAAAGAAAAAAAAGAAAGAAAGAAACGGTAGGAAGGGAAATAATGAACAGAAAATAAAAGCATTGAAATATGGCGCCAAAGTTAGATAAATGGAGAAAAAAAAACACATCAAGAAAAAAATAAAAGCTAAACAATAAAAGAATAGAAAAGTAAGAGTAAAGAAAGAAAGAATGAAAGAAAGAAAGAATGAAAGAAAGAAAGAATGAAAGAAAGAAAGAATGAATAAGAAACAATTAAACAAGTAATAAAAATCATGTATAAAATAAAAACTGGAATATAAAGGCAAAGAAAGAAAGAAAGAAAGAAAGAATGCATTGAAAAATAGAAAAATAGGTGGAAATAAAGAAATAAATAAAGAAGCAATCAAAGAAACAAATAAAACATAATAAGAATTAACCGTAAAGAATTAAAGCATCTGCAAGAAAAAACGAATGAAAGAAAGAAAGAAAGAAAACATTGAAAAATAATGCACGAGAAAAATAAGTGGAAGAAAGAAAGAATCAAAAGAAACCATGTAAATTAGAGGTTGGTTGGAAATTAAAATTGGTATATAAAGGGAAAATTTAAAAAAAAAAAGAAAGAAAGAAAGAAAGAAAGAACGAAAGAAAGAAAGAAACAAGAAAGAAAAAAAGAAAGAAAGAAAACTTTGCAGAATAAGGCATTAAAAAATATAGAAAGAAACAAAAGAAACCATGTAAATTAAAGGATTGGAATATAAAGGGAAAAAATAAAAGAAAGAAAAAAAGAAAGAAATACAGGAAGGAATAATTCAAGAAAGAAAGAAAGAAAGAAAGAAAGAAAAAAAGAAAGAAAACTTTTCAGAATGAAGCATAAGAAAAATAAGTGGAAAGAAAGAAAGAAACAAACAAACAAAAGAAACCATGTAAATTAAAGGATTGGAATATAAAGGGAAAAAATAAAAAAGAAAGAAAGAAAGAAAGAAATGAATAATTCAAGAAAGAAAGAAAGAAAGAACAACACCGAGGAAGAAATACAATGAAGAAATACGGATAGAATGGCAAAATAATATGAGGTATAAGAAAACATAGGAATTGGTACGGAAGACAATAAAAGAAAGAAAGTGCCGAAAAGAGAAAGATAGTAGGTTAAGGAAGAGAGAATAAAGGAAGGAAAGGGAAGAATTTTTTTAGAAGAAATAAGTGAACGTAAAAAAAGAAAGAAAAGGGGGAGTAAACAGAAGAATAAAAAAAAAATAGAAATATTACCGTTTGAAAAGAAAGAGCCAAAAAGGAAACTGTTGAATGAGAAAGAAAGAACAAGAGAGAAATAATTTGTAGAGGAACAACGAAATAGAAAACCGAATACAATTAATAATAGCTATAGATATAATACTAGACTGATGAATGAAAAATAAAAAGGAAAAAGAAAAAGGAAATAATATAAAACAAAGCGAAAAATACGTAGAAAGAAAAAAAAAAGAAGAGCGTGAAGTAATACGAGAATTCTTGAGAACGAAAAAAGGACGAGATACAAACAGAAACGATAAAAAGGAAAGAAATAGTACAGGTTATAAAAACAAAAAAAGAAATCGACAGATGTAGCTACACAAACATTTTAATATATATATATATATATATATATATATATATATATATATATATATATATATATATATATATATATATATGAATGAAACACTAAAAGAAAAATCCACTTCCGCTGTAGCTAAACCAAGAGAAAAAACAGGATGGAAGACAAAAAAAAAAAAGAAAGAAAAAAAAAACTGAGTGGGCTAGAAAGATATCTTTTGAGACAAGCATGATTTAATGATGCAACTCTGTAAAAATCTATGGCCCAGGTTTCATAAAACATCACCTTATTTAGTTGGAGGTAGCAAAAAGATATATTTTTCCAGAATGTATTGGGAAGTTTCTGTAAACTTTGGGGCGAAGACTTGCAGAGAAATAAAAGTGGTTTACGTCAATCAGAAACAGGTGAAGAAGAGAAAATATTTTAGGAGGAGATCGTCTATCTCGAATTATTTAGCAGTAAGATTGATTGAATACATGTCGAAGTGAAGAAAGTGAGAGATTATTATTATTATTCTTTAAACTTAAATATATTTATATCAGTCAATCACTATTAACTTTCAACATTATCTTAGTTCGTACACACACACACACGCACACACACACACACACACATATATATATATATATATATATATATATATATATATATATATATATATATATATGTATGTATGTATGTATGTTTATGTATATGTATATATAATATAATAGGCTCAAACACATATTATTTTTTTTTAAATTGTAGGTCTGATGAATTGGATCGTGATTACGATTCCAATGTAATAAATTATAGCCATGGTATATTAGTATTTGAGCCTTTTATATTATATTCTTAATCTGTTCTGAATATTGACTTCTACCTGGATTCTATCCTTTTGGAAATTTATATATATATATATATATATATATATATATATATATATATATATATATATATATATATATATATGTTGACCACTAATATTATATATACCGGGTGTAAGAGAAAAAATTACAAATGCTGTTACAGTATAATTGTCCATACCACAAAATATTTAATGTCTAAAAAAACAATAAACTAATTTCATTTCTTTAATCCAGCTAATAATATAAGACGTTTGGTCATGTTTGTAATAAAAACCACATAACAACCCTTTGACTTATCAGCTAGAAAAAGAACACGTTAAATCGTTTTTGGGTTAGCCCTATTTTCTTCCAAAATTAAGCAATGGTGAGAGAAAAATAATTATTCAGACCTTCAATAATGGCAAGAACATTCCTACTCTGATTTCCAGCTTCAAAGTACATTCAAGAACGATCAAGAGAACGTTAAATAAGTTTAAAACGAGGGAACTGTAAAAAAAAAACGGTATACTGGATCAGGAGGTTACAAGAGAAAGAGGGATCATCATTTAGACAGAGCTAAAGAGGTCAACTGGAAAAGATCCAATTCAATCCATAAGTCGTTTGGCAGTTGAGAGGCGAGTTTCAGCTATGACCATCCAGAGGGCAGTGAAAAAGACTTGAAAGTGAAATCGTACCTGAAACCTTTGTGGCACCTTGTTACTGCAGGATCCTGGAATAATATATTTGAACTTAATTTCAATCGTTAATGAGCTTCTGATCCTTAGGTATGATTAATTAATGATGAACATGTTATTTTCGATTACAATCGATTTCATCACTATTCTTTTGTTAAGCTTGGAGTGTGATTATACATCCTTATTGCTCCAAGTAGAGTCCAATAGTGTCAAAAAACATGTGTGTGTGTGTGTGTGTGTGTGTGTGTGTGTGTGTGTGTGTGTGTGTGTAAGCAAATATATGGATATAGATCCGACAGTATTAAGAAAAATATACGGAAAAAACAAACAAAAATCCTTATATGCAATTATGCTGTTTTAATGTTAATATAATGTCAACGTCGGACGTTTCGGTCCAATAAACCATCTTCAGGACATATTCATAAAATATAATTAACATTATCAATTCAACATGACAAAGACGATGGACATAAGAACAAGACTTATCCAAACAGATAACTGAAAGTTTTATATGATCAGCGTTCCGTTTAAACATGGTCACGTTGTTGTTCTTGTTTCTCTGACGAATGATTGGTCGAAAAGTTCCTCGGATATCCTTCGGCCTTTTTCATAATAAGATGTTGAAATCTATCCTATTTAAAGAAATAATAAATTTTTTTGCTATACAACGGTGTATTGGACTAAACGGTAGTACCCTTTGCCCAAAGGGACGCAGGTTCGATTTCTGATGGAGAGCTCTTATTTGTTTTGATAAGATTTCTTGAACATTCAGTCAGGTAGACGAAATATATAAATATACTGTTGTTTCATAAATAAACAGAGCGCTTACTCTGATATGAGCATCCACTAAATATAACGTTTAAAAGGATAAAAATCTGTCTGATTAATAAAAGAAATCCATTCTAATAATCTCTTTGTTTACGTATGAATGGGAAACTGTATAGATATGGAAATATCGAGAGATCTAGGACAAAAGACATTTCGCTTAAATGCGCGAAATTGTACCTCGCCTGACTCTCTGTTATCCGTGTCTATATCGGTAAGGCATGCCGAGTTAAACAGTAATTCTCTCTGCCCTGAGGGCGCAGGTTATATATATATATATATATATATATATATATATATATATATATATATATATATATATGAAAATTTCTCCGAATTAATCAGTAGAGAGACAATATTTATGAATAAAAATGACAATAGGAAAACTGGTAATTGCTGACGCGTTTCGTCCAATGTGGACTTTATCAAAGCAAAATACGAAAAATAAATACGTTATTTTTCAGTGAAAAATATGAAAATAGCGTTTCTCTACATTCCAGTTGCTAGGTACATTCTGTTTTTGTTTTTATTAGTTACTTTGTTCATTTAATTTCATTTTCGTATTTTGCTTTGATAAAGTCCACATTGGACGAAACGCGTCAGCAATTACCAGTTTTCCTATTGTCATTTTTATTCATATATATATATATATATATATATATATATATATATATATATATATATATATATATATATATATATATATATATATATATATATATCCTGACCTCAACCCCATAGAAAACTTATGGAGCATTATAAAGTGCAGGCTCTCGAGAAAGATTAACGCCCCACCAGTTTTTTTTTTTTTTCAAATTTATTGGCAATACAATGGAAAATCTTATTGATCATTTATGAAACATTCCAGCGAGGTTTTCATTTACAAAACACAAATATAAATGTATATCATTATGATTTACTAAGTGAAGCTTAGATGTGAAATAAAGTCGAAAGAATGAACTACCCAGCTGGAATTGAACTTATTACAGATTACAAACTTGATACTCATTGCACTAGTTTGGAATGCACAAAGGAATATCACTATAATTTATTATAATAACCAAGGATTAGCCAACAGTATGCCGTAGGTGTATATCAAAATTACGAATTCGAAATGAAATAAGAATACTAACAAATGCATTAGCCTATTCATCACTGTTTCTCGCGGAACCCCTATCAGCTTCTTGCAGAACCCCGGGTTTCTGGGAAACACCTGTTAATAAATACTAATCTAAAATCCGACCAAATTCTGTGCCCACACAGTTCAGCAACAGGGACAATTACTTCTAATTATTGTAAAGTGGATCTAACAAAAAAAATCTGGATCCTAGATCATTAAAACATGAATCTATATCAATTGAACAGAAAATATCTGTGTGTGTCTCTCTCTGTTTGTGTGTCTGCCTGTGTGTATGTGCTATTTGTGCACGTCCACATTTCTCGATTGATTTCGATAAAATTTTACACACGTGTAAATTTACCAGGGTAGGTCAAGACCAAGTTTTATATATTTATACACGGGTTTGGCAGAAAAATCGATTAAACTTGGATACGACTTTTTACAAAAACAAAGGCAAAGTTACACGCGAAAAACATTTTTTACTGGATGAGCTGATGTTCTTTGCACTTAATGCAAAACATCAGCTCATATTATGGGGTTTATGTAGAGTTCTTGATAGTTTTTTCTGCGACATTGGCTTCACAGAAAAATTGCAAAAACACTGTGAAAACATCCGGATTTTCGTACTACTTAAATTAAAAACTTGAATAACTTCCTCATTTTTATCCGATTTTCTTTAAACATGTCGCAAAAAATTTGTCATCATGTAAGTGTTATTTCCGTTAAGTGGACGAACACAAATCGGCTTTTGCAATTTAGCCAATAGTTTCTTCATATGATACCATCCTAAATTGGCATTCGAACAACCTTTGATGCAAAAATTGTTTGGGAAGGATTTTTGAAGCGTGAAAATAGAAAAATTCCCGAAAAACCTCTCATTAACCCCAGCATCACCGTATACGTACGAAGAAGGCGAGGAGCGTTCATGCGTTTACATTTACAGTTGATTCAAGCTCTGACGCTTCATCCCTATTTTTGTTTGATTATTAGGTTTGTGAACAATGCCATAATATTTGAAAGGTATTACGGCCACAGGAAATTTACTGAATATCTAAAACATTGAAACAATTTCACCCCGAGCAACGACCACGCCAGAAGATTTTATCGATGGAATTCCTTTTAGAAGAATCAAACACTTGTGAAAGACATACCGCAAAAAGTACCTAAGTATACCAACAAATGATGCATGTAAGCGGGGACGCAGATAGAAATTTCTAGACAGGTAGGTGCGGGTATACAAAGGGGTGCGGTTATACAATTGCAACCATGTACATCCGGGCAACACCGTGTACCCCCGCTAGTAAATTATAAAACGTGTCAATATATTTTGTTGTAAATAAGTGAAGATATTTATCTAAGAAAATGAAGTTTTTACAATGTTTCTTCAAGTTTAATTAGAGGTTGCCAACTTCTTTTTTTTTTGTCACTTCTCCTCAACGAGTCTGCAACATTAACTTGTAAATATGTTGCATTGTAACTTTACATTAATCGAAAATAGTTAATTAATTCCCTGAAGATATTAAGTAGTAATTTTAAATAAAAAAAATAGGAGAAATATAGAGTTTAAGTAATAAGAAATAATGCTAAATTAAAATAAAATCAATTAATTTATATAAATAAATTTGAATATCAGTCTGTCTCACTTTTTCAACTTTACACTTAAGCTGTAGAGGAACTTATCATACCGTTTGGAAATTAGGCCGACTCCGTAAGCAAATTAAAAATATACCAAGCCGCAATCCGGAAATTTTGGATTTTCATAACTGCGATTATTTTCGCCCACTTTTTACGTGAATTTTTGCGACGAATAACAATTTTTATAACTTTGAAATTAATTGGGGAATAATGGAAATTAATTGCGAAAGTCACCCATGAAATAAGAAAATTTTGGGGGACGGAAAATAAGGACCTACGTACATCAAATTGTATTTAAATTAAGTGGTATCAGAAGAATTATCATTGCACTTTTAAAAGATCAGCTAAAATATTAATGCTATACTTAAATGCAGCGAACAATTTTGAGTTCTTCTGTAGTTTATTGTTCCCAACATCATATGGCAGCAGTATGCCTCGCAAAAAAGAAATCTCTGCCAACAGAGGACAAGATTGCAATCAAAAGAGCCAAGGCTGCAGCAAAGAAAAGAAAGTCCTGTGCAAATGAAAACCCAGATGAAACAGCAGCCAGGTGAGCTTTCAATGCTGAGAATACGCAAAGACTTGGGGACTCTCAAACTCCTGAACAAGCCGATGACACAATCAAGAGTCCTCGGGCGACATTTAAACTAATTTCTTATATATTTACGTGAAATTATTTTTATATATAAATCCTTCTATTCAGTACAAATATATATATATATATAGGGGGTCAGTCAGTAGATACATATGTAACGCTAAATTGAATAATTTTTATAGACCAAACGCCGAATCCAGGTTACAATGAAAACTTCAAAGCGTTAAAACTCAAATTTAAAAGCTGAGCGTCTCTGTACCGTTAACGTTTCGATGTCAAAAGTAACCGGCGTTTATTGTGGATGGTATATATCCATCGTTACTTATGGGAATAAATGTTGCCTGAGCTTTCTAGTATTGTCATTCAATATTCATATATATATATATATATATATATATATATATATATATATATATATATATATATGTGTGTGTGTGTGTGTGTGAGTGAGTGTGTGTAAAAATGTGTGTATACAAATATAAACATATATATATATATATATATATATATATATATATATATATGTAATACATTATATTATTATTTATATATTATATTATATTATATGCGCGGTACTTAAAGCGCACGATATCAGAGATAGAGCTAACATATTTGGTTGGATTGATGTGAGTTTGTGACCCTGGGTCTCACGCTTTTGCG
>OZ010585.1:50872461-50947461 GCA_963932145.1 Acanthosepion lycidas
CACACACACATATATATATATATATATATATATATATATATATATATATATATATATATATGCGGGTACACATATACCAAAACATACGCACACACACACACATATATATATATATATATATATATATATATATATATATATATATACACACACACACATCCCTACATATATATCCACCTACATATACCTACATCCATATACGTATACATGAATATACATATACACACATACGTATGCATATACACATACATCGATACATATACATACATATACCTATACACACACACCTAAATATATACCTATATATACACGCAGCCAAGTACATACATCCATACATATATACATACACATACACATATACATGCATATACACACATATATATACACATATACCTGTATACATACATATACGTACATATACATACATATAAATTACAATTTAAAAACTAAATAAGTAAAATTTCAACAATTTGGGGGTAAAAAAATACACATAGCGCATCACATAAACATACAAAATGATCTATATAGAGATAAACAAAATAAACATAATAGTCATTCCGTTAAAATGTCATGCCCGATGTTTTGAACGAAGATGGAACTGACATAAGAGACAGAAAGTTACAAAACGGTGTTTATGTTTTGAATCGTTTCTTATGTCTACATTTAGAAAATATCTCGTTACGAAGATTCAACAGTTCATCTTGATTCTTATCTTTGATAATAAAATTTTTTTCCGCCATGCACAGATCACACCGATCGCGGAAGTTATGAGGTGTTCTGGCTCTTGATAGGTATCTCCATTTCAAAAGTGGGGTTAATCCCTTATCCACCAGATCCCAGTAGTGTTTGGATAAGGAAGTTTGACTTCTGAGGCATCTATATCTAAAAGAGCGTCTATGTTTGTATAGACGCTGCTTCTAATCACCGGCGGATATACCTATATATCTTTTCTTCTCGTTTATATTTTCCTCGGGAAAGATTGTTGCCTCGTATATTACATTTTTATAGTTACATTTACCCCCGATTGGACAATGATCTTTATTTCTACAATTGCAGGAAGGGTTACTCGATTGAGTTACATTACTATGGTAGTTTCTAAGTATTCTGCAATTATGGGAAGATATGATTTTCTCCATATTTCTAACGCATGAGTAACTAATTTTCACAGTCTTCCTATTGAAAATTTTACGTAATGGATATTTACTGTGAAAATGTTTATCAATTAATTTCAGAAAGAAACTTCCTATATCAATGTTAGAGAGCTTGCAATATGGTGGGTTGAACCATATTACCTTCCTCTTTCTATTTTTAGTTCTGTTATTATTCTGATTTACAAGTTATCCGTTATAGTTTAATTCCTGTCTAAAACCACTATTTTTGAGGGCCTGATTGTATATAAATTTATTATCATTAAAGATTTTTTGGCTAGAAGATAGCTTATTTATTCTCGTATTCACAGTTTTAGGGATGTGGTCTATCACATGTTTAGGGTGGTTAGAGTTGACGTTGATATATAGGGGTGTTTGATCAACTTTATGGAAGGGTTTAAAGGTATCATTCGAGAGATTGAGTGTAATATCCAAAAAATTGACTATTTTCAGGTTGGAAGATATTTCAATTTTAAGGCCTATTTGAAGGCCCTAATTATCTTCTTATGTAAGCTGGAAGTCAAGGGACCATTGCTATTTGGGACAATGATTAAGCCGTCATCTCTATAAATTCCGACTTGGCTAAGGTTAACTACTCAATTCAAGGTGTCGAGAATATATATGCCCACCAGATCTGCAATTTTTGGCGGAATCAAAGGCTCCCATAGGTGCATCGAAACTACCATTCTTCTTCTTCACCCAAGTAGCGTCATTATATGTAAGTATTGATCTTCTTGACGCTAAAATGATGTTCAGATCATTATCCGTTATTTCAGTATATCCTTTGGTGAAATTAAGGCTGCTACTTAATAGTTCCACCGAAATAGAAGGGTAAAAATCCAAGATGTCAAATTGGATGAAAGTGGCTCTTCTTTTGCTAGTGATTCGGAACCATTTAATCGTCTCGGCCGAGTCTTTCCAAAGGTTAGCAGGGTATTTCTCCAGGACACATGAAGTTATTTTCTTGATAATACTCTTGGAAATTAATCCCAACTCAGATTTGGAGGGATTAATTAGACGGGACTGCAAGCTATTGATGAAGTTCGGCTTATGATCTTTGAAGAGAATGTATGCATCTTTCAAACTAAATTTGCCCATTCTGTCAGCAACTCCACATTTGTAGCAAATTTGCAGATGTCTTCATTGATAGATGATAAGGTGCTATTGTCTTTGTCTTTTTTATAAGAGCTGGTAATTTTGTCAGTGACGATTTTGTCATATTCAGAAGGTGTAACTTTATAGAAATTTTTAGATTTGTCGGCTTTAATCCATAATTTATTGGATTTTTTTATGTTTTTAATGTCTCTACCAATTGTAGTCTGGAAGTAGTTGTAATAATTCTTGAACTTAATCTTTCTAATTAAATCGATCAGATCGCCTTCGAACGGTATAAGTAGCTATATATATATATATATATATATATATATATATATATATATATATATATATATATATATATATATATACAAATAAGTGAAAGAACAGACGGAGTAAAAATCCACTGTTGGTATCATTTACTTTTTAAAATGTGCTCATTACGAAGAAGAGCAATATATTATTATTATATTTTTATTATAAGAGATTATAATAAAAACATTTTGAAATCATTACTCAAAAGATTTAATGTTTCAATACTATGATTGCATTTCTTCAGGCGATGGTAAGTAACTTAGCGTAATTCCCCCATGTATAATACGACTTCATCCATAATAGGTAGCCCTGAAATTGTCCTGAAAGTGTGGGAAAATGCTTCTACTCACGTATAATACGCACCCCTTGTTTGGTAAGCAAACCCTATAAATTGCAGCTTTGCAATTTCATTACGACCAGCGTTTCTTACTCTTATTAAAAAATGGTTTTAAACATAGAATAATATTTTTATAATTTAGTTTTATGATAATTCTTATTTTATTTTACATTTGTATGTATTGTTAAGTAGATATGATTTATTTGACATGCTTTTGGGTTTGTAAGCGCCGAATGTTAGTGTCAAATTGTCGTATGTTTGTGGTGAGTAGTCATTTCGCAACTGAAATCGACCTATGAAACGGCAATTTTTTAAAGATTTATTTTGTAATTGTACATAATAGGCACCTATAATTTTGCTTATTATATTTTAGAAAAATGCGTATTATACATGGAGAATTACGGTAATACAGTCATAGTATTGAAACATGGAAGCTTTTGTGCAGGGATTTCAAAATGTTTTTTTTTCTTACAATCTCTTATAATAAAAATACAAAAATAATATTCCTGTATATATGTGTATGTGGATGAAACGAAAAGGT
Source organism: Acanthosepion lycidas (assembly GCA_963932145.1). Taxonomy (NCBI): domain Eukaryota; kingdom Metazoa; phylum Mollusca; class Cephalopoda; order Sepiida; family Sepiidae; genus Acanthosepion; species Acanthosepion lycidas. Next base: position 50,875,898 of record OZ010585.1, read on the forward strand.
AGATAAAACATTATAGATATGACATTCGCTATTTTATCAAAATTTTTAGGAATGAGATATACAGGGAAATTTTTCGATATTTCGTTTTCTCTTGTGTTTGTTTTGATTGGTCGGTTAAATGTCACGTGTTTCCTCTTTATGGTGTGAGTATGTTTATGCATGTATGTCTTAATTCTGGTAGCCGTTCTCTGTGCGTCTCATGGAGTCTTTGCGTGTTTCTGATTTTTGAAACGGTAGCATGATGAAATGGGTGTGTATGAAATCTTTAGTGAGAATACTGTGGCTAACGTATAGATTCAGTGCGTATGTTTAAGTTCGGAGTACACTTATTATTATTATTAATTTTATCGCATTCTGCTAAGAGTCAGATTAGACAAAAAATAGACTATATCTGAGCTGGAGATGCTTAATCCACACTGACCATCCTAGATATAATTCAAAATCGCTTACGTTGTTTTGAGCGAGGTGGAGATCTCTTTCATTTAAACTCTGCAATGACTTTCCTGCAACCGCAACATTGCCTGCCTTTTGGCTATTCAATTTCTATGGCAAACGTTCAAATGCTCCATTCTTCATTTCTATAGTTTAGACCTTTATTACTATGACTCGCCATACACAGAGCCGAATCACCCGCATTTCTCCCGTATACCAAATATATGGAGAAATTCAACTTTAACGCCTTCTTCCCGAGAACTATTTTTTTTGTGGAACAGACTTCCTCGTGGATGATTTTATTTATTTTTTTGTGGAACAGACTTCCTCGTAGATGAGCGCTATAATCTTCAGCCCATCAATGATCAAATTGTTATCTAGCCTCCTTATCCTCATAATATTCCCTTCCTACCACTTCCGGTAACATTTATATCATACACCCTATTCATCATGACAAATTTAAACGTCATCCTCTACTTTAAACGTCATCCTAGCCTCGTACTGAATGAACTTTAGTATAAAAAAATAAGGTAATGCTGTTACTTCCAGTAGCAACCTTGAAACGTTTTACATCATTATTATTTCTTTAACTGATTTTTAAAGAAAAATAAAAACCTCATTGAAAGAATCATTTTTTTAATTGAATTTTATTTGAAAAAATATCCCTTTGAAAATGTTGATTATAATGGGAATCAGACAAAACTAACCAATAAATTTACATAATATTTATGATCGATTGTATATGTTAAGAAGCTATTTTTTCCTGAATTTATCCAAGATTTTCATACATGTTAAAAAGTATATATATATATATATATATATATATATATATATATATATATATATATATATATATATACATACATTGAATTTTTTTTTTTAAATTGAATAAAAGTTATCAGAATAAATATTCTAAATTAAATCTGACGGCTAGCTTTACCGGATTATGTCCAAAGTGATCTCTTTTTGCGAGCTAAAAGCTAGTAAATTATTTCTTATTCTTCGTGAATCCTGACTGATTCTAAATGCGCCATCTTGCGACGTGGTTACGAAATTTCATGCTGGTTATTCGCACATAGAAAAACACCGCGCATAAAATGGCCTTTGAAACTTTTGTTTTGGTATCACACGCGAGCCGAAGCTGTAATATAGCATGCGAAGTTGTGCGTGAAAACCACCATCTTCGTTTCACTCCTCTCTCTCTCTCTCTCTCTCTCTCTCTCTCTCTCTCTCTCTCTCTTTTGCTCTCTCTCTCTTCATTATTATTTTTTTCCTAATCTCGACTTCAGTTTTTTTTTTCTTAAGGTTATTACTTCAACAATTCGGTGATTGCTTCAACCTTTTCTCTTGTGTGAATGAAAAAGAACAGTAGAATGGCGCTTTTTATTGTATTTACAATGAAAGAAATAAGCGAGATTGAGTTAAAAAATCAGAAGGCACTTTGTATTTGTGAAAAGGGCAAAAAATTAAGATGCGAGCCAAAAGCAACGGGAGATTCGTTTACGATATTTGTACTTGTGATTTGCGAGAGCATCTTTCATCAGATTCCGAGAGATGGATTTGTTTTTTAAAATATGGTAAATGAACGGGAAGATATGTCGTTAAACTGAAGCTTATCCTGTTAAGAGAAAGGTCGACAAATCTAACGATGATGAAGGCATTTATTCATTTATCTATTATTTTTTGCAGAGCAAATGAAACTTTAAAAAAAAGGTTAGTTTTACAAAAAAAAAACAAATATTATAGAAGATCTTATAGTTTTTAAATTTATAAAAAATGCAAGTTGATTCTCTGAAAAAGCTCTCTCAATATATATGTGTATGCGTTTTATATATCTATATGACTGTATTCTCTAAAAATGTTCAAATGTACGTAGATCTATCCAAATATGCCAGTGAAGCATGGTTACATCAGATATATTCTCGAACATATATATATATATATATATATATATATATATATATATATATATATATATATATATATATATATATATATATGCGTGTGTGAATATTACAGATGTGTGCAGAAAAGTTCTAGGACCTATTAAGATGAGGTTTCAAAAATTCTGGTATTTGGGAAATTTTCACCACCTACACTCTCTTTCTTTCTCGCTATCTCTCTCTCTCTCCCTCTCTCTCTCTCTCTCTCTCACACACATACACACATATATATATTAATGGATTTATCTTTAATCTGCAATTGTTATTACTTCACATATTATTTTTAGTGGGGACACGTGTTTCAAATAAACGATGGTGTTTGTATTTTATTTCAAAGACACATTTATGTATTAATTTGTCTCTCGTGTACAGGCCGATTGACGTAATAAGCCTGGGACTCTATTTCAAACACGAGTATCCACTAAGTTAATATTTGGTTTCTTTAATATTTCCCCTTTTCTAGCAAGATTAATGCTGGACAAACGTACTTATAAATTTTAGATTAAAATAAAATTCTTTTTCATTTAAAATATACTCTATTTTAGGAATACGTTTTCACAACATCGCCCACGTGACGCCGACGTGATCGTATTGCAAAACGGAACGCTGATCTTAAAAATTTCAGTTATTCTGTTTTTGATTAGTCTTATGTCTATCGTCTTTTCATGTTGACTTCAATATCGTCTAATGTTAATTATGTTTTAATAACTATGTCCTGAAGAAGGTCTACTAGACCGAAACGTCTGATGTCGACATTGAAACAATATCAAAACAGCATACTTTCATGTTCGGATTTTTGTTTTTCCATATTTTTCTTCATACTGTCGGATCTATATTCACATAATTCCTTATATATATATATATATATATATATATATATATATATATATATATATATATATATATATATATATATATATATATAATGAATACTAAGGCATCGAGCAGCTTTATACATCATCAAAAAGATGTTATAATTTTCGTGTCATTATGGTCAGATGCGTCCGCTTCAGAAATTTTAACCAGCCCACAAGGTTCAATTATGATAGATTGTGGCATTGCCCATACATCATTACCCTCGATCGTTATCAAAAAGAACAGAAATAGTATGCAATATCTCGCTCTCCCGCGCGCACGCGATATATATATATATATATATATATATATGTACATATATATATATATATATATATATATATATATATATATATATATATATATATGTATATATATATATATATATATATATATATATATATATATATATATTCAGGACCCATTTTAATAAACGTGCCGTAAATCTAAAAGTTTTCCGGTAATAAACCGATCATCAGACGTTTAATCTTATCGAAATCTTATTTTTACACGTTGATTTCAACTACTACTCTCTCGCAAGGTCTGTCAACGAAGGCAGCCGCCATACACGAATGTAAAAACGCAAACAAATATTAATTGAACCAAATGAAATCCAGAAATTTATCGATTGATAGATTGACGTGTTTAACGCCATTTCAACTCTTTATGGGCCATTTATATACAGTTTATATATATATATATATATATATATATATATATATATATATATATACGTATTATATCTAAATTTGGTAACAAGCTCCAATCTCTGCTTGATGAGCTTTTCTTGCTCTGGGAACATTATGCTTCAAAATTTTTCCTGTAATCATGAACCACTATATTTGTGCATTGGCGCACACACACACACACACACACACACATATATTTATATATATATATATATATATATATATATATATTCATAATATTTTTTGTTTAAAAATATGATTCCTTCGCTACATATGAGTTCTGATGTTTCAAAAACGAGAGCCGAAATCATCCAAATAATTATTAAAATTAAGTTGAATTGAGGTGTTTAGTCTCGTTTCATCTTCAAGCGAAATTTTAGGAATAAGCTATCTCTTGGTTTACGTGTGTTTTTAGGCATGCTCCGTCATAACATTCGTTACTGTGGGAGTGGCTATGCTAGTTTTCTTCGTTAAGTGGTCAGAGAGTTGATTCTTATCTATAGATTCATCATCTTCTGAGACGTTTTGCTAAGGTTGAGTAAGGTATCTATTTCAAGGCTAATGTTGGCGGTCATCCTTTAGATGGTTCCCAGTGCGGGATATTTTTAGGGCGGATTGTGTTTTATTATTGTCTATCTGATTATCTATTTATTTATTTGTTTATTCAAGTGGGTGTTTTTTATACAAACCGTATTGCACTGAATTTCAATTTGTTTTATTTTTTGTTTTTTGTTTTTTGTTTTTTGACGGCTACAGAAAGGTTTTTTCCTATTCAATGATTTGGCTAAGCTTTTAAGACTTTTATTAAGCTATGGGATTTTTTATGCTAATTATTTAATGCGAAAGTTTGTTGATGTCGGCAAAAAACCGTTAGCTCCTACCTATGGTCTAATAATTTTTCATTATTTAGAAATTTAAATAAAACAAGAATTTGTAAAACCTGGGATGACCCATGCCCTTTATGCCTACACGAAAAACTACACATCATTAAATTGCTTTATTTATAAACATTTTCACACTGGTGGAAGCTACAGAACGTTAATCTGACCTGTTCTAAAGGTGTTTTTCATTAAATGTCAATGTGGCCGTTTCGCTTGTCAGCTACCACAGATAATTCTACCAAGTCCCGATCATTAAGGACCATGGTTGCGCTGTGGGTGGTCATGCCTTCCACTATGTACTACCGGTATAAACTTGACATCCTAGAACAAGAGTTGTCAAATGTCCTCGACAATTAAATAAGCTGAAAGTTCTATATACCTGCCATCAACTCTGATGTACCGTTTAAACTTTTAAAATTCACGTCCCTTAGACACGCACTAACCACAGTTCTCGTCTTCCTCAGCGCTCTAGACTTGTATATCTCATCAATTTCATCATATCGTCCATCCAATAAAAGTCCCAAGAACCACTCAAGGAAGAGGTTTACTGAATGAGGTTCTTGTAAGGTCATAAAGAGAGGAGTTAATATGCATATCATGAGGATACGTAGGAGAGATAATCGTTGAACCTAGGCTTGTAAAACTGTATGAAATGGAGCTTCTTCTTTACTAATGGAATACGAGAATGAGGATGAGTATATGTGTAATAGCGGATTCTAGCTGCAAATATTTAGATTGGTGGAAATAAAGAAGAAACACCGCAGGCAAACAATTTCGAACCACCATGCATTTCTTTGAAAAAAGAAAACACCTTAGAATGAGATATGTTTTATATATTTGTAAACTAAAAGATAAAACTCCAGTAACTAGAGACGTTATTTTTACAAAAATACGCACTTAACTATAAAAAAAAATTACAACAAAACCGCATCATATTTTATTTTTGTTTAAATAAAATCCTCACCTGTCTTAATTACTGCATTACAAATATTTGACATTGTTTTCAAAAGTTTTTGAGAAAATGTAAATGCCACACCTTCCCAATCATTTTCAAGCACTGAAAAAGTTCACTCTCACGCTTTTGGTATTCTCATCAAACTCGTCCAACCAATTCATTTCATTTAGTAGGAAAGAGGTCAAGTAATTTAGGCGGCCAAGTCATGAATTCCAAAATGTTGTTTCTTTTTTTTATTATTCTACGTAATTTTGACATAATCTAGATTTGTGTTTTGGATCGTTGTCTTGTTAAAAGGTGAATATTTTTCCATTTATGAGTAAACCAGAGGGTATAGAATGGCATTAATCTTTTTCATGATTCCCTCGATGTGAATCAAATCTCCAGTCATTTTGTTAATCTAAAAACGTCTACTGAGTGTTCAAGGAAAACAAAATATAATGTTTCTCATACAAAATATTCATAATCTATTAAAATGTATTGTGGACAGACGAAACCAAATTAAAATTTTGGGGTTGTAAGAAGGTACTGGAGAAAGACTGAAAAATAAAAGCAAATACAATGTAGTTAAGGAAATTTTACTTTTTTTTTTACTTAAAAAATACAAAAATCTCTCATTGTAAGTTGTTTTCTTAAGGAAATGTAGTGTGGCCTCAAACTTCATTACCTGTAGGACACTACAGGCAGAAAGATTGTGGCCACCCTGCACACAGTTTCATTGATCAGGGGTTGGGATCAAAATGACGATGCTAGAAGTGGATTTTAAGAGACTTCCAACATCCCATTTTTTGTTATGCTGTCATCATGTTTAGTAAATCTGCATAGTTTTCAGTTCTGTAAAACAAGTTCTGACAAATAGCTTGAATGAATTGCAGTTTAAGTCGATACTAATATAATATAAATATTTACCTCGAACATAAATATGCAATCTGCATATTTAAAAATCTTGATATGCTTGGACAATTCAGAATATAAATTCTGATTTAACATGCTCTATTTAGTCTTGTATCTCAATAGCAAACAGAAAGATTTTTCTTGTTTCGTATATAAGGCAAAATCAAGATGTGCTTGAACAATTCCAACGAAGAATTCAAAAGCAACTTACTGGATTTAACGTAAAATGCATGCTTTTATTCCAGTAGTTTAATTTTTATTAAAATTAAAAATTTAAAAATGAAAATACTATCGTAATAGCACAATCTTTTTGTTTTTTTTTCAAAGAGAAAATTACTCAGTGCTGAATGGTGAAAACAAAATAGAATGTTTCTCATACAAAATATTCATAATTTTGCAAAATGTATCATGAACCAAATTTGAAATTTTTGGTAGTAAGAGAAGTCTGGAGAAAGACTGGAAAATAAAAGCAAATACACTATAGTTACTGAAATTGTATCTTTTACTTAAAAAAAAATACAAAAATACATCATTTTAAGTTTTTTTTTTAAATGCAGGGTGACTCCAAACTTTTGCCTGTAGTGTATCTCGTTTGAATATTTTTTTTCTGGAAAGTGCGATAGAGAAGTTAGAGTTTTATCTGCGGGAAAGGTGGTATATGTGGGAAAATATTTTATTGCCAGCAAAGATATGGAAACGCTTAGAATTCTATCAAGGCTGGAAGGTGAAGATTGTGCAGCGCCTGGCAATTTATAATCGCAATCGCCAAATGTTACCTAATCTCCATTTTTGTAGTTATATTAAAAGGTAATATTTATTACCTTTCAGTATCACTTCAAAACGTTTTGATTGGGAAAGCATTCTGTAATGAAAATCAAATTGAAGCGATCGTCAAAAAAATTATCAAAAAGGTATGGAAATTTTCACAAAAGTTATTGCGCTGCACCAAAGAAAAACAAAAAGAACCTCACCAGAGTTGGGAATCGAAGGAAATAATTTAATCAGCCATTTGTCGTTGTTACATAAAAGCAACAAAACGATTCTATTCTGATCGATTGCAAATCTATAAATGTATTATTCGATAGGTTGTAAACTGTTAAAAGTGTTAAATTTGGCTTTAACAAACTTCCATTATCCTGTATCTATACATATTCACAATTAATAGATAAATAGATTGATGAACATAATCAGATAGATAGATAGATATGAAGATACTAAGATAGATAGATAGATAGATAGATAGATAGATAGATAGATAGATAGATAGATAGATAGATACATACATACATACATACATACACACATACATACATACAGGCATACTAAGACAGACATACATATAGATAAATAGATAGATATGAACATACTGATATATAGATAGCTAGATACATAGCGAGATAAGAATATACTAAGAGATAGAAATGAATATACCAAGATAGATAGATAGATAGATAGATAGATAGATAGATAGATAGATAGATCTGAACATACTAAGGCAGATACTAAATAGGGATATGAACATACAGCTATATAGCTAGCTAGCCAGATAGATTGATATGAATATACTAATATAGATAGATAGATAGATAGATAGATAGATAGATAGATAGATAGATAGATAGATAGATAGGAAACGATCTAGGACTATATTGTTAGGAACAGATGGAAACATTGATAACTGTATTTTTGCCATATTCTCTGTCATTTCAACATTTTTACCCAGCCATGAAGTTCACTACCTCAAACCTTTTTGAAATCAGAAAAAAAAAAAATTCTAATCGATAATAACAGCAATAATAACAACAATACCGATAATAAATAAAAAAAATAAATAAATAATATCTCGGGTCCCCCTGCCTAAAGGGATGGACAAAAGGCAACATTTTTTTTTTATCCTTTCTTGACGTTCTTTTTTTTTATTTTTTTTTATTACATTCAAGCTGACGCACCGATCTCAGTTGACCTTCTGACAAACGAAATACAGAATTTGCGTTAACTATTGTGGCTGAGAAGAAAAATGCTTGTATTTTAATGTTAAGTTTTGTTTTTGTATTTTTTAATCAAAAAACAAAAAAAATGTAAATTTTCATAGATACACAAACATATTTACACAAACACCCACAAACGCATACACACTAAGGGAGGAGGTGCCCACACAAAGGGAAATATACACGTATTCACGCGGAATATCTATGCTGCCAAAAAGTATGAAAGTAAATCCATTTATATATCTCTATTACAAAATGACAAGATCTAAATTGCCGTAAATGTTTGTTCGTTTGTTCCTTCCTTTCTTTCTTTCTTTCTTTCTTGCTATCTATTTATCTATCTCTCTTTCTATGTTCCTTATCTATCTCTCTATATATAGTCATTCACTATCTATCTATCTATCTATCTATCTATCTATCATTATATTCATTATCTATCTATCATAATATTCATTATCTATCTATCTATCTATCTATCTATCTATCTATATTAGTCTGTTCCTTTATCTATCTATCTATCTATCTATAGATTGACAGAACATAGACATGATCAGGCTGAAACAGATATATTGAAAAAAAAAAGGGAGATAGAAATGAGAGACATATAGAAAGCCGTCCAATATAAGCCTTCAATGAAAATAGAACTGAAGATAGACAGAAAGCATAGATGAAAGAGAGGAAAAGAAGAAAAGAAAGAGTAAAAAAAAATGTCTAACTTTCTTTAGCATTTCAAAGCGTTTTTTGTTGCTTGTGCACATGCCATTCACGCAAAAAGGAAACTTTTTACGTAAAGTGGACAAAATTGAGAGATTTTTGCATCTTTTGTTCAAGTTGTTTTACATTATATATATATATATATATATATATATATATATATATATATATATATATATATATATATATATATATATATATATATATATATATATATATATATATATATATATATATATAGTCAGAAGTATTGAAATCACTGGCCCTTCCACCAATAATACACATCTGGGGAATCTTCGCTTGACCTTCCCGAAATAACGCCCTTTTTCTGAGGGGTGCTGCTTCCGCACACACACGCACGCACGCGCACATACACATTTTTTTTATATGTCTTTATGCTTTTCTAACTCGAAATTCCTTCTAAACTGATTATTGTTACCCTTTACATTATTCATTCGAGGGCTAAGAATGCAAGGTTCAATCCCAGATAAAGCTAATTTATCTTCTTTATTAATGTCATATCCCTTCATAACGTAGGGGATCAGGGATCCACAAAGACTATATTTTCTTTCTGCTTTACCATGACTTCTGTTAAGATCGTAGATCGATCTTCTATTGTCTATCCAGCAGATTTTAATTTTGATCAGTTCCTTCAGAACCGTTGAATTTTGAGTAGACTAGTTGCCGCCGTCTCCCATGTTATTTAAGCGGTAACTGGTTTTTATATGCTATATTTCACTCTGTATATGGCTCGAGGGCTACTCAATGTAGAGGGTTACAGTTAAAAATGGCAATACTGAATGAAGTGTCTGATATAAATAGAAGAGAACGTGATTTTTTAAAAAATGAAGATTATGAGGGTGATATTTATGTCGACTTGAAAAGATCAAGATTAACTGTTCAAACGTGTAAACTCATGGGAGTCTCTTCCATAAAGTTTCAGTTCTTGGGATGGGTCAAGAGATGGATTGATTCCTTAATTACACCCGTTCAAATATTGAGAGTTAGGACACGTCATACCAAAAACACAGGACTGAATTATTCTCATTCCTTTCGTATTCCATTGTAAGTTTGAACGTCTATATTGTGAGCCTTTTGTTGTTTTTTGTTATTGGCTTATTTTGTTTTGTTTTTTATATGCACGAATAGTTTATAGCAACTTTTTTCCTTCCTTTCCGCTTGTTATATTATCAGCACATAATCCCATGTTATTACAGGCATTCATATTGAAACCCGTTACACACACGCACATCAATAAAAGACAAGAAAAGAAAAGAATACTAAAATGTTACGTGACGCCTGTCCTTTACGACAGCGAATGTTGGACGATTTCCTCAAAGATGAAGAAGCGATTCGAAACAACAGAAATGTGGTTCCACAGAAGGATGCTGAGAATATGGACCAAGCGTGTGAGCAACGATGAGATCTTAGAGAGGTTTCAAACAAGGAGGAGGCTTATACTTAATATCAGTAAAAGGCAGCTAGTTTCTGGGACACATATTAAGGAAGGATGGTCTGGAGAATCTGATACTCACGGGTCGAATAGCGGGAAAGAGAGACAAGGGAAAACAACGCGTGACAAACCTGGCGGGTTTAAGCAAGTGGGTGGGAGAACGTGGTCTGGGGGGGAGGTGGCAGAGGGAATGAACTTGTTGAGAGCTGCAAGCGGTAGAGGGAGTTGGAGAGCCATGATCGCCTACGTCTGAAAGGACATGACACATAAAAAGAAGGAAGATATATATATATATATATATATATATATATATATATATATATATATATATATATATATATGTATGTATGTATTAAATGCGTGTCTCATTTTTCTTGTCTGAGAAAATTCATATCTATGAATTAAAGGAAAGGTTTGCAAAGATTTTTTAGGAGATGAGAAAACCTTTGAGAAAATGTTATTGTCTTTTCCGAGGACTGTTATTTTGAGGAGGGACTCCCGTGTGGATGCTTTCCCGATAACTATAATTGTAATCTCTTCAAGTCTAGCTTCAACTCTACATATCATCATACTCTTCGCTTAATTTCTTCTCTTACCTCCATGCAACAACGTTATTCAGTGTTAATCTGCATTGAGTGGCTCTTGGTCCTTGTATATCAGGTGAACATATAGAAAAACAAGTTGCAGCAGGATGACTCAGAGATTCTGATCTCTTTCGCAGATCATTTATTCTGTGTTTCATAACTTAATATCAGTAAAAGGCAGCTGAAGTTTCTGGAACACATAATGAGAAAAGATGGCCTGGATGTTGGACGATTTCCTCAAAGATGAAGAAGCGAGTCTTAAGTAGCCAGATATCGCAAAAACGACTGATTTCCTTCGACGGTTCCTGCGTATTATCAATCGTAATTCCACAAAGTCGATGGCGGCCATCACTGAGCAGCTCAAAATATCAGAGTTAACTGTCACAGGTGATGAGGAGAAGGCGGAGCATATACAGCAGAAGCCAGCAGAACAACGTGATTCGATCGTTCCTCTTGCTGGTCAAGTGCAAACTCTCCGAGAATCTTGGTATAATAATTTTTCTCGGGTGAGAAGAAGTTCGACAAATTCCTGAAGCTCAACAGAAAAAAAAAAAAAAAAAAAAAAAAACAAAGCAAAAAAAAAACAAAAAAAAAACAATTAAATCTGTATGAGCCCCACGTATATCTCGTGATGCTGCGCACCATATCTACGGTCGACTGTTGTTGTCGTGAACATCGAATACTCTACAATTATGCCCCACTTCTCGACGCCACAGTCACCGTGTCACAATCCACATAAGGGTGCTAGCCATGGTGTTCAAGCATTACAACGAGAGTCTGTCCCAGTAGAGACCTCATGTGTTGAATTTGAGTAGTTATCCTGGACTGGCTGCTACATAGTCTCCTGTGCTATTTAAGCGTTTGTTTATATGTGTGAATCCTATCCTATGATATCCTTCTCCCTCCAGCTATGGGTAAATAGCAGGATAGACTGGGCTCTATAGCCTTGGATGGTAACTGGTCTCGGAGAAGGAAAACTCTGAATTCAAAACCGACGCTGGGTCGGTAGGGGAGCTTGTGGCGCGTAGTGCACCAAGTCTCTGTATTCGGCCCTTCAAAAAGTGTGAATGGTCCTGCACGAAACCTTCACCAATTTAATCAAATCACACACACACACACACAAACACACACACACACACACACACACCTATATATATATATATATATATATATATATATATATATATTTATATATATATATATAATTTATATGATGTACTTCTAATGCTCTAGAGTGAGCGGCTTGGTGCAAGTAGTCGTGGTTCTAGTGGGCACTGCCCTATGGTTACAGGGAACTCAGTAAGAGTTCCACCACGGTATATGTGAGCGAGCGGCGCTATATTGAGTCTGATTTGGAACAGCTGGTATGATGTTTGGAACAGTTGGTATGATGTTTGCTTGACAACCTAACTGTCAGGGGTTTCAAATCTCGGTAGTGGATGCACACTGCTGATGAGTCCCAAATATAGGACGAAACGGCCGTCCAGTGCTTACTGTATTCTGTTGAGGTTTCTTTCAGACTCGATGAATTACTTAAATATATATATATTAATGTTGTTTTTAAGTATTTACAATTATAATTTGTAAGATTATGCTCCTTGATTCACACACACATACTCATATATATATATATATATATATATATATATATATATATATATATATATATATATATATATATATATATATATATATAATAATAATAATAATCCGAGGAATACACATCAGGGGAGCTTGAACACCATCTCTTATGGGTGACATGATCGTGAATATATATATATATATTCACGATCATGTCACTCACAAGAGATGGTGTTCAAGCTCCTCTGATGTGAATTCCTCGGATTATTATGCCTGTGGTGCCTTCGCGTGGGAGATCAAGCAGAGGTTTAATTTTACGAAAGGCTTATTGAAGGCTGCAATTTTAGACGTGAAAAACATGTGTATATACAATTTCGAAAAGGGATAGAAGTTAATAACAGTGATCATCGCCAAAAAGATGAATTAAAAGTTGACAATGCTTGGTTACTTACTTCAACTATGGCTTCGTCACATCAATAGACCAGGTATCAGGCAGGAACAAATATCAAAAGCACTTTCGAACCACATCACATGGCTTCTTATACATATCGGTTTTTGTTAAAATGTGCCTAATCCTATATATTAAATCTTATCCTATTATAGATTGGAGATACCGACATGAAACAGATGCAACAATTTAGATATCTGGGAAGCGTATTAACAGTGGACAGGAAGGAGCCACACGGAAATCTGAGGGCACATTGGGACAGCGAAAGATGCCTTTCAAAAGCTCAGCAAAGTATTAACCAACGGAAAAAATACCGTTAGAAAAGAGTATTGAACTGATGCTTCATATCAGTTCTTCTGTATGGCAGTGTATGCTGGATAGTTTCCCCAAAGGTGAAGACTTGAAGCTACATAAATGTGGTTCTACAGAAGGATGCTGAGAATACCATGTGAGCAACGACAAAGCTTTATTGACAATGACAAGAAAAAAAAGACACTTATACTTAACATCAGGAAGCGACAGTTGAAGTTTCTATGGCGCATAATGAGGAAAGAGTGTTTGGGAAATTTGATACTCCCAGGACAGATTGATAGAAAGAAACAGAGGAAAGCAACGCACGACCTACGTGTCGCGATTGTGTAAGTGGATGGCAGAGCAGATTTTAAAGAATTTTTTTTTAAATCATAGTTTAGCAGACTATTTATTTTTAGCGGAAGTGTATCTCGGCTCCGACTTTGATTGGCTTAGCTAGCGTGAGAAAGATTGACAGGATATAAGTTTCAGAAAATTACTTCTTAACTGTAAAGTGATGTAAACGTGTTCTCTTTCGTGTCTGAAACGGCTCCCCAGTGGTGGTTGTGAGGGTCGAGCCCCACTGGATAGTTAGATAATTTACATGTCGACATGATTAATTAAAGTATTTGATTTAAAATTCTCTGTGTTGAAGTCTTTCATTGCCGAACTGAAACGATTTGCGATCACCGGCCAACAGAAAAACCGAGCTGAGATCATTCACTGCAGTCAAAATGCAAGAAGATGGCAAAAAGATAAAAGTTGTTAAAAGCTACAAAGGACAGGAAATAATGGAGAGTCATGATCGGCAATGTCCTGAAAGGACATAGGTTACTTAATTCAGGAGTTAAAAAGTCTATAATATTTTTCTCACAAAAGCACGATGAAATAAATATCCCTACTTTATTTAAAAGGTAATACTGATCAGGGTAATTGATTATTGTTGGGTTTTTTTTTCTTAGCGCACTCTACAAGATTAAGACTCTGTTCAATACCCATTTTTGTACTATACTTTATTAATAACCGGATGGAAAATGACTATTGTTTCCCAGACATATTTTGACAGAGTAGTGTTACTTTTATATTTTTCTAAACTGAAAGAAGGCTTGTAGGTGTGAGGCCTCTGCTTAAACGGATGATATAGGTTTTGCTTGAAATACTTTCTCATTTATCACTGCCTTATAGGTAATATTCCTTGTCTGGAATTTGATATTAACCCCTTTCACATCATTTATTATAGAAAAAACGTTTCATTTTCAGACGATTTTTTTATTTGCTTGGGAAGACTAAGAAACTGGAGTATGTTTGAAGTACCCGAGTGGTGGCTAACACCTCTACCAGACGTATGACAATAGGACTATTAGGTTGGTTCAAAAATAATGACGTAATAATGTCGTTTTTTGACGTATTTTTAACGTCAAAAAACGACATTATTACGTCATTATTTTTGCACCAACCTAATAGTTTCAAACTCAGGAGTGCATAAAAAGAATCATGATCGACGTATAAACACGTCTTTAGCTGGTCTTGAACGTTATGTTTTGGCGTGTTTATTCGTCAGTATCGTAAAAAGACGCTTTCGGTAAAAACAAAAAACTTATATGCATGTCTACACGAGGGAAGGGGTTAAGGGAAGTCTTCCAGATTTTTACAGTTGCTTTGTCATTTTTTACATGAATATTTAATATACTTCTATTGTGAATTTTAATTATTTTTATCGATTTTAGTCATACAGCTATAAGATTAATAATTGTATTTCTCTTAAACGATTTATGTAATACGAAGCATAATAGACCACGCCCTAAAGGCAAATAAAAGGTGGATACTAAAGCTGTCTTAACAGCAATAATACTGACGCAGGAAAATTAATTTTAGCGGCTTCCGCACTATTGTTACGTTCTAACTAAATTTAATGTACAGCGATTTCATGACCAACGATTTCATGAATAACGAATTAATGAACAACGATTATGAAAAGAGTATTGAAGTGATACTTCATATCAGTTCCTCTGTATGGCAGTGTATGCTGGATAGTTTCCTCACAGGTGAAGAAGAGACTTGAAGCTACATAAATCTGGTTCTACAGAAGGATGCTGAGAATACCATGTGAACAACGACAAAGCTTTATAGACAATGACAAGAAAAAAAAGACACTTATACTTAACATCAGGAAGCGACAGTTGAAGTTTCTGGGGCGCATAATGAGGAAAGAGGGTTTGGGAAATTTGATACTCCCAGGACAGATTGATAGAAAGAAATAATTTTGTAAACAACGAATTGATGAAGAACGATTTCCTGAACAACAATTTCATCCATAGTACACAATAAAACGAATACTATTTATCAATAAATCTTTTTCTTTTTAACTGACGTTCACCTACTAAAAAGCCCAAGAGTCACTCAATGTAGAGCGTTACTGAATTATATGACATGTGTGATATGAAATGAGTAATATGAAGGTGGGTGATATGAAACAGGAAGTGGAGATTATAAGGATACGGAGGATAGATAACGGTTAATCTCGTTATTTAAGATTGTAGTGCTTGCGGAAACGTTGATGCAGAAGTCTGTTCGACAAAAAACATTTCTCTAATCGATGGAACACAGAGGAAATACTGTGGGCGTAGCAAAGCGTGTCTTAACGGTAAATGTTTGAGCTTGAAGCACTAAAGTGTTAAACATGTTTGGACATTTGCCAGAGAAGAAGCGGCAGTATAATGATAGGCGTGAAACTTCTTTCTCTTTAGAAGAAATGGATTGTAGGGTGGAAAATAAGCTATCCCAAACAAAGACGCGAAGTGACGACTTGAGTAACTCCAGTCCAGATATGGGAGCAAAGATAATGGGGTAAAATTCTGACAAATTGAATTCTTTATTTCAGAACCCTCTGGCAAAATAAAAATGTCTCAAAGTACACACTGGCCATCATTCATTTTATAACGACAGACGACATTACAACCGCGTTTTCAGATCAATAATTAAAAAAAAATGCGTCAAGTTTCGTCAATCTTTATCTGCCATTATCCTAATAATTTTCACTTTCTATCACCCCCACCTCTTTACTTCATATCCCACATCTCTTTCCCAGTAACGATTTTAACATTAGTCCTCTACCTCTAGGGGCCCTCCAGCTTTTTACTAGACGAACTTGGAGTAAATTAAGCCTGTAAACCTTAACGAGAATATATACTTGTTCGAACCTTGTGGACTGACGCTACAGAATCACAAATAAACAACTGTACCATATATTAGAAACCAAATCACTTGAGGACTTTCAGCAGCAGCAACAACTAAAATGAATAATATATGTTATTCGAAGAGAAAACAATGACATAATCTGTTTACATTCCACTCTGCTTTAAACAAAAAGTTAGGAAGGAAACCCTAATCAATACTGTAGAGATCGATAACAATTCTAATATCCTACTTAACCGAAGAAATGTTTTAAGAGAAAGATTTTTTTTAATAAATTTCAAGCAAATGAAGGAATGGCTACTCGGTCAATGAATTCTAAATGTTTCCTTATAAGGAAACAGGTATGATTGCCATTAGGATTATAGATGAGTAGAATAGATACTATACTCGGTATTTATTCGTACCACTCCAGTGATGGAGTATGGCACAATCCTGTTTTAAATTGGGAAGCATAAGGGCGCGGGTACATGAGCCAAGGCCCCAAATTGTCCAGTCTCCACAACCAACGTCGCGGTGGCATCGATATTCCAACGACCGCCAATCTTTGGTGCGATAAGGGGTGTGCTGTCGCAGAGATGGAAACTTCAGGACCAGACATTGGTCATTTATTTTTACTTTGTGCGAAGACAGAAACACAAGTGAGAGATAAAATTTAGTTTGTCCTCCCGAAGATAGACACAACATTTAGCACTCTACGTTGGCGAGATATGGCAAAAGCACAGTTTAGATTGGGGAGAGTAAACGCGGGCACATGGGACAAGTCAAAAAATTGCCCGGTCTTTGCAAGCGACCTTATTCAACCGACCACTCACTGGAATAATGAGTGAGGTACTGCCACATATTTGGAAAATCCGGGACCAGTCATCGTATATTTATTTGTTGTGTTCTGCCCGAAGACAGAAAGACAATTGAGAATTAAAATGTAGTTTGTTCTTCCGAAATCAGATTCTGCACTTAATATTTACTTTCCTTCCACCTCTCCCTGCTGACAGGATGTGGCACAAGGGCAGTTTAAGATGGGAAGCGCGACTCGCGTGCAGCTTGACCAGGCACAAAAATAGCCCAGCCCCGTGTATTGCGTTGGCATCGGTATTACCACCGATCACCCATTTTTAGTGCAATGAGGGTGGTACTGCTGCGGGTAGCTTTTCCCCGGGACCGGATGCATCTGACTATACAAAGAGACACAACTGAGAGATAAAATGTAGCTGTTCCGTCCAAGGATAGAGAGTACTCTTTGATGCCAAACCTGATAGCCTCAGAAGTGAAGAAAAACGTAAATTATCGAATTCCGGGTGTTTCCGTCTGAGGAAACGGCTAATATTAGCATTAATATTACCATAACTTCTTAATAAATGGCGTAACACTGATTGTGCTTCCATAATCTTCCTCGGTGATGTTTAGACACTTGTATAGACATAAATACCTACCAAAATGCAGTCCGAGCGTTTTTATTTAAAACAGCTAACAACGTGGATTAAAGATAATCTGCTGGGTTAAGAGTTCATGTTTCCAGTGTGTTTGTGGTTGTGTGTGTGTGTAAAGACGAGACTACCGAAAGAAGTGTAATTTTTACTTCAAAAGAAAAGTTATACTCAGATTTGACTGATGTTACGCTGTCTAAATTTATTTTTACCGCTTAGAAGTTTTCAGTTAATTCAAATTTAAATTCATTTGGTGGCTACAGAACGTAACCCTTCTATACCGTCT
Organism: Acanthosepion lycidas; assembly: GCA_963932145.1. NCBI lineage: Eukaryota > Metazoa > Mollusca > Cephalopoda > Sepiida > Sepiidae > Acanthosepion > Acanthosepion lycidas. The sequence goes on from OZ010585.1 coordinate 50,894,511, forward strand.
CTCTCTCTCTCTCTCTCTCTATCTATCTATCTATATATATATATATATATATATATATATATATATATATATATATATATTATTATTATTATTATTATTATTAAAGCTTCGCGTCAGAGTTTAAAAGAAAACAGACAAGAGGACAAACCTTTGGTATGTTTCATTTTGTTTGGGTCGATTCTCATCGGTCAGTCATGTATTACGTCCATTAGAACTGTAGTTAATTCTATATGTACGTAAGTTTGTAAAAATTCTAGTATGTCTAAGCAGGCATCAGATATTAATGTGTGTTCTTAACTGTGCCTGTATTTCTGTCTAGTAGCAGGAGTTCTAATGTCTTCAGCTTCGTGCGATCAGTCGGCACAGTGGGGTGGCATTCCATTTAATTTGGGAATGTTCTTTTATATACGTACTCTTTGTATTAGATAGATATAAATTAGATTCTCTGAGAATGAATTCAAAGGATGGCAATGCAATGCAATCAATGCTTTAGGCGTGTGTTTATAGTAGTAATAATGTTATTATTAAGGTTTCAAAGTACGACAGGATGATAAAATAAAGAACAAATAAGAAACTTTTATTAATTTAACATGTTTCACTTTTATTAAAGTTTCGTCAGAGATTGAGAGAAAACAGACAAAATGAGAGAAACACGGGTATTTTCAGTTTTGTTTAGGTCAGTCCTCGTTGCTCAATGACCTATTCCACATTGTGGGTAAAACTGACTGGAACCTACTCCTTACAAATGCAATATGAAAGGAATGAGCATTTGTCGACTCAGTGTAAGTGATATGGCTGGGTTCTATAGCCTTGGATGACAACTGGTCTAGGAGAAGGACAACTCTGAATTCAAAACCTGCGGAGGGTTGTTTATAGTGCACCAGGTCTCTGTATTCAGCCCTTCAAAAAGTCTGGATGATCCTGCACGAAACCTTCACCACTATAATCAAATCTCAGGTGCTATACATGCGGTAGGGGACCGATTGTGAATTCCAAATTCCCATGAAACTCCAATATTGGAGCCGGCTCAACCCACCCCGGGTGAATGCCATTACAAGAAGAGAAAGAGATATGGCCGGTCCTAGCTATGAATATCTGGTGGAACCAAAGAATGAAGTTCGTCGGAATATATATCAGGAAAATAGCGCTAGAGTACCGAGAGGTTAACAAAGTCCCGTCTTTAGAAAAGAGTTTGAAAGACAATTCATCGTACACACGCACTTCTAAACTCGGTCGGGCCTAACTCTTTAAAAAAAAAATCAAATTCACCCCAAGCAAGGCTATAATGCCCTTAAGACGCGACTGTGAGTGAAAGAGAATGAGAAGACTTTATTATGAACTGGATAATTTTTATTTATAATATTTATATGTATATATATTTTTTATAATTCTAATAATATTTTGCGTTAGATTTCAACTTTCTAAATTGATTGTACGCTGTTTTTTATAGACATTAAATTTTGCCTTTGATTTTTGCGCAAAGTGTAAAAAATCAGTTTTTCTCGAATTTTCACTTTCAAGGTTTTAATTTTTCCAGCCAATTTGGGCACAAAACCGGAAATGAAGAATTATGTATCAAACAAAAAAAAAACTATCGAAATCGGATGAAAACTGTGGAAACGCATAAACAACACCAGATCACACACACACACACACACGCACACACACACACACACACACACATAAACACATACACACACACACACTCGCACACACATACACATATACACACATTTTGAGAATTATAGATATAGATGATGAATTACCAAGGAGACCAATTATTATTTATTAAGCGTAGGGTTACCAGGCTCTATCTGAAATAGATTTTCCTTTGTTGTTTTGTTGACATACGTAAATTTTCAAATCCATCTTATTTTTATCAAATCTGTCCTCCCATACTTTACGTTAACTTTTCTTCTTCATTTCATTTAATTTCCTGTCATTATTTCTTAATATTGTTTTGTTGTTATTGTTGCTTATTATTTCCATTTATAAATTCCAATTATAATTTCTCATCATATTGTTATTATTTCTTTCTTATTACATACAGTAATGATTAAAATATATATATATATATATATATATATACATGTACCATACTATTTTTAAGCGAAAGAAAAGTTCGTTTTGTTTAGCCCTGAGGCATCGCGCGATTTCTTGCTTATTAGCTTGTCTTTCTCGGTGCGAAGCGGTCCTTTTCCTGATTGGTTAAAGAAACATAGCTTCTTTTAAGTATTGCAGAAAATAACTCGCTTTTCGCAGAGATTAAAGATATATATATATATATATATATATATATATATATATATATATATATATATATATATATATATATATATATTATATTTTATTTTATTTTATTTTATTATATTATAGTTGTTTGTCAAAATATAACATTTAGAAAATATACTCTCACGTCCAAAAAGCCTTTGGCATTTTTTAAGTGCCTTGTTTGTACTTAGTAATGAGCAATAAAAATGGCGAGAAGTGACGATCAGCTCTTTCGAAATATGTATCGGATTTAAACAAACCTTCGGAAGAAACAACGCTTTTTGGATTCCAAGAAAAATTAACGTTTATTTTCCGAAAAGAATGCAGCACGAACCCCAGCCGATTTACTGTTCCAACCTTAAACCGTCTGAACCAGAATTTTTTTTTTACCCATGGAGCACTTTTAATCTTTTTTTTTTTTTTTTTTTTTTTTTGCTCTATGGATCACTGAAATATTACTATGGACCCCCCCACCAATTATTTTTTTCATGTCGTATGGAAAATTAACAGCTTGATTATATGATTATTTGTTCTCTTTCCGTTACATGGGCTACCTATTTGTGTTGTTGTTACTGTTAAAAGTATTCAAGTTATTTGGGGTTTGTTTGGTAAAGATCTTAGTTTCTGTTTTTGTAGCGCCAGTTTATAGGATCTAATGAAGAACTGTCATCTTTAAGGTGTAAAGTATTTTTTCACTTGAAAAAATTTTGGCCATTGTGATATTGTTCTGGGAATTATGAAAAAAACATTTTATTCAATCAACGGGAACGTAGGGTTTTTTTTTTTTATCGTTCCATTGCCGTTAGGATATCGTCAATAACTTGTCTTGTCTACTTAATTAAACTATTTTTGCACTACCTGACATAGGTTTGTTCTCAGGTAGGTTGTGCTTTGATGTAATAAACCATTTTTCCTATAGTGGAAACCGAAAATCTAGAAACTAATTGAGTTTTCAACTGAATCAGAGTCTTTTACAGTAGTAGAAGCTAAGCAAAGTATCAAAGCACAGGAAATGTTCGTTGGTATCAAGGAAAACAAATGGAATTGCTATGCATTACCTAATCTCTTATATGGCAGTGAGTGATGGAAGTTTTCTCTAAGATAAAAAGAAAAGTGACAGAGACGTGATTTTACCAAGGAATGTCGAGATTACAATGAGCAGCACATCTGATCAACAAAGAAACTTAAAAAAGAAACATGATCTACAAGAAACTTATAATTGCTACCGGAGAGATATAATGCACACAGCAGAGAGAACATGACGCGTAACAACGCTTAGAGTGAGCTTATCGACCAGGGTACGCTAACCGAACACAAACGAACATTCTTACCAATGTGGTCAAAGCATCCATCTCGTGTAATTTTGAAATTTCTCGTACACATAAGAGGAAAATGACCAGAAGAATTTAACTCTGACAGGGCATTGAATTAAAAAAAAAGCAGGTGGAAACAGGGTATAATTAACTTAAGTTTGTGGCAATGACTACCAAAAAACAAAGAGTGATGGCAAAGAATTAAAACATTTTAGAGAAGCAAACAACAACAGAAAGCTGTGGAGAACCATGGTCACCAAAATCCTGAAGGTATATGACATATAAAAGAAGTGTAGTTCGGAGATAGATATGTTTTTTTAGTAATAAATCGGAAACATCACCTAAAGCAAAAAACCGGAGACCGGTGGATACATATTATTAATAATTTGCAAAAGGAATAGCTTATTGCCTGTTTGAAATTTCTAAAAAAAAAGTCTAATATCGAGACAACTGATCAGGTCAGGTCGATTTTAGAACCGTGGCATTGCCCTAAATTTGGAAGATGGGGTTTGGCATGATAAATATTGAGAGAAAATATTTTTTCCAAATGCTTACCGGTTTTTGAGGAAACAAGTTTAAATGATTAAGATTACATTCAAAATCGTAGCGTTGTAATTTCATTCTGTTGATCAGTGAAAACCTTACAGAACAACCTTATAAAATTTAAAACTTATAAATTATGTATGAATAAGTTGCTTGACACAAAAAATTATTAGTAAATCATTGTGCCATTAAATAATGCCTTCATTTAATTCAAAGGGAAATTTATAGATTTTATGATGTAATTTGCTATAAGGTGCAGTAGTTTTAGTGCGATTTTCAATAAACAATGTCAATTTAAAACATTTTATCTTATAATTTGATTTCAGCCGTATTATAATGCGATATATATTTTTAACTATTTTTGTTTTTATAAATTATGATCTAAAAATGATCTAACATTGAGTAGCCTTTTTTGTAACCTTCATAATTTTTTACACGGTTTTTACTTATGGAATACAGTACAAAAATTGCATAGTTTGCTTGTGGTGATTCATAATCAGAATTTAGGTTTTAATTTTTCCATTCAATGTATCTAATAAAAAATATATCAAATGTATTTGGATTTATTGTTGAAAATAGTAAAATTTTGAAGTTTGTTTGTGAGCTAAAAAATGTGGAAATTATGACAGAAAATTTTTTTTTTCCCAATTACTTACCGGTTTTTGAAGAAACAAGTTTAAATGATTAAGGTTACATGTGGAAATTCTGTATTTCTGTAAATTTTTCAGACGATCTTTTAAAGCTAATTGATCAGAAGTTGGTACAAGTCATGAAAGTAATTTTTGGTACCAGTTCTTATCATATAAAACTACATCTTGTACACTGAGTACAATTTTGCTTTTCTAAAAACCAACCTGCCTAGTATTTTACACTAGATCAAGAGCGATGGTAGCGAAACTGTAATAAAATTGGCCTGGTACGCAAGGTTTTCAAGATATACACATGAGAAAATTATACTCAATATTACTCCTGTATTACATCACTTAAGCTGGTGGCATAGGATTCAAAACGCTTAATGAAAGGAACGATTTAAGAAAAGAAAGCAATATGCAACAATATTTCTATCTTCTGCTACAGTTGTACAAAGACCTGCAATTTTTGGTATTTTTCTTATATTTGTTAGCACACACACACAATTAAGTAATGCATCGAGTCTAGGAGAAACCTCAACAGAATGCAATGTTTCGTCCAATATTTGGGACTCACCAGCAGTGCGCATCCACTACCGAGAATTGAAACCCAGACAGTTACGTTATCAGGCAAACGTCACACCAACTGTTCCAACAGGCCTCTGCGACGAAGAAACAACGAATCAGACTCGATATAGCACCAATCGATCAGATATTCCGTGGTGGAACACATCCGAGTTTCTCTTTTACCCATAGGACTGTGTCCCAACTATAATCCCCAAGCCGCCCTATCCAGTGCATTAGAAGCTGGTGAAAGCAGGGATATACAAGTGATAGAAATTAGGAGGATTTGAGATAATTATAATTAAGTAATTCACTTACTTAATTATAATTATCTCAAATCAATTTAATTACATAATTATAATGATATCAAATCCTCCTAATTTCTATCATGTGTGTGTGTGTTTGTGTGTGTGTGTGTGTGTGAGTGAGTGAGTGAGTGTGAATTTATTGCTTAAACTTTATTTTTAGTGGATATGCATATTTGAGTAGATGCTTTGTTTATCTATTAACAGTATACATATTTATTTCCATCTACCGGTTTGAATGTTCAAGAAATATTATTAGAAAAATATACCTTCTCCGGGACGATTAGAACATGTTTTTCTCATAGAGGAATCTGTCATTAGATCTGACGAGATTTCGACCTCGTTCACAAAGAATATACCAGCTACGGCAAAGCCCGAATTAGTGCTTTTGAACAAAGAACTTTCCATATATATATATATATATATATATATATATATATATATATATATATATATATATATATATATATATATATATAGATCCATTGGTATATAATACGAGTGGATCCTAGTGATATTAATTATTAAAACTGATCCACAAAGAGAGCTCAATGTCTTTATTATAACAGACCATATGCATTTTTACAGCAATAAATAAAAATTACCACAAAATAGTATAGTCTATTTCAGGTCGTTCTATACGCGGCTATCATCAGCCCCATATATATATATATCAGTTATCTGTTTGGATAAGTCTTGTTCTTATGTCCATCGTCTTTGTCATGTTGAATTGATAATGTTAATTATATTTTATGAATATGTCCTGAAGATGGTTTATTAGACCGAAACATCCGACGTTGACATTATATTAACATTAAAAAAGCATAATTGCATATAAGGATTTTTGTTTGTTTTTTCCGTATATTTTTCTTCATATATATATATATATATATATATATATATATATATATATATATATATATATATATATATATATATATATATATATATATATATATATATATATATATATAGATAGATAGATAGATAGATATATAGATATAGATAGATAGATAGATAGATATGTCTATATGTGTGTCTGTGTGTGTATATATATATATATATATGTGTGTGTGTGTGTGTGTGTGTGTGTGTATTGGGTGCCGTCGATAGTTGTCCTAGCACAAAGTGGTTAGACATCGTGACAGAGGGATTGAGCGTGATGGCATTGTTCTCTTTGTTGATCACGCTAGATAACACGCTCTTTCCTAGAAACTGTAACTAAGGTCTGCTCAGCATAGTTGCAGTATACACCACAGGCAGGCTCTGTCTGTGTTGAAAAAACATAAATGTGCTTGAGGCAAGCATCTGCAATAGGGATTGGCTAGCTACACAAGTAGTCGGATATCCTCGAAAACGAGTGGCCAACTACAGATATATATATATATATATATATATATATATATATATATATATATAACGTTGTTTTTAGTGAATACCCTTGAGTAAATGCGCCGATTATTTTTTTGTTAAACACCAGATTTATTTATTTTTCGTCTACCGGCCTTAATGTTTGAGATGCATGCATGTATAGATGGATGGATTTATGATTAAATGTTAAATAAGAAACAAATAGAAAAATAATTTTTATAGATTTGACATGTGTCTCCTCTTCATCGTAGTTTCATCAGACATTTTTGGGACGGAACGAATGGACGAGAATAGACGCTATTTCGGATTCAATTCTGCTTGTTTTCAGTAGATGTATAGGTTTCACCTGTTCATATTTTGTGACTCTTGTATGTGTATTTTTCAGTACGCCCTCGTCGCTACCGAATGTGACAAAAGGTCATTTAAGAGCAATTCAGTGGAAAAATTGCTTAAGCGCCCCCCCCCCCCACCTCGTCACTTAACCTTTTGAGGACGCCTCGGGCAACAGGCAATAAACCCAGCCTTCCTATTCGGAAAATATTAGTAAAAAATAAAACTGTGTTTTCCGACAGGGATCGAACCAGTGTCCCCCTTTGCAGGGGAAAACAGTTTCTAAGAGAGACCGTTCGATCAGTGTGCTTTATGGATAGACCACAAACAATGTTACTGTAAGCAAGGACCCTATTTTCCCTTTTTAAGGAAATCTCATCCTTTTCACTCAGATTATTTTTCTACAATTTCATGTGTGCTCAGTTTCGTTTCCGAAACGTAAACAAAGCAGTTTCTAAAGAATTAATGGATTTTATTTTTAATAAGACATTTTTATTTCTTCAAATTATATTATAGTAGACACATTTCTATTCGAAATACACGCCCAATTTTTATTCATTAAAAAGTGTATATTACGTCTCTCGGCCTACATCTCCAAGAAAACTTAGTACAGAAAATTTGTTTAGTTTAAGAGAAGATAGACAATTTTTGGTGTAAAGAATTCGTTCCTTATTCAAGTGGGTGTTTTTTCCTGGTAGAGTCTTGTCTACCCTGAGCAAATACAGTCAGTAGCGATTACAGGCGGATGGTTAACAAGCGCGCTTCGCCAGATCATCTAAATGAGCAGTGAGTCCTCGTCTCACTGGGTGTCTTAATATTCTGATATTAGACGTATGTTGTTGTTTTTTTTATATATTGAGTTTTAAATATCAAGGAAGTTGTTTTATTAAAAAAAAGAATTTATCTATGATACGGATACTTAATTCAGTGTGACATTCGGTGAAAGATTTTCTTTTAAAACGTTTGCATAACATGCTAAGTGTTTATCTTTTTCAGAAAGGTCACACGAATGCTTTTTTATATCTCACTACTTACATAAATGCAATCTTTTTTTTATTCTGAGAATTTAAACTTTTTTCTCGGTAACTGTCAACTTGTTAAAGTCATCTTTGCCTGTTTACATACATAACCAATGTCTTACTTTTTTCTTCTTCTTCTTCTTCTCTCTCACTCTCTCTGTCTCTCTGTCTGTCTGTCTGTCTCTCTCTCTCTCTCACCCTCCATTTCATGATAATCAGACACTTTTGCTGTTTTAAGTCTGATATAGGAAGAGACTGTTACAGGGTTCTCTTCTCTTAGACAGACCAGAATGGAATCGTGAAACGTTTTGCTAATATTCCTATGTACAACATTTAACAAAATTTAATACATTTCTTAGTTTCTGCGGTAAAGAAAAAAGAAATTGATATGAAACAAAGTATTTTTAAAAGCCATATCACAAGTTTTTGATTCGAAATCAGGTAATCAAAAAAATGTCTATCTCAAAATATGAGCCAGATCAATATAAATGCACCATGCTTATATATATATATATATATATATATATATATATATATATATATATATATATATATATATATATATATAGATGAAGAAAAAATATACGGAAAAAACAAACAAAAATCCTTATATGCAATTATGCTGTTTTAATGTTAATATAATGTCAACGTCGGATGTTTCGGTCTAATAAACCATCTTCAGGACATATTCATAAAATATAATTAACATTATCAATTGAACATGACAAACACGATGGACATAAGAACAAGATTCATCCAAACAGATAACTGAAAGTTTTATGATCAGCGTTCCGTTTAAACATTGTCACGTTGTCGTCACGTGGGCGACGCCGTGAAAACCTATTCCTAAAATTTGAGTATTATGAATGAAAAATGAAAAATGAAAAGAATTCTATTTTGATCTAAAATTTATATGTACGCTTGTCGAGCATTAATCTCGCTAGAAAAGGGGAAATACTAAAGAAGCCAGGTCTTTTTCCGTATATTTTTCTTCATATACATATATATATATATATATATATATATATATATATATATATATATATATATATATATTTAAGTGAACATTGAAGTCAACACTTAGAGACGACAGGCTGTTTCATGCTAGATGCAATCGTCAGGCCACGGTTCTCGCTTTTTTTTGTAGCCTGACAATTGCGTCTAGCATGAAACAGACTGTTGCCTCTAAGTGTTCACTTTTATATTTACACACGCTCTATCTCTGATAGTGAGCACTTTATCCTATAAATATGCCACACCTTAAGACTATATTTCTTCATATATATATATATATATATATATATATATATATATGTGTGTGTGTGTGTGTGTGTGTGTGTGTGTGTGTGTGTGTGTGTGTCTACATGTTGAGGGTATATTTGAAATGTGACCCTCAACCCCCTTCTTCCGTCGCTATCTCCGCTAGGCTTGTTTGGGGCCATTCCATAATCTCGCTCGAGTTGATACGGGTTTCCAAAAATCTTACGATATTGTGGTTGACGCCGATGTCTAAGAGGAGTAGACCAAAATCTGCGTAGTGTACCTCAGATAAGATAATGAGCAATTCTCGACTGCGGCCGTAGTTGGCTTGGTTCATTTGTCCAGGAAAATGTCGAGAATCAAGGATGGAATAAGAACTTCCTCAAGGTGATAACTCTGACAAGTTTATTGTATATTAAGACTGGAGAATACAATGTTTTTATTATCTACTAAAGGATTAAGCTCTTCCCTTTTGGTTTGAGAAATATAGCTGTACTTGCCATAATAAGGTGAAAGCAACACTGCCTGTCGTCCCTCGCATACTTATTCTATCCTGTCATACATCCATGTATTAGCTTCGGACAGGGAATTACGTGTGTGCTGTGTGACGGCGACAATCTAATCTGCTTTGCACGTCCGGAGTAAATCTGAACCAACTCTCTTGTTGGGCCCTGTGGTTTATATAGATACCCACCACTAAAACTTGATATTAATTAATCTTAAGAAATATATTCATAAACCACATGTTTTCCTTTAATTAAAGAAAATCGGTCTTTTTTCTATAAGAATATAAGCGTGTCAGACGAATCCTGTTAATGTAAACCAAACTCTGGTTCTCAGAAATATTTTCATAAATCACATGGCTTCCTTTGTTTTCGCTTCTTTTTTTTTTTAAATGTGAGCGTTTTGGGCGGACAGTATTAATGTAAACAAATCCCAAATTTGACGTTTCAGAACCAGAAAATTTGGTCAACACATTAAGCATGTCTAATTCTTATCCGAGGGAAGTGGATACTTTGAGGGCTAATTTGAGGACTAATTGCATCTTGAATAGTTAGTTTTGTGTCTGATTTTCTTAGGAACCATTCTTAAATCCATTTTACTGTTTAAAACATAATTACTGTCACGTTTCTTTTTCCATCTTTCTCCCAACCATTGAATCTATTCTTCTGCAAATTTCGATAATTATTATCCAATTAGTAGTCCATCCAGATCACTACACAGCAATTTCATGCAATTAAACGTTGAACAGGACCAGTGCAATTTACTGTGTTTTGTATTTGCTAATTAATTATTAGCTACTAATTATTATTATTACAGTTACAAAGATATGGTTATGCATGAATTCGTACTGTATGTTAATTTGCTCATTATGTATTTCTTTAATTACTTAATTCTTTTTTACTTATTAATTTTATATATTATTTATTTATCGTTTATTTTTTGGGTGGGGTTATCTTATTTGTATTTTTAAGTTATTCATTTTGCTTAAATTATATTTTATCTGCCTTGTATTAAATGCATTTATTTACTTTTCTTAGGGAAGTGTTTCGTTTTTATTTTCCTATTTTTAAGCAATGCAGAAACAATTTGTTTTCATGTCTGCATTTTGGGATAAGTTCTGATCTTTTATTCAGTAATTTGTGTTGGCCTGTAAAGGCGATAATAGCTATTTTCTCCTCCATACGAAGTTTGCAGATTTTAGAGATATCGCTGTTGTCTAGAGCTGTTTTCTTTAAGTTGATGTTTGATGCGTTTTGTTTTTTTGTTTTCGAGTTCGCATATATGTTTAAAAAGTGTTGTGCTGTTCGCTAAATTTGCTGTTGATAAAATATATCATTTGTCCGTAATATCTATGTTTCCAGAAATAAGAAAAGAAAAATCAAACAGACAGACATCATCGGTTGAATGTAAAAAAAAAAAAACTTGCTGAAATGAATTCTTGCACCATAAATATTCTTCATTGTTCTTCATTGACACACACACACACATATATATATATATATATATATATATATATATATATATATATATATATATATATATATATATAATAAAATTATAGTTTTAAGGTCTGTTATATTTATGGATAAAATGCTTAATATCAAGTATAGACCACGTGTAAAGTTAGATGGGCACTGATGTCAACATCGAGTAGCGACAGTTTGTTTCATGCTTGAAGGCAATATTCAGGTCACGTGTGTTTGTGGTAGTTCGACTATTTATATATGCTGTTCAACTATTGAATTATGGGAAGCAAGTCAGGTATTTCAGGTATATTATGGTATCCTCACTGTTATTGTATAAGTTTTACTAAAAAATATCTACAGCCCAAGAACTTACAAAAATTCTCTACATTAATTATGTCGTCATCACCTACTTTGAAAGGTCTCATTATTTTACTGCTTAAAATACTAGCCCCAAAATTACCGTTGTTGGTATCAAAGTTATATTCTTTTTATGCATAAAAATATATCACTAAATGCAATATTAATGCTTGAGTAAAACCAGGTAATAATCTGCAAATTTAACACTATTATTGTTGCTGTTACTAATATACGCTTTACATTTGAGGTGGGGAATGAGCTTTACATCCAGTAGATGTTCGAGGAAAGTAGTCTCTTTAAGAGTATGACCACTCATCTGGACTGATGCAGGTTTAGGGCCTGCTTGGGTTTAGTTTTGGGTGTACTGAATGATATCGGCCCATTGATATTACCCCATTCAGCAGTGAGAGTTAGGTCAGATAGGTGATCAGCTGCCAGGCACTTGTCATCAAGATATTTGAAGGTATGCTCATACACTATGGTATCACCTGTATAGATATTTAATAAGTATATTCCAATATTGTCTGATGTAAAGAAATCCAAATAAATCTCAAAATGAGAAAAATGTAAGGAAGAAATTTTAAAGAAATATTGAGAAAAATTCGTTTTCCTTGTTAATTTTGAAATAATTTGGTGCAAAACTTTTTTTTTTTTCAAATTTAACATCATATATCAAGCTCTAATGGATAGCGGCTCAGATTGAGGAATTGGAGAGCCGAGTTCAAATTCCAGTCAAATCTATTACATTCACTTACGTGCTAATACCCCTGGGAAAGGTATGAATCCTCCACTTCTCCCCACTCCCAAACTAAGAGTAAATAGCAGAACAAACCGGGTTCTATAGCCTTGGATGGCAACTGGTCTACCGCAGAAAGAAATGGCAACCTATTGCGGGAAAAAAATCCTCCTCGCCAGTCATGTATCAAAAGATACATGATCTCTTACGCGTGTATCACGCATGACACATAACCGACTGATATCAAGCTGTGAAGGACCTTTATTAGACGTAAGGCTTCGGCAAACTATGGATACTAATACGCTGTTATCTTACTGCGATGGTCCATTGCGTGTTGGTAAGGCCGGGTGTGACACGGTTGGGTGAATATGTCTCATGTTCGGCCAAGGGTATTTTGTATGTAAGAGAAATGTAACGAAACCTATTGGAATTTGGATTAGGATTTCGCATTCCGAGTCGTCATCGATTACGCCATTCGCACATCACACATTGAAGCTTACAGCCTATGCGGTCACCTATTTAGGCACTGACCAGACTCGATTTGGCTTAACTTTTGTGATTCGATGAGAACCGGCGTTTCAATATGATAGGGCTCAAAATTATCACCAAAGATACACCAATTTTTTTTATCAGAGTGACAGTAAGATACATGTCGAATTTTCAAACCCTATTTCATTCGTTTTTACGCCTCACGATCACGTTCAACACAACTCTCGATCACATTCAACACAACTCCCGTGACCCATCAGGGTCATAGAAGCACCACATGTATCGCAGTCGCAGAAGAAGTGGCCTTTCCACGATAGACTTACGAAACCCAACCATCTCCAAGCCGGTTTGAATTCAGAATTTTCTTTCTCCTATACCGGTTACCAACTAAGTCCTGCTATTTACCTATAGCTGGTGGGGGCAGTAGAAGATTCATATCTTCCCCAAGGGTATTAGCACGGAAGTGAATGTAATGGATCCCACTAGAATTCAAACTCATCTCTCCAATTCCACAATTCGAGCATTACTCCCCCGTTTAAGCCTGAAAACATATAAACATTTGATAGGTTTTCTCCCCACCACCTCTGCTAACATTACCGTAAATGACAAACTCTGTAATATTATTTTAGTTACATTGAATAAGTATACGATACTTAATTCTTAATTAACGTTGGTTCTGCAGGGTATGTGTTTCCGGGAACTATCTCCAAACGTGCATATCCTAAGTTCAGCTGGCTTAACTTCCTGTTTATACCGGAGCATTCATCGACACAACCTAAGACTTGATTCTACACTTGGTGGTCATCAGGATACCTTCTCGGCGAATTCACTAAGGCACCTAGTTCTGTTGACGTTCTGGGGTGACAACCAGTAAAAGGTTTACGAATATATCTTAGAGTAGACACAGTACATATTGGGCCCCCACAGCTCAACTCCTTTTATATAATTTTTTCCATATTAACGTTTAATTCCATTCTTATCTCTGGTATGTCCTGGTGTTAATCACATACTACCACATCTTGTTGGTATGCAAATATTAATCTAGTAATATTAACATCAACAATCACAGGGAAATTTCTGTCCTACTGATGCCCATGTCTTATAAACTCCTAATGTCCAAATATTATGAAATTTCTATAATGTACACAAGTGTCATTATTTTTGTTGATTTTTCCGCTATATTTTGGCGAATTAATTATTCTTTCTTAATCTTGCTGTATAAAGTAGAACTTTCTATCGAAGGCAGACAAAAGAAAATGTGATGGACTATCGTTTACTGGAAACATGGGCTTGGTGGCAGACAGTTCCTTAAATAAAATAGTCGATTAAATGGAAATTGATAAAATCACGTACAGCGCCTCTAACTGCGTTTATCTAATAATGAATTCCAAATAAAACTAAGAAGAAGGGCTACTATTTCTTTGGCCTGTGTTCTTATCTGGTACATTCTCTAATCTCACCAGCCGTAACATTTAAATCCCAGACCCACAATGTCACGGACACTAGGGTAAATCACCAGCATTTCATTGGAATTCCATTAGTAATTTCCACTCGGACAGCTTCTCAAAAACTGCTGCTTTGTGGAAGCAGGGTGTTTTCCTAGTCGTTATAAACGTGATCGTTTCAAAACTAGGATTAATCGTTTTTCTAACCCCATGAACTTTATTTCTTTATTATTCATACCACACCACGCAGTAACCCTCTAACTTAGCTGGCTCTTGGGCCTTGTTTTGGGTGAAGATTAATACAAAAATTATAACTCCAAATATTATTGAGCTGTATCAGTCTTCAGTATTCAGCCTAATTACAATTAACGATAGATAAACATTTTAAAATAATTCAATTCTAATCACCCGATTGTTCAGTGAGGCTTGATGTGGACTTGTCAAAATATTGTGATGAGATTGCATCACTGTTTCAGTCTGTTATGCTTTATTCTATTTAGTAAATAGTTTTTTTCAAGTCGTTGTCTAAGTCCAGGACCATGTGCCTGCTAAACATAAGTGGATTTTTCAGATCGCCTACGTCGCTACTGAATATAGGACACACGGTCGAAGTTTACAGTGTGTTTAAGGGAAAAACTGCCCAAAACCCCCTCGGCGCTGGTTAATGGCCAAAGTTCTCTCCCGAAGGAGAGAAACTGCATGGGAAGGATGTATATCCTTGAGGCTTCAGTTTAATATTATTTTTAAACTACCTAAGTCGAAGCCGGGTAAGTATACCTGCCAAATGGTAGTCATGTCAAAGATTGCTTACATTTTCATTAAGATTAACAGGACTGCTATGATTGCATAAAAAGGTATACCTTTAATTTTGAACTGACACCAAGTTATAGAGCAAGTAAGTAAGGATGTTCTCAGTATCCATAAAGTTCATATGAGTGAATTATACATGTGGTATTGATATATATTGTGCCTTTTCAAAGACTGCACATCAAGCACAGCTAAGGTTGCCAACCCTCCATATTGGAAATAACATCCCTTTATTTAGGGCTTTTTTTCCTCGTGCTTTCTTGAATTTTAAAAATTAAAAAAAAATAATGGCATTTTTAATCATATTATGAATCTACAAGAAATAAATGAAAAAAATACTATTTATATACAATATAGACCAAATCTATGAGGCCGTCATCTCGCTTTAAATCTATATAATAAATGCAAATGTCAGTGTGTCTGACTTTTTCAATTTTACTCCTAGAAGCCGTAGCCTAATATTAGGTTGGTGCAAAAATAATGACGGGATAATGTCGTTTTTTGACGTATTTTTAACGTCAAAAAACGACATTATTACGTCATTATTTTTTACACCAACCTAATACATCATACCATCTTGGAATCAGGCTGAAACTGTAGAAATTAAAAGAAAAAACATTCTGAGTGTGGGTCTGGATCCGCAATCCTGAAATTTTTGATTTCCAAGTTTTCATTACTGCGATTATATTCGGATACCGCCATTTTGGCTTCTGTATATAAGGTCAATTAAAGAGACACAACTCTTTAACTTTCAATAGCTCATGGTCAAATGGAAAAAAATGACTACTCTCAAATTAAAGCTTTTCTAATTACAATTGCCCATGTTTTCGACTTCACTCCTAGAGCCTGTAGCCCGATATATCATACCATTTTTTAATCGGGCAATCCCTGAGCAAATTTTGGAAGCCCTGGGCAAATTAAAAACACTCTAGACTGGAAATAATCAAAATTAATTGTGAAATCCAGCGAAAGTCACCCATGAAAGAAAAATAATTATTTGTACGGAAAGTAAGGACCTACGTACATCAAATTTTCTTCAAATTAAGTGGCGTCAGAAGAATTATCGTTGAACTTTTAAAAGATCAGCTAAAATATTAATGCCATACTTAAATGCAGCGATCAATTTTGAGATCTTTAAATCTACTAGCCGAAAGTTTACCATTAACCAGTAAGGTAGATTAAGAAAAAGAACTAAGAACTTAAAGAAACTCTATGCGCTACTGAGTTCATTTTCTTCTTCTCCTTCTTCTTCTGATTATTATTATTATTATTATTATTATTATTATTATTAATATTTCCTTTCATTTCTGCTGTATATTCATTTTCTTACGCGTCCCGACTAGAGACCTAAGGTCAGAAATGACATCATAATATTTTCCGCAGATCAGTTTTGAAAAAGAATAATTACACTTATTTTACATTGATAAAGCCCTTCGTAAGGTGTGGGCTGTACTTGTGAGAACAGTTTTTTGTATTTCTTTAAGGCACGGGTTACCAGGAATCCTTACAATGAGTGTATTGAAATCTTTTCCAAACAATTCGACGGCTCCTGCTAGAATTGAAATTGTTGATGTCCTCATATGCCACATTTATGTGATTTCTATTTCAAGGTCCTTGCATTTTGATAGTTTTTTGAAGAACTTCAAAGATACATTGCAGTCTGCAGGGAATGCTATGTCAATAAGAAGGAAAAATTTTGTTTTTGCGGTCTCTAATCACGATGTCAGGGAGATTAGTTTTAATTGTTCTGTGTATTATTATTATTATTATTCTCATTATTATTATTATTAAATTTTGGTAGTCATATTTTTTAACATTCATATTATAGAATATGACTGAATTTATGATGGAACCATCCAAGAAGAGAAAGGTTCTCTAGCTCGAATGAGTTGATAAAATAATTCAGAAAAAGGCACGGAACTTTCAATTTTTAGATGATTCTTTGAAATCCCGCAGGTGTCCTTTTTGACCTCTAATATATATACTTTCTTCTCTAAGTCTTTCATTATGATTTGAGAGAGTTGACAGCCATAAGCACAGTAGACGATAGATTTCTATCTTCGACACATGAACAAGGAAACATTGAAATAGTTCTTTTTTGGGGTTTCTGGGAACATTAAAAATATGTCCTGTATAGTTTCATGCATATTTCTATTTCACTTTACGCTATTTCGGAGACCGAATGAAAACCTATTCCAATGTAAGGCTTTCGGAAGAAAAAACTTTCGAAAAATGGTTGTCAGCTATATTATCTGAAAATTCCGAGTTGAAAATTTCATCATTATTCCATGATTTAATTTGAGCAGTATCCTGATTTACACACACACACACACACACACACACATATATATATATATATATAGTTTCAAAGCTTGAAGATTGTAAAAAATGGTGTGGAGAGGAGGATCAAGAAAGAGAAAAGAGAAATGAGAAAGGGAGAGTCATAGAGGGATTTATAGATGAGGATATAAATCCGAATTATTCATGAAATAAGCTCATGAATAAATAATATTCTTCGCGAGCGTGTAGCGATAAAAATAGGCCGGTAATGTACGATGAGACTGATTTGTAAATAAAAGGTAACCGCTGAAATATTAAATAAGGCAAGTGAAGTGCTTCGCGAGGTTGATCGGAGTTTCTGACAATCAACTTATATTTTACGACAACTGACGACGGAATTGACCGAGGAAAGAATAAATTATCAGTATGTATGCTAAAAATTCTTGTAAAATTCTTAATACTACTATTAGTAGTAAATAATAATAATAATAATAATAATAATAATAATAATAATAATTGTTTGCAGTATACCTAGCGAGGATAATGTGTATGTTACCATTCACATAATTACAGTAGTAAATACTGTCTGTTGGTCTGCAATTGGAGATACTGTCTGTTGGTCTGCAATTGTGCTGGTCAAACCCTCTGACTCTGGGCTGAGAGGATCCCCAGACGAGATCATGTCAAAGGGCAGAGTCTCGTCTCAGGAAACAGGTACTCGACCCGGTTTTATACGTGGTCTACGGGAATTTGGGGCCGAGCCTATGGGCTCTGATACCCCACATTAAATTCGGCCTTGTGCCACATCTGAGCGCGTGGGGCGGTTGGTAGGTATCCTGCAATTGGAAATTCGTCTCCAGCTGTGCTGATCAAACTACCTGCGTCTGGCAGATAGAGAGGATCCCCAGACGAGATTATGTCAAAGGGCAGAGTCTCGTCTCAGGAATCAGTTACCCGACCCCGTTTTCTATGGGGCCTACATTTTAGCCAAGCCTACTGACTCGGATACCCCACATTAAATTTGGCCTTGTGTCAAATCAGACCGCGTAGGGCGGTTGGTAATTATCTTGCAGTTGGAGATTCGTTGTGGAATTCACTTGATTTACTTCTGGCAGATGATAACTTATATAACTTATATATATCTTATATAACTTATATGTGTTTTTCTTGTCCTAAGTATTATCGTTCATTACCAACCATCGAGTGATTATTCTATATAGTAACCTTCCCTAGGTTACAAAAACAACAACAATAATAACAATAATATTAAAGCAAAAGGAAATACAACCGACCATATACAGAAACGATGGCAAGATAAAACGCTTCGCGGTCAAAACTCTGCCCGTACCGAACAAGCTGTTGTAGACAAACCGCGTACCCATCAGTGGCTAGGTAGTGCCGAGTTAAAAATTGTAACTGAAGGTTTTATACTTGCTGCACCTAATCAATGCTTGCTAACTAGAAATTACCAAGCACACATGCTAACTTATTGTGTTAGACCAAAATGCAGATTCTGTGATAAATATCGAGAAATAATTGGCCATCTTGTATCAGGTTGCACGGTCTTGTCACCCACTCGGCGCGACAGAGTAGGCCAATATCTGCAATGGAAAATCTGCAACTTCTACGAGAACGAAACTGAAAGAAATTTGTATGAACACCACCCAGACCAGGTTACGGAGATAGGACCTGTGACAATTTAATCGGACTTTACAATACACACGGACAGAACAATCAAAGCTAATCGCCCTGACATCGTGATGAGAGACAACAAAGGCAAAATGTGCCTCCTTATTAACATGGCAGTCTTTGCAGACTGCAATATATCTTTGAAGATCTTCAGAAACCTATCGAAATACAAGAACCTTGAAATTGAAATCACAAAGATGTGGCACATGAGGACATAAACAATTCCATTTGTAGTTGGAACCCTCGCATTGATTAAAAAAGATTCCAATAGATTCATTTGCCCATGCCTTAAAGAAATGCAAAAACATGTTCTCATGAGTACAACCACATCTTACGAAGGGATTTATTTATGTAAAATATGTGTAATTATTTTTTTTTTTTCAAAACTGTTTCAGTTAAAAATATCATGATGCCATTTCTGATCTTAGGTCTACACTAGATATCAAAGGATCTATAATAATAATGATAATAATAATAACTTATTGTCACCATTACTCTTCTACTTTTCAATAGTGCCGCAACAATAAATAACAAACAAACAAACTGAACAACAGTAGCTACGGATACAAGTAACAGAATGGACAACTGAATCACCCATTCTATACTGATGGTCTTAAAACATTTGCCAGGTATGACAACCAGCAGGAAAACCTACACACCATTGTAAAACCTTCAGTGAAGACAACAGGTTGGTGTTCGGAATCGACAAATGTATCAAAGCCACCTTCAAAGGCGGTAAATTAACGAAAACTACGGATTTAGACTTTGATATCTACAACAAGATTAAGGAACTGGACCAAGATGGTACAGACAAATACTTAGGAATTAATGAAGGAGACGGAATACAACATTCAATTATGAAGAAAAATATCTTAAAAGAATATTATAGGAGAATGCGTTTGATACAAGAAAGCGAACTTAATGGGACAAATAAAATGACCGCTCTCATCACCTTACCTATGATCGTAGTAACATACAGCTTCAACATTATTAAATGGAAGTTGAATGACATTAAATGATTGAACGCCAAGACCAGAAAAATTCTTACCCAAATGAGGATGCGCCACCCGAAATCAGATGTTGATAGAATGTACGTACTAAGAGATTTAGGGGGTCGAGGTCTAATCCAACATGAACTAACTAGAAAAACTACAAGAGTCGGATTGAAACCTACAAAAACTAAAGATCCTTTCCTACAAACAGAAAAACGGCAAATCCACTTCATCATCAAAGAAGACGAACTCTTCAAGATACAGTTTAATATACCTGAAACCCTACCAACGAAAAACGAAGCGAATACCATCTACGACAAACGAGTGAACTAGAAAAAAAATGGCTAAATGAAATTACAAAAAATAAAAAACAAATTGAGAAGTCAAGGTAAATACCTAAAAGAGAATAAAAGAAGCAGATATGGACAAACAGAAAACTCATCAGTGGCTGGGGAGCAACGGGTTAAAAACTGAGACAGAAAGACTAATTATTGCAGCTCAGTACAAACGCCTCGCAACCAGATCCTATAACTGTCAAATAATCAAGGATGGAACTAACCCGAAATGCAGGATATGATGAAAATATAAAACTGTTGACCATATTATCTCAGGATGTCCGGCAAAAAAGTAACATATCCACAGAAATAACAAGGTGGCGGCATATGTGCACTGAAAAATATGCAGGAAGCACAAAATCGAAACCACTGAGAGATAGTATGACCACCAACAAAACACATTTATCCAAAATAACGATGTAACTATCCTCTGGGACATTCCACTTCAAACTGACAGGGGAACAAAAACCAACAGACCATATATTATCATAAAAGGCAAGTAATGCAGGAAGTGTATGGTTATTGACATAGCAGTACTACCGGAGAGAAACACCTTCATGAAAATTATCGAGAAACTGTACAAATACAAAGAACTGGAGATCGAGATTAACAGAATGTGGGGAATGAAGACTGAGACTGTACCAATAGTAATCGAAGCTCCGGGCCTCGTGAGAAAAGAAATGGACAGTTTTACTGAATGTGTTGTAGGTAACATCAACATGCAGGTAGCCCTGAAGATCGCCCTAATAGGAACATCGCATATAGTAAGAAACGTGATATCAATTAAATAACAATTCTTATATAGGGTCTAAGGAACGTAGTTTGAATTCGGCTCTACAGGATACAAAGCAGTAAACATAACGTACAATAATAATAATAATAAAAATAATAATGTAAGGTATTGCAAAGTTTATACCATTTGAAATTAGATTTTTCTTTAATTTCATTTTAAGTCGCTTTGACATTGTATAATTTTATTTCTATATTTAAATTTTTCCCCAGATTTCCAGAGGTAACTTCCATGTTTTTATTTCTCGGCATAATCTATCTTTGCCTATGTGTGTGTGTGTGTGTTTGTATATATATATATATATATATATATATATATATATATATATATATATATATATATATATATATATATATATATCAGGTATGTGGTGACGTATAAAGGCCAATGATTTAAATAGCGAGAATAAATCTTCGCAAACAATTGTTTGCGAAGATTTATTCTCGCCATTTAAATCATTAACTTGTATATCTGTTTTTTGTATGAAGGATTCACGTAATATATATATATATATATATATATATATATATATATATATATATGTGTGTGTGTGTGTGTGTGTATATATGTGTGTGTGTGTTTGTATATATATATATATATCTGTGTGTTTGTACATATATATGTGTGTGTGTGTGCGTTTGTGTATATATATATGTGTGTGCGTTTGTTTATGTATATATATATATATATACACATAAACAAACGCACACACATATATATATATACAAACACACACACATATATATGTACAAACACACAGATATATATATATATATATACACACAAACACACACACACACACATATATATATACACACACACACACACACACACATATATATATATATATATATACATGCGTGTGTGTGTGTGCGCGCATGTGTAAGGATCGAACTGATCCACTTTATTTTTCCTCCCTTTTCACATGGCTGCATGTGTACTAATCCGACAATGTTCTGCTTTTTGACTCCCTCTTTGAGTGAAAATTTTAATCTTAGTGGCTAAACGACCACAAATGTACAATATATATTGGTTTTGTTTATATTTTCGTTAAACTTCTATCCTTCTTGTTTAATGAATTCCTTGATGGACCTTCCACCAAACTGTAGTAGGCCGATGATATATCCTATAAAACTTGATAACTATCACTCTTATTGGCGCCAGATAGTTGGACATTTGTCGGATGACATTTTGTCCCTGCCTTTCAAGATGTAAGCCATCGTAAAGTTTATACGATTTGAAATGACATATTTCTCTTCTTTAATTTCGTTTTAAGTTTCTTTGACTTTATTAATCTTTAATTCTTCTATTTATTTATTCATTCATTTTTGTAATAACTCTCAGTATTAAAGTATGTCCACCTCTGATACTTCATCTGGTAGTGGTCAGTATACTAAGTTAAATACATATACATCTTGGTATATTCAATACCAACTTTATACATTTATACTACCCACTGAATTCAGTAATCAATAATGAACTCTTTAACCCTGGACTTTTGAATTTAATCCCCATTATCTCATGGTCAGGACGAGCTCTCGGGTCCTGGTCAAGAATCGTCCTAGAGTTGGTAACTTGAACGCAATTACCCCTTGGCGATCAAGGATGAAACGCAAACAATTACGAATCTCAATAATTACGAAAAATATATTATACCGGATAGACCGTCAGCCTGGGCAACAAGCGATGCGTACCTCAGAGAGGAACCAGTCAGGGGCCGGAAAAACTGTCACTGGAACAAACTCTTCCAACAACGATGAGAAACTTGGTAACCAAACCCGGAATATTTCCAATCTTATGCCAAGTGACTCAATGCCAAATCAACTAATAAAATGAAAGCGAAAGAAATGGTCTCGCGAAGAATATCAACAAGTCATGACATCCTTTTTCACTGCACTCGAAAATCCACAAAAGAACGTCACAGATCAGAAATACCAAATATGGAGAACTATGGTAGGAATGGGAATAAGATCCCCTCTCAACCCAAACACGCTTACAATGCCGCAGGGACATCGTGAAAAATAAAAGATTTCAAATGCAGAAATAGATAAGGTAAAACTAAATATAAGACAGAATACAATAACCCATCACCCAAACAATAAACAGGTTACAGCATAAATAAATAATATGAGAGAGGATGAGGTAACCCTGAAATAAATAAGATGCAAAATAATAATCTCCCAGAAAATAAAACAGAAGAATCTCCTTGTGACATAACCTGCAATTATTCAGACGATATCACTGAAGATGGGTCGAACTATATTAGGGCAGAATATCTTGAAAACCAAAGAGATTAAATCACCGAAGCGAAATACCACGTCAGCCAAGTTCTCGGCAGAATAACTCTCCCACAAATGTCAGACAATTTCATATGACAAAGACCAGTCAGTATATTGTTCAAATATGCAACATTGCACAGGAAAAACTCCAATATCCATAAAAGAACATCACTGGAAAAACTGTAAACGGACAAACCACTGGGAAACATCAACGAAGTTAACAATGTCATATATGCAAAAGTTGAGGTAAAGACAATGAAAATGTTAAACAACAGACAGAGAGAGCCATATTGGAAGGCAAAACTGAGGCGAGAAATAAAGGAAATCAGATGTGAGATTTCGATATTAGAAGAGACCACAAGAAAACCAAATGTATCAACACGCAAATACAGGAAGATCAAGCGGAAATATAAAATTTAATCACTAAATTAAATTCCATCAATCAAGGAAATGCTGAAACAGAAACTGCAGTTAAAAGTACAGAGAACAAGGCGATACGAAAAACGTTTATAAGTTCTATCGCCAAAATAAAATATTCCAAACAAACCTCAAGAAAATTTACTGGAAAATTGGAAAAGTAGTTATAAATGTCAAAAAGCCACCATCTATTGAAAAAGTGTAGAAATTTTAGGAGAATGTTTGCAGCAGCCCAAAATAATATAATCCCAATACAGAATGGATCCAACGTGAAGAAGAACAAATGCTGGATAAAACTCTACAAGAGTGGGAAAATATGATCACGAATAATATTAGAAAAGGCCTAACGAAATCTCCAAACTGTAAATCCACAGGAAATTACAATTTTTAACTCTATCATCTGTCATCAATCCATAGAACACTTGCATAAATTCTATCAATGTTTATTAATAATTCCAATGAAATCCCGGAATGGATCACTGAAGGTATTACATATCTGATGCGAAAAGTGAATGAAAAAGATGATCTGAAAAATTATAGGCCAATAACATGTCTGTCCATCAAGTATAAATTGATCACGTCTGTACTGACGAACTGTATTTACTATTTTCTCTAAGCAAACAACATTCTTCCACTGGAACAGAAGAGGTGCCGGAGAGGTTGATACGGTTTCAAAGATCAACTAATGACAAACAAAATGATCCTGGAAAATTGCAGGAGACGATGTAGAAATCTTAGCGCAACATAGATAAATTACCATAAACCCTTTGATAGTGTGCTACACATTTGGATCCTTAAGATTTGGGAAATGTAGAAAATTTAAAAACAGCAGGGGAATATGGAAAACTACTTTATATCTAAATAGCGCCAGAAGCACTGTCATATCCAACGGCCTGAATATTCGGCGAGAAATCTTTCAAGGAGGCTCACTGTCACCTCATCTGTTTTGTCTACCCTTACTCCCCATTACACATGAACTAAACAACAACAGCTATAGTTACAAACTAAACAAGAAAGTGTTCAATCAACTACTCTACATGGATGACCTCAAACTCTTTGCCAAAGACGACAATAAATTGAAGAGTATCCTTAATATTGTAAAATGTTTCAGTGACGACATAGGTATGGATCTCAGATTAGATAAATGTGCAAAAGTAACATTCATGAAAGGAAGAATTACAAAACACACACAACAGATTTAGGTTCTGTCACAAAGATTAGGGAACTGGAACAAGAAGAAACCTATAGGTTCCTAAGAATTAGAGAAGGAGATGGAATACAATATACAAAAATGGAAAAGAAAGTAAGACAGGGGTACTGCATTTACTATTTTCTCGAAGCAAACAACATTCTTCCACTGGAACAGAAGGGATGCCGGAGAGGTTGATACGGTTGCAAAGATCAACTAATGGCAAACAAAATGATCCTGGAAAATTGCAGAAGCTGATGTAGAAATCTTAGTGCCGCGTGGATTGATTATCGTAAAGACTTTGATAGTGTGCCACACTCTTCGATCATTAAGACTTTGGAAATGTACAAAGTTTCTCCTGTGGTAGTAAATTCCCTTAAGCACAGGAACTATAGCTAAATCACACCAGAGGCACTGCCATCTCCAATCGTCTTAATATCCGACGTGAAATCTTTCAAGGAGACGACCTCTCAACCCTTCTGTTCTATCTGTCCTTAATCCCGCTTACGCATGAACTAAACAGTAGTAGCTATGGTTACAAACTAGATAAAAAAAAATATATATTCAATCACCTACTCTACATGGATGATCTCAAACTCTTTGCCAAAAACGACAATGAGTTGAAAGGCCTCCTCAATATTGTAAATGTAGAAATCTTAGCGCAACATGGATAAATTACCATAAAGCCTTTAATAGCGTTCCACACACTTGGATCCCGACTAGAAATATCCCATACACTAAGAAAAGTGCTACCAATTAAATGGCAATCCTCCTCTAGGGCCTAAGGAGTATAGTTTAGACCCGGCTCTACTGGATACAAAGCAGGAAATATAACATGCATAAATAATAATAATAATAATAATAATAATAATAATAATAATAATAATAATAATATTAATAATAATAATAATAACAACAATAATAATAATAACAACAACAATAATAATAATAATAATAATAATAATAATAATAAATGTTGAAGCCATTGGATCCAAAAGCACTTCCTTGAAAAATATAAATACAAATGCCTCGAATAGAATAGAATCTGGTACCTCAAGACAACAGCATTAATTGTTGTTATTGGGACGTTCCCAGCTATGGGTAAAATAGCGGGACGCACTGAGTTCTATAGCGTCGGTTGTGAATCAGTCTAGGAGAAGGAAACTCTGAATACATACCGTCTGCTGTCTTGTAGATCTCGCCTCATTAGCTTCTGAGAGGAGGGTCAGCGTAAACTCTAGATCCCCGGTCCAAAAGGAACTGGCAGGCCGTTGCACTATTCTTCCTTGAAGGTCACCATGAACCCCAATTGTGAGATGAAAGGGGAATGGTGACAACACCGACGCAGAATTGCGCTAACTGAATAAAGGATGATGGTTGGCGTATTGCGAATGATATCAAAAGGAACAAACAAATATGTGGATCAGATTCCTGGTGACACAGATATATGTGAATTGTAATTATATTATTTTCTCATCTTTGAAGTTCTGAGTATGACGATGAACTACACCCGGTACAAAGGCCTCCGATCGGGAGATTGGAAGTTTTGAAGTGCGTGGAACCACCTCATCATGACTGTAGTTCCCAGATCCACTCTGATCTGGCGTAATAGCTAGGATCATAGCTAGGGCCAAATATTGAAACCGCAAACAAAAATGAAACACTAAGAAAGTATAGAAATACATTTTATAGTAAAAAATACATGCAATTCTTTTTATATATAAAAACAGTTACCAACAATAGATATATATAGTAATATTAACATCAACACATTTTATCTTTAGTTGAAAGCATACAATTGCATTAAAAATATATTTGTTTGAAGGCATGCAATTGCATTAAAATATAATTATTTAAAGGCATACAACTGCATTAAAATATATTTATTTGAAAGCATACAATTGCATTAAAAATATATTTATTTGAAAGCATACAATTGCATTAAAATATATTTGTTTGAAGGCATGCAATTGCATTAAAATATATTTATTTGAAAGCATACAATCACATTAAAAATATATTTATTTGAAGGCATGCAATTGCATTAAAATATAATTATTTAAAGGCATACAACTGCATTAAAATATATTTATTTGAAAGCATACAATTGCATTAAAAATATATTTATTTGAAAGCATACAATTGCATTAAAATATATTTGTTTGAAGGCATGCAATTGCATTAAAATATATTTATTTGAAAGCATACAATCACATTAAAAATATATTTATTTGAAGGCATGCAATTGCATTAAAATATAATTATTTAAAGGCATACAACTGCATTAAAATATATTTATTTGAAAGCATACAATTGCATTAAAAATATATTTATTTGAAAGCATACAATTGCATTAAAAATATATTTATTTAAAGGCAGACAATTGCATTAAAAATATATTTATTGAAAGGCATACAATTACATTAAAATATATTTATTTAAAGGCAAACAATTGCATTAAAAATATATTTATTTAAAGACATGAAATTGTGTTCAAAATATATCTAGCTGATGCCATAAAGTATTTAAATTTTGGCATTAAATAATACATAGAGATTGATATGACGCTAAATAAATTAAAACCAACCAAACTCTTCTTTGATTGCATGGCACTTCAGCTAATTGACGCCTTAAATCTCTAGTTCAGACATAGGGGAAACTTATACGGCGCAAAACTAAAGCAAAACTTAATAATAATATGTAAATCTCATAGTGTCTGCTATTAATTGATTGGAGGTGTTAACATCTTAACTTTTGGGGGAATTAAGATTGGCAAAAACAATAAACATCATGCTCACTAGCACAATTTTTTGTCAGTTGCCTCACGAGATGCAGTTACGCATGTCCACTAGAGGGTCGGCCCATTTGCATTTATAAGTGGGTACAATAAGGATCATCATAATAGGGTGTTAAGAGTTTTTTTTAGGAAGATGCATGAGTCAGCTAAGGTGACATGTGATTCACGTCTAGATACTTTGAAACCCAATATACATCGGAGACTGAGCGAACTGGTTCACCCGACCTGAAGGTATTTCTAACAGAGCCCTGTCTATAATGTTTGTTATTTCTTTCATCAAAACCTCTCACGAATATCTAACATATTTGGCTGTGATGCATGTGCCTGGTATATAGCTATCAGTCTTATTTTTATCCTTCTTGTATTTATAGCTTAGAGGAAGAAAAAACACATAGAAAACGCTAGTGAGTCAAACTGACACACTAGAGATATGAAAACAGATCTGATTGGTTGGGAATAAGAATTCCCTATGAAGAGTGTTGCTACACAACTGTTTTAAAATAACAAATAAAATAAATAAAAATAAACAGAATGAAAAATGCAACTTATTTTGAAATCTCTATCTATAAAAGGCAGGATGTGTGTGTGTGTGTGTGTGTGTGTGTGTGTGTGTGTGTGTGTGTGTGTGTGTGTGTGTATCGAATGCACGGCCGCAATTTTCGACGGATTTGCACCAAAATCTACATGCACATGCTCCAAGTTAGTAGGAAGGCCAACACCGACGTTGCATTTCCCAACTCCCATCGATAGTGGAAATAATCGATTTTTTCATGCTTCTAAGGCAGTTTTCATGTAGTTTGCGGCCATTTTGTACTTGCCAGAGTGAAAGCCAATAGCTGGCTGCCACAAATAGGCAGGAAGATTCTATTGGCCAGTGCGAGAGCAAACAGCTGACTGACACGAATGTTAACTAGCATGCAAAAAAATAGATAGCTGCATTCGTCACAAGTGGGAAAAATTTAAATCTGCATGGCACTTTACTCAAATTGGCTCATTCGCTTGCTTAAACTCAACGTTGATTCTGAGTCCGCAGAACTGGGTTGGGTGTAAAAAAGTATTTGTTGTTAACATTCTTTTTTCATTCGGTTTTTCCAGTTACGAGTCCTTTTTTAAAGCTGATCGTTTTGAGTTCATTTTGTTTAGTTTTTTTTTTCGTAACAGATTTAATGTTTAGTATAGAGCTAAGAAAAAATTCGCCGTGTGAGATAGGCAAGAAGTAAGGCATGTAGCAACATCAGCACGGCAAAGGGCACTCTTTTAAACGCAAGGAAGGGCAAAAATATTTTAAGTCTAGTGATAGCGATTGCTGTATGAGTCGTACGATTTTTGAATAAAGCAATGCCGGGCCATGCTGCTAGTAATAAATAGAAAAAAAGAAAAATACATATTTAAATCTGTCGGATTCCTTGGCCCGCAGAACACCGAGTATCTAGCTAGTATATATTTAAACAGAGAAAATTTTTTTTTCTATTCGAGTCTTTTTTATTAAGCGAAAATTTTTTGTCCGGATTTCAGTTTTTTTTCATTCCTCTCTTAAAGCAACTGTTGTAAAATCATACTTTCTCTGCTTCTGTTTTTGTGATGTTCCTTCAAGATGTCGACGATCTTGGTTTCCGGAATACTTATGGTTTCACAAATAACTTTGGCATTATTTATTGGTTTCATTTGTGGCAATGTTTTACATATTTGTTAAATTACACATTGCTTTTATTGACCTTGGCGGACACAATATTCCTGACATTAGACATGCAAATGAGTTTTGATAGTAGACACACAAAGGAAACTTCAGGAAACACTACAAAATGCAGAAGGGGAATAAAAGACTAAATATCCATTGCAAGATGGCAGAATGCATGGTTGCCAGCAAGAGGAATAATACAAGTTGCGTAATAAAAACTGGAGATGCCAAATTCAAACTAGTACTAAATGTCAAATATGTAGGAATAGTTTAACAGGATGAAAAATGTCACACCGAAATCTGGAAGCGCATTGCAATAACGAAAGATACCTTCTGAAAGCTAAGCAAAACATTAAGCAAGAGAAAAAAATCAATAGACATAAGGAAAAAAGTACTCAGCTGTAGTTATGTAAAGTGATTGTTTAACTTCCTTCTAGACATAAATTACACTTCCTGGAAGCAAGTGGACTTGTGTTATGTAGAAATAAATATCGCTGCTGACACTTGAGTTTGAACGTGGATCGCCATTATTCAGTTAAGTAGATCCTGTGACCATAGAGGCAACGCATGTATAGGAAGTCGCGTGACGTCTAAACGATCGCTATTTCTAGTCTATCCCCTATTACTATTCGGATCGTTATATTCTAGTCTATCTTCTCTTAGTATACGATTCTTTATTCTCTACACTATTCCCTACTCCCACACTACTCTCTATACTGATCACTACACGGAGGTTACTCTTGGGAGGTTACTATTCGAACGAGTGTTATCGAGCAAGTACTATTAGTGCTAGTGATATTCGAAGTCGTCTGATACCAGTATTGTTCAACGCCGTATTATAGTTGTATCAGCGATTACATAAGTCTCTACTACAACGAGCATTACGAAAGGGACATCGAGTATTCGTTGACATCACAAAAGTGGCAACGGGATTTCGTTGAGTCACAAAAACTTGCTTTGCTTTTTTTTTTAAATACTCGTTCAAGCAATTATACAGAATTAATTGTGCATATTATTGGTCCCATAAGATCATCGACAGTACTATACTGTTCATGCAACATCTTCAATAAAAGCACCTCTTATATCTTTCACTATTGTTCAGTGTATTTTTATTGATTTTTTTGGTTACGGTTTTTCAATAATTTGTGAGCTATTTTGAAGCCGAAACCTATGTTGCATCATAAGAATAATTCATTTTTTTAGCGCATGAATATTGAATTAACAATTATTTGAGGATAACAATGATTTTTCTCGATAGAATTCGTACTATTTAATCGATAGCCGAGGAGAGGAGATCTATTGTTCAGTGAAACTATTTTCCACATCTCTCTATCCCCTCTCTATGCCCTCTCTCCCTCTCCCCATCTCTCTCCCTCCCTCGCCCCCTCTCTTTCTCTCTTGTCAGATATTCTCAGAAACAGTAATATCACAGCTTAGGATCTCAATTGGTATAACTTACTTTAAATAAAATAAGGATATATTTTAATGTATTCCATATGTGGCGTATATTATATCTTTTTTTATGCAATTTTCATTCGAACTGAAGAATTGATAATCGCAATGGCGAAATTAACCGTTTCCATACGGGACTATTTAGCGTTATGTCTCTATAAATTTTTAAATATGTATCTAAAAACTTCAGGACATTTGACTTATAAAGTACACCAACTGTTATCGCTTTCCTTGAAATTCCTGCGAGGACCGTCCAAACCTTTTCTTTATGGTTGTGTTTACAATTACCACCGTCATGATATCAGCATTCTCCGATTTTCACCCATTCCAAGACTCAAGAGCCATTCCGTGTAGAGGTTTGCAATATGATGTTCTTTTATGGATGTATGAAGCTTCGGAGGAGGTAAGAAGCGCACCTTATGAGGATAAGTAGGAAAGGTATAGCTAGAAGCTTCTATGATCCATATAGGGAACGAATAGGCACAAATTTTTAATACTGCATATTTCTATAACTGTTCCATTTTATTATTAGTTATTGTTAATCTTTTGTCGTCTCTAATGTATAAATTATATTTTAACAGAAATAAGTGCGCATAATAAAAAATACACCTACTACTATCCACGGCTTCACTCATTGGTTATGTCCTTGGAACATGAAACATACTGATAAGTTGGAGATTAATATCTATCTATCTATCTATCTATCTATCTATCTATCGTGTTCATATTTTCCCGTCAGTTTCTATCTATCTATCTATCTATCTATCTATCTATCTATCTCTCTCTCTCTATATATATATATCTATCTATATATATATATATATATATATATATATATATATATATATATGAGTAAGCATACACCTGTCAGTAAACAGAAGAAATGGCTGTTAGGTCTATAGGTAATATGTTTGATTAATATCACTGATTCTTTGGTTGTAAAAATGTTAACCCCAGTTTTAGTTGTAGCGCACGTTTCTGTAAGTTTCGCTCTCGATTGGCGCAAAGATATATCAGGTGTTTTTTCTTATTTTTTTATTTTACAACCCATTATTACTATTTTATTTATTTTTTCTCATACTATTCTTTTTCCGCTTTTGTTTATATATATATATATATATATATATATATATATATATATATATATATATATATATATATATATGTATGTATATATATATATATATATATATATGTATATATATATATGTATATAAATATATATATATACATATATATATATATATATATATATATATACGTTCATATACTTACACACTTATATATATATATATATATATATATATATATATATATATATATATATAGGCAACGATACTCGTCTCGAAAAACCTTCGAATTTTTGATTTGCCAATAATCAAATCAATCTCGAAGGAAAAAAAGGTTTTAAAAAAAGGAAGAGGTAGAAACATGAAAGTCTGTCGAAAAAAATCGCACAAAACAGGTTTAAAGCCCAAAGAAAAAAAAACCCGACACGAGTAAACAACTAACTAAAAAGAGCTCAATACAGCCGTAGAGCAGACCTAGATAAACCTAGTGAGCCAGACAAATCTACCCAGGTTTCGCCTAAGCTAATCGTCATTTATATATACATATATATATATATATATATATATATATATATATATATATATATATATATATATATATATATATATATTAGACGTAAACAAGTTTTACAAAATCACCAATAATGAATTAGAAAAAAAACATAAATTAAGATGGAAGGAATAAAAAGCAACCAAACTAAAATTAGATAAATAGAATTAAACAATTAAGGAAGGTAGAAACATTCATTAAATTAAAAAATCACAAAGACAATGTTTTAAATAAACCAACATGTAGTTCATTAAATGCTACAAAAAAATAATATCGGAAAAGTAAGAAAAAAAATAGCAGAAAACTTATGCATAAAGCCATGAAAAATACTCAATATAAACCAAAGGAAAAATTGAAAAGAAACCATTAATTAGTTTAACAGTATTACAAATCAAAACAATTGCGCTTTTATACAATCAGATATAAAAGACTTTTATCTATTACTAAGCGTTCTTTAGATAAAGAATAAAATGTAGCAAAACAATGCTTTAATATCCAATACGAGAAAAACAAAACATAAGAATTCATTGCAGAAAACCATTACTATACTACAACAATGAAATATGGATAAAAAGCACAAGCGTCATGATTGAGAATTTTGACGTAACAATGGGCAGTTATAATACTGCAAAAATATTAGGTCGGTGCAAAAATAATGTCGTTTTCTCACATATGTGAGAAAACGACATTATTTTTGCACCAACCTAATATACGAAATCACAGGCATATATATAATAAATAATTCATCAAATATTATTAATAAAGAGTATGTAGGTTTATACAGAGATAATGTGCTAATAATTATAAGAAATTATAACGGAAGTATTTTTTTAAAAAAATATAAGAAAACAATAGAAATATTTAATAAATTAAGATTTAAAATGGAAATAAAATCTAACCTAAAAATAGTAAATTTTCTAGACATAACATTTAATTTGAATAATAATACATACAATCTATATAGAAAAGCAAATAATAATCCAATATATATAAACACAAATTCCAATCACTCTCTTAATATACTTAAACGTATGAAAATATCTATTAAGTAATGCAACTAATTCTAGAATTATTATAAAGATATTTAATGAAAATAAAAACATATATGAATCAGAATTAAGAAAGGAATGGTTGTTCGAAAGAACAAGAAACATAATCTGGTTTAAGCCTCCTAATAATAATATAATAAAACAAATATAGGGAAAATATTCTTTAAATTCATTGAAAAACATTTCCATAAAAATATAAACTAACAAAAATCATTAAGAAAAATACTATAAAACATCAGTTATAGTTCTATAAATAATATGCAGAAAATAATAAATAAACATAATAAAAAATATTAAATAAAAACAATAGCAATTATAATAACACACATCCGCAAAATAACAATAATAATTGTAATTGTCGAAATAAAAATAGCTGTCCACTTAATAAAAATAGCTGCCCACTTAATAATAAATGTTTAACTAATAATATAATATATAAAGTAAGGGTATCAAATAGTATTTATACAAAAGAAAAGATTTACATAGGAGTTCCCGAAACCACTTTTGAAGAAAAAATTAATAATTATATGATGTCATTTAAAATAGAAAAATATGCAAATGGACATTATCACTATATATATGGAGTCCAAAAGAAAATAATATACCTACTAAAGTTAATTGGGAAATTATAAAACACTATCCCCATATAATATTACCAATAGGTATTGTAGACTGTGTTTAGTAAAAAATCATCAATATTAACTTTTAATAATCAAATTAAATAGGAAGAATGAAATAATGGGTCGATGTCGACATATTAAGAAATATTTACTTTGTTACTTTAATAATATTATAACATAATGAATCAA
Source organism: Acanthosepion lycidas (assembly GCA_963932145.1). Taxonomy (NCBI): domain Eukaryota; kingdom Metazoa; phylum Mollusca; class Cephalopoda; order Sepiida; family Sepiidae; genus Acanthosepion; species Acanthosepion lycidas. The sequence goes on from OZ010585.1 coordinate 50,929,296, forward strand.
TTAAAATATTAATTAATAATACAAATACACGATAAAATTAACAAATATTACAATTTAATAATATGACATAACATAACAACAACTTCTATATAAACCACAAAACATAATATAATTTTGAAGAAAAATTTAATTTCAAAGGAAAAATTTACAACTGGAAGAAAAATCTACTGTTGCAAAAATGAATACGTAAAAAAAAAGCAAAAATTCATGAACGTGTACGTGTAAAAGAACGTTAAATTCACGAATACGTACGCGTACAAACACCCTTGACAAATATTCACTGAAAGACTTTTTAGAGACTAAGAACTGATTATGTTCATAATAAATTAGTAGAGTCCGGATGAATCTAAAACTTAGATTTATTAATCTCAAACTTATTGGCTAATATATATTTTTCAAGTTTTTAAATATTCCTTTTAAGAAAAACTATTGTTAAAACATATTCTGAAGTTGAGACGCCAAAATATCCATTTTAAAATATTTTACCTTCTGCCAATTCAAAGAATACTGCACGTCTCGTTCGACGTCGCTGGTTGTTTGTATATATATATATATATATATATATATATATATATATATATATATATATATATATATATATGAATACAAAAATTAAAATAACTGGAGCCTTTCAGTGTACAAAAATTTCTGTGAGCTGGTTTTGTAAACAGAACCAGAAACCGTGACAGAACTGTTAGCATTTTTTAACAATTGCGAAACTGGTCTCTACAAATATCCTCCCCTACGATCGATATTAATATCTTGGAATAGATAGAAAAATGTTCATTAAATTGAAATTAATGCAATGTGTAGGAATATATAATATTAATTATTAGATTAATTCATATTACTTGAATTTTGTTTCTTCAAATTTTTTGTCAATAATTAAAAAGCTTTTGTATTTTAACGTTTTCGTCGTAGTTTCTTTGAAGTGATTTTTTTAGCGACTAACAAAAATGATTTTTGCTGCTGTTTAGATCGGAAGTCAAATAGTTTAAAGACAATGTAGTGTACAAATGTCGTGTAAAAGAAATGTTCACTAGTGTTGTTTCTAAGCAGAAACACAATAAGTGACTTGAAAAATTTTGTTGCATGTCGCTAGGAAACATTCTACAATAGGCGTTTTAATGGGGTATTATTCTGTAATTGTCGTCTGTAATATCGGATGGTTGTAGAAGGAATTATTAAAAGTAGTTACACAGTTTTCTTTTTTCTATTAGTATAACTCAATGCGACGTTAAAGTAGCAAAAAAGTCTTTGAAAAGTCTGTTAACAGAACATGTGATGTTCCTGAAGTTTGTATGAGTTCCCGAGAAAAATATCAATGTCCGGGTACGAAAAATATTATGTGGAAATATCTGCCGACAGTGTGTTTTTAGAGATGAACGTTTTCCAGGTTGCGAAATATATTTTTAAATACTGGAAATTTTTTTCGCCTTGAAGGTCACTCAAAAATGAAACGAAATTTTGTCAATGAAATAGAATATTTTTTATGAATTTGTTTCATTGTATCCTTAAATTTCTCCAAATTACACGAAATTTACTAATTCAATGTTTTGAGTATGTAACTGGTAGAAATGCGTCAGCAATAATCTTGGCGATGTCATTCGTGAATTGAAAAATATACAAATGATGTTTTTTTCACATTTTGTATTATAGAACGAAGTTAGATGTTGTATTTGGTGAATGAGTTGAAGTCTATAATTTCTATGTAACGAAAATATCTGTTATGAAGTCAGAAAATATATTTCTTCACATAAAGAAATATATTTTCTGTCGTGAACATTTCCCTGTCTTCATAACATATTCACATATTGCATGCTTGCTGAGAAAAATGAATGACTTTACATTTTGTTGATTAATGATGAACGATATCTGTTGAAAAATATAGTTGCAGTTATGTTTCTTTTTTATGCAGTTTGGTTTTGGTATAATCTGCAGTTGATGGATCCTTTTATTTGTTGTGACACGATGATTTCTTTTTTTTTGGGGGGTGGGGGTTGCTTCTATAGTTCAGAAGAAATATCTTCGAAAGTTGACTAGGTTTGTGTGCGAAATTTGAAGAGGAATTGTTCGGATATTGGATTGGAAAGTGTTCAAAAAATGACCAGGGCTTCGTTTGGATGCAAACAAGACTGGTTTCTTGATTACGAAGAATGCTTTTTAGCGGAATGTCGTCTCTATCGCTAAATATAATTTTTGAAATATTGTATACTCGAATAAATACGCGAAAGATGTGCGTAATTAAGTGTGTATGAGAATTTCAGTTTAGTTTGTGTAGCAAACGGTCGAACAGACACTCTGGTCAAAGTTTCACAGAAAGATTAAGTAGGGAACAAGACTCTATTCATAATGAAATAGCAGGCTCCGGATGAATCCAAAATTCAGATTTATTAATCTCAAGCTTATTGGCTAATATATATATTTCCCAATATTTAAATATTTCTTTTAAGGAAGAATCTGAAGTTGAGCCTCCCAAATTTTCTTTTAAGATATTTTACCGTCTGCCAATTCAATGAATATCACGCGTCTCGTTTGATGTCGCTGATTGGTTAATATATATGAATACAAAGTTTGAAATAACTGGAGCCTTTCAATGTACAAAAATTGAGTTACTTTCTTTAAGATGATTTTATAGAAAAAATTAGTTTTCACTGACAATATTTAAATAGATCTGCAATTTTCTACATTTCTGAAACGCCCTTCACACACACACACACACATATATATATATATATATATATATATATATATATATATATATATATATATATATATATATATATATATATATATATATATATATAAACAGGTAAGGTAAGATAAGAACGAATAAATTACAATGTCAACGTCCGTAACAGTTAATTTAAGAGAGGACTCAATACAACGTAGAGCAATATAATTTATTTTAGGATATTACATCGAAAACATGTCAAAATCGCTACACAATTGCAGTCGCGTTTCAATGCGTAACAATGCATCTCATCAGGCCATTGTAAATTACCCTATTGTAATTTACAATCGCTGATGAGATGCGCTTTATACTTATCGAAACACGATTGCAATTTATGTAGCGATTTTGACATGTTTTTGATGTAATACCCTAAAATAAACTACACACACGCACACACACACGCGCACACATACACACACACACACACACACACATATATATATATATATATATATATATATATATATATATATATATATGCATTTTAGTTTTAGCCCTTTAAATTTCAAGGGCTTAATTTCTTGGTGGCTGTTGAAAGTACTTGGAAAAAAATTATTTGAAAGAAAATTCTTGTATTTTTCTTGAGAAATTATCTACAGCCACCGTGAAATTAATTCGTGAAAACTAATATATATATATATATATATATACATATATATGTGTGTGTGTGGATGTTATATATATATGTGTGTGTATATAAATGTATATATATGTGTATATATATATATATGTATATATATATATATGTGTGTATATATGTATATATATATATATGTGTGTGTATATATATGTGTAAATATGTGTATATATATGTATATATGTGTGTGTTTATATAAATATATATATCTATGTGTATATATATATACGTGTATATTTATATATATATATATATATATTATATATGGGGGGGTATATATGTATACATATATGTGTGAGTGCGTGTGTGTCGGTGTGTTTACGTATATATGTGTGTAAACGTTTAATCTAAATCATAATTAAAACAAAACTGGAGAATATGGTGGGCGGAGATAGTACAACACCAGCATTTAACCAAGAGGAATATCCTCTCTGACGATAATTACCAGAAATAATAGCATTTACCTGGGCTTGAACAACTACTGACCCGCTGATGAGTAATAACCAATGACTTAAAACCTGTAACAATCTCTCAACTTGGATACCCACGTTCATTTTATATATATATATATATATATATATATATATATATATATATATATATATATATATATATATATATATATATATATATATATATATATATATATATATATACTTTTACGTCGTTATTGAAATGTAGTTTTTGTTCTCTACAACTGACCAGATGTTGGTTCTTTTCAATAATAAAAAAAGCCTTTCTATTTTTTATTCCATTTCATTCACTGAAATCTACCGGACTTTGCTGTCCAAACCTTTTGGCGTTGTTTCGGTTCTGCCATTTCCCGCCATTACAAAAATGGCTAGAGTTCGATCAATGGTTTCCGCTTCGGTCCGGGATTAATTTGGTGAATTCTGGATATAATTCTCCGATATTATCACACGAGGGTCGTTCCAATGTTATCCTTCCTTTTTATTTTTCTCTCTTTTTTTTTCTTCTAAAGAAACACCTTTCAATAATAGGACGAAAAGCCAGTAGTTCAGACAATTTCCAGAAGGATTTGCCATCTTTGCTCCCCGTCTTCACTCTTGTCTTTCAAGGCGACTGTCGACCAGGAAAGGTCGGTGGGACAACAGGGGAAATAGCCATTGTCCGTTGACCTTACCTTAGAGAATTAGCGTTGGCCACAAACTGACGTTTTGTAAGTATTGTTGCCTTGTGTAGAATGTTTGTTGCCACGGCCTTTGTGATTCTGATCATTTTTAAAAACTTTTTTCTTTCCGATTTTCTCTTTATTTTTCTTCTCAGTCATCTTTTTCGTTCTTTAATTTGTTTGGATTATTTCATTTTTAAAAGTTCTACCGCAATTGGCCTCTGACTTTTACCATTCCTTTTGTTGTCTGCGTTATTTTTACGTTGAGTTTAATTGTGTAAAAGTTTTCTTTATCTTTCTTTTTTTCTTTCTTTCTTTCTTTCTTTCTTTCTTTCTTTCTTTCTTTCTGTCTTTCTTTCTGAGTTTTATATATTTATGAATCTTATATTTTTATTTTTTCTTATTTTTTCTTTCTTCTTTTGTACTTTTGTATTGCTTCTTTTTTTTCTCCTTTCTGTTTGTAATTAAGTTAAGATTATCCTTTATTTATTTCCCTCTTTCTTTCTTTCTTTTTCTCTCTAATGAATTTGTTCATTTTCTTTCATTATATCTTCTTTTACTTGCTATATTCCATCTTTCTTATTTCTTTTTGTCTTCTTTCTTTTTCCTTACTGCTTTCTCTTCTTTCTTTCTGTTTGTATTTCATTCTGATTTCTTTTCGTCGTGACCCTCTCTTTCTTTCTCTTTCATTAATTTTTATATTAAAAATTTATGTTTCAATATTTCTATATTTTAATTTTTTTGCCTTTTCCTTCCTTCTTTCTTTCTTTCTTTCTTACAATTTTCCTCTTTTATTTTCCATTTTCTCATTCTTCAAGACTTGCTTTCAGTCCGCTTTTCTTTCTTTCTTTCTTTCTTTCTTTCTTTCTCTCTTTCTGTCCCTCTCTTAGCATAGTATTTTCCTCTATGCTCTTTCTTTCTTTCTTTCTTTCTTTCTTTCTTTCTTTCCCTTAGTATTTTCCTCTATGCTCGTTTTTCTTTCTTTCTTTCTTTCTTTCTTTCTTTCTTTAATACATTTTGATTATTCTTTCTTCATGTCTTTCTGTCTCTCACTCTCTACCTTAGTCTTTTCTTCTGTGGTCTTCTTTCTTTCTTTTTTCCTTTTTCTTTCTTTCTTTCTTTCTTTCTTTATTTATTTATTTATTTATTTATTTATTTCTGCCCTTCGCTCTCTTAGCATACTATTTTCCTCTATGCTCTTCTTTCTTTCTTTCTTTCTTTCTTTTTTCTTTCTTTCTTTTCTTACAGTTTTCCTCTTTTATTTTCTTTTTTCTCATTCTTCAAGCCTTGCTTTTTGTCCTTTCTTTCTTTCTTTCTTTCTTTCTTTCTTTCTTTCTTTCTTTCTTCATGTCGTTTTGTCCCTCACTCTCTACCTTAGTCTTTTCTTCTATGTTCTTCTTTCTTTCTTTCTTTCTTTTTTTTGTCTGTTTGTCTCTACTTCATTCTGATTAGTCTTTCTTTCTAAACTTCTTTTTTTCCATCATTTACTCTCCTTTATTATCTTCCTTTTTCTCTTATTTACATTGTTACTCTGTTCAGTTGTCATTATTATTCAAACATAACGAAAATGAAAAGACCCCAAGTGCCAACGTCCCGAGTTATCAAACGAAATGTGATACGAAGTCTCTCAAACCTTCGATTTATTCCCCCGTCTAAGTTTTTTTTCTTTCTTTCTTTTTAACAATCTTTTCTCTCTTCCCCTCCATCCGCCTGGCTTTAATCAATTCAACATCTTGTCATTGGTGTATTTTCAGAAGTCTGCCTTGTTGTTCTTCCTGATATTGGAAAGAAAAAAATAGAAGTCTTCTCCAGAATCTCTAGGTTTTAGCTTCTTTTTTCTATTATCATTTGTTGTCTCTACTTATGGAGATTCTTTTATGTTGGCGGCCTTTTGTCATCGGAAAAGACGCAAGCCGCAAACGGCTACAAGAAAGAAGCGAACAGAACATGCAAGAAATTTATATCGAACATGAACTCTCCTCCTGTCGCAGCAAAAAGGCGAGAAACAATGTTGCGTTTAAAAAAAGAAACTATGAGTAGATTTTATTTAATCCACCAAACTTCAAACAGAAAATTCGCTCCCAATTTTACAAATTGATAAGTGCATTCCTTTTTGAGATATAATAACAGACGCGGAAAGAGACACAAATTAATGTAGCGCACTTGTAAATTATTAGACACTGATTTATTAAAAAAATGACGTCGTCATCTTGGTTCTTACAGACACTATGTTTCAGCTATTTTTGTAGAAGCTTACGGACACATCACGCCGAAACAGAGGTTCCCGTGCGATTACCGAAGTTAAGCAACGTCGAGCCTGGTCAGTATCTAAATGAGTTACAGCTTGGAAATGCAACGGCCGGTTAGATAGGATGTGCGGGTTGTGTAATGAATAATGATTCGGAATTCTTAATCGGAGAGCCGAGTTACAATTACCGTTGGGTTCGTTATATTCACTTGCGAAAGTTAACTCCAAATCTTCCCCCAGCTATGGATTAAATAGTAAGACGTGTATTAATAAATCATTACTATCACAAAAAATAAACAAAAATTATTGTAATCTAAAAAAATAGGTTATGGCTTTAAATAACCTGCAAAGTGTTTATAAACTGCAGAAAACGAATTAATCAATATATTTTTAGAGGAATTAGCATTATTATAAAACTAATTAAACCCAAATTGGTTTTTGTCGATACAATATTTCAGCTATTACTTATAACTGAAACTAGCAGTATTAGAATGATTTACGGAGCACAAGGCCGAAAGTAAGGAGCACCCAGTGAGGACCGAACTTACTACTAATTCGTAACTGATCTAGCAAGAGAAGCTTGTTAAACATTACACCACATCTAAATGTCCTAGTTATATGCTAAGCAAGGCGGAAAGTAAGGAGCACCCAGTGAGGATCGAACTCCCTACTCAGTCGTAATTGATCTGACGAGACAAGCTTACTAACCATTACCCCGACTCGAGGTGCCCTAATGTTTTTCTAAGCGTAGATTAGATGTGTTACAAGCCCGAGAGTACAGAGCCCCCAGTGAGGATCGAACTCGCTACTCAGTCGTAAGCTTACTAACCATTACACCACATCGAGATGTTCTAGCGATTTAGTAAGTAAGATCAAAAGTAAGGAGCACCTAGCGAGGATCAAACTCGCTACTCAGTAGTAATTGATCGAGCGAGATAAGCTTGCTAAAGATTACACCATGTCGGTGCGCACAACTGGCATTTTTATACAGCGATTAATTTAATCTTTTTTCCTCATTTCGATCTGTTGTAGTCACAATATGTCAGTTGTTTTTCACTCTATTCTACTCTCCAGAAGAAGAAGAAGAAGAACTCTTTATTCAATCCACGGGCATATAAAGTTCCATTCTGCCATCATTAGAAGGGAGATAACTATACATGTATTCTCGCTTCTGCTCTTTTAACTGAATCATATACTATAATTTTCACAGCTTGAAATGAACACAAGGTCATCAGCTTACATAGACTTAGCCATCGCATATACACAGTTGGAGAACTAGGGAATAACATTTTTTAAACTTATCCATATAATTAAGATCAGATCCGCCAATAATAATAAATACTCTCGTTCTCTTAGGAACTCTCCGTAGCATAGCTTGAATAAAAAGATGCATTCTTGTCTTATGACCCAAATTCTAACAACATAAGGTACGCAGGTGATTCGGTGTTGATAGCAGACTGAATGGAATCGACAGGAACTTCTAAATAAAATACAAGAAGAAAGGACAATTCATCAATTGTAAGAAGACGGAATGTATGGTAGTTGCGAAGAACAATACAAGACGTGAGATACGAATTGGAGACATCAAAATCTAACAAGTACCAAGATTTAACTATGTAGGATTTGTTGCGTTCTGTGTGGTCTCTGAGTCCCCACGCTACTCCATAAAACGGTATCAACGAAAAGGAACCTTTCCTTTTAATATTTGTTTTACTAGGAGAGTGCGGTGGCCATTGGATTCTAAGAGGCAGTAGCAGGAATGACGTCATAGGAACGTATGTCGCACGTTAACAAGGGTGTTCTCAGCCAATCTCTCAACCTCCCGTATTGAGTCTACCCTGTGCTCTAAAATCTTAACCTTTTCACGTCAGAGCCCAATAGATATATATCCTCCTTAGTCTCATAAAATTAACTTCATTCTGCCTCTTCTTATATTAATATCATTTAACTCATTTACTTAACACTCTTGATGAATAACCCTGAATATTGTACTGGGTAAACATTTATACTTTCAAAAAGAATTTCTAGAGACTTTCTTCTTGATTTTCGATTTACATACTAACGATGAAGGCGTATCGACGCTTCAGAATTCTTGCGATCCACTGTTCAATTCGCACCGTTTTTTTTTGTTTTTTTTTTTACTTATATCCAAAATCTAGTCAAAATACCACACCCACGAGGCACTCGGACAAATCGCTGACCATTCTGGCTCTGGCCTTCGCAATCTGTAACAGATTTTAAATATATATATATATATATATATATATATATATATATATATATATATACAGTAAAAAATCAGAAGGTGAAGTGAAAAAACGAAAGATGCCTTCCAAATGCTAATCATTATAAACAAAGATACAAGGGCTGAATTTACTGTGATATATACTCTACTAGATTATACTGAGTACTGGAGATTCTCTCCAGATGAAGAAAAGATTCCATTCCAGCCTTCACAAAGTGAAAAAACCTTTACGCGGATGACTTACTTTCCCCAAAGAAGCAACGTCGCAAGGTTATCACTATTCTCGTCCTGAGTATGACGATAAACTACATCCGGCAGCAAGGTCTCTGATCCGTAGGTACTGAGTAGCATGGAACCACACCTTAATTACTGTTGTTCCAAAGATCCACCCTAACCCTGGGTGGTAGCACCTGTTAGGATCCCAGCTATGGGAAAATAGTTAACCAAACAAACTGGGGCAAAAACATTATGAAATGGTAAAAATACATTTTTATAGTAAAATTACTTTTATTATTTTTTATAGTAAAATAGCATTTTTAGAGTAAAATTACTTTTTACTATTAATTTTCATAGTAAAATAAATTAGCAACAATATATTTTTGTAAATATATATTACCAGCAATACTTTTTTGTAAGTAAACGAAAATATTACCAGTAATACATTTTTTTATCAAAGAAATTATCATTACTTCTAAGAAAATAAAATTCAGGCATTAAATGACCCATAAGGTGTTGATATGCCACTAAACAAACTGTCGCTATTCTATTCCTATTCGCATGGCAAATGTTCAGATTATTGCCATTTTTTAGCTGCACTAGTTCAGACCTTTACAGATAGAATTCTCTCGACTAAATCCACAGAGTCGAACCACCCACATTTCCTCCGTATACCATTTGTAAGGAGGAAGTTCAACTAGGACAAAATATTCAAAAAAAGTGCTAGGAGAGGCTCCCGTATTGAGTCTACCCTGTGCTCTAAAATCTTAACCATTTCACGTCAGAGCCCAATAGATATATATCCTCCTTAGCCTCATAAAATTAACTTCATTCTGCCTCCTCTTATAATAATATCATTGTTGATTCCGCGTGAAAAATCGGTCTCCAATAAATGACAAACGCAAGTATTTAAGCTAAGAAATTAAATGTATTTACACAAAATACAAAAGGTAATGCTGTTAGTAAAATCCAGGAACGCCGGTTAGTATTAATCAAAGATCGCTATATACAGTCTCGAAGTAACTTCCTTAGAGTCGGGCGTCCTTGTAACTGACTTCTAACGTCAATTCAATCACAGTGTCTATGTACTTTCCACTCTGTTCCTCCACCTGTTCCTCTCCCCTGTTCCTCTACCGACTGTGGCTATTTAACGGCAGCAGGACGAGTCCATTTATATCAGAAAAGGGTGGACCCCATAATAATCATATAACTCATTCACTTAACCCTCTTGATGAATAACCCTGAGTATTGTACTGGGTAAACATTTATACTTTCAAAAAGAATTTCTAGAGACTTTCTTCTTGATTTTCGATTTACATACTAACGATGTTGATCTAGATGTTGCTATAAATAACAACTGAAATTAAAATGAAAGAAATGTTTCTCTAACATTATTAATAAATGAAAATATATCACCTAAGAAATCGATATATATTACTCGTAATGCTACTTGCTTCACTAAAATAAAGATTGTGGCGTATCAAGCACTTTGGGAAAATTTTTTTAAAATAGTTGTATGCATAGATTTAAATGATGTATTTGGTTCATCTTCGTACATTTAATTTGTGAGATAGCACTGTAAAACAGGTTATTGATAGTTATTTTCTAATTGTAGCTTAGATGGGGCACCTAGTGAGGATCGAACTCACTAATCAGTCGTAGTTGGTCGAGCGTGACAAGCTGGTGAAAGATTACACTACGCTAGGGTTCCCAAAATGTCCCTTATGATATGGTACATGATTTTAGGTTTCCCTTCACATATGCGTTGTTTATTAGCAATCTTGAAATGACGGTCTGACGGTTGCTATAAAAAGTAACAGAAATTAAGATGAGAGTAGTAAAATAGGCACCAGTCAATCGTGGGAGGTTATGAAGTCTTCCCGGTGGGGATCTACTCCCTGTTGAAGACGCTTGGCGTGGTAATGGTAAAATAAAACCAGCCGTTTTAATGCAGGAAACTTCCGGCATTCATTGAGCAAAGACTTAGCGTTACTGTCGATGGAGATTTATAAAAACAGTTTTTCAGGAAAATAATCTTCTCAGGTCCACTAACTGTTATCGCTCTTTCTAATACTGATGGAAGTTTCCTTCCTAGCCTTTTTGTTAAGATATTATGTCAGCATATTGATTATAACATTATTTCCCTTCTAGCTACATGTGCCATCCATTTCAGTTGTTACTGGTGTTGGAAGTCTTCATATAATATATTTTCTTTTGTGTTGTAAACTTCATCATTCTTTACTTTATGATCGTCTCCTTTAAGATCTAGTCGATCTTGGATTTCTTTAACCCTCATAACACTGTAGTTTATATTAGATGTGTGCTGACGACACCTATGTCACAGTTGCTAGGAGAGAGCAAAACACCTGGCGTGATCAGTGGTTGAACAAGGCCAGTACATTCATACGCTCAGTCATGATGGCTTGTAGCATCGTTCTACCTCAACCATCGACGGCTTCCGAGCAGCTTCGGCTAGCAAGTTTCATTCAAAAGCCTTGAGGCTAACCGTTGTATAGTTTTCGGGTACTTCCCAATAGGATCGTCTCCCGAAGTTAATATTATCAAGCAGGCACCACCTTGAAAAGATCAGCCTCCGTGATATTTGAACTCGGACTTCATGTTTTGAACGCTGATATTTTAACCGCTCAGCCACGCGACCATTAAATGTATGTAAATGAATGAAAAAGCTGACCAACAGTTATAAATTGGCCCTTAAAAATGGGTTTAGAGTAGTTAGAACGTTTGCTTTCTGACCATGAGACCCGCGTTTGAATCTCGCCATAGTCAATTTGTCAGGAAAGTGATTTTTTGATGTTGACTTTCTGGGGGAGGCGATACCAGCGTGCGGCACATTTGGAAAGAGCCTAAAAACCATACCACGAATTGACCCAAGCCTTATAAGTGATATTGGGTAGAATTGGGAGCCGATGTTGGTTGTGTTAGCATGAAGTCACAAGTCATCGTGACCGAGGTTTTGTGCGTGCTGGCCTTGTTCAGACTTGATCAGACTAGGTAACTCGCACTCTACCAACAACTGTAACTTAAGCCCGCTAAACATAAACCACTGGTTGTCTCTGTGGGTTTTGAACAAACAAGCCTGAGTAGGCGTCCGCCACAAGGATCAGCGAGCCGCCCTAGTAGACTGGCATCCTCGGATACGAGTGGCTGTACCATTTACATTTTAAAAATGAAATAAACATTTGAAGCATATATGTATTAGGTTGGTGCAAAAATAATGACGTAATAATGTCGTTTTTTGACGTCAAAAAACGACATTATTACGTCATTATTTTTGCACCAAACTAATAATTAGATAAATCTAAAACACGTGGAGATTCGTACAAAATATATCATCATTCGTATTCTTGTAAAATCCACGGGATATAAAAATATAATCCCTGTGCATAGACTCACTCTTGAGAATCTTCAGCAATCTCGATTTAATATTAACCCTACACTGACCCCTCACTTCAATTCCGGTCGCACAGCCATGTCATCAAGCACTACAAGACAAGATGAAAAGACATCGGCAATAATCCCTAACTCTTGGGTGAAATTTGTTTTGAGGTAGGCGTTTGCTATACTTCAAAGTAGCGCTCAGGAAATTAAAGGTCCGTGTGTGGTCAGACCTGCTGTTGCATTGCAGTAAGAAATGGTGCTATCCACACTACAGGGTCGAACGACACGTCGACTGAGAGCAGGCGGATGGAGAGAGTGCCGCGAACGATGTTTCAGGGGTAATAAGGGGCTTTGTGACGAGCACGGAATAAAGGAAAGGCGCACATAGCGAGTGTATGCTTTTGGCCAAGATTATAATTGTAAGCAGTGAAATTTGTTTATGTCTTCTGCCGTCTCATTTTTATTTATTTATTTACTTGAGATTAATGGCTTTAATCCACGAAGTAAATGTGGCGTAAGGAAACTCTTTGAAAAGGATACCAGTGAAGATCATTTTGTTGGTGGACATGACCCCGAGGTTGGTTTGATGTGGTATATTCCATTATTTTTAAGACTCGTTCCTCCTTAAACACTTTACATTGAACGACTTGAGCGGCTGAGATAGTTGTGTATCAATTGAATTCTGAGACTTAACGACGCCAGATAGGCATTTTCCGATTTGAAAACCACCAGAAGACAGACGTCTCTCATCGATTTATTAAGAGATCGGAAAATTTCGTTGGAAAGAAGAAAGAAGAAAAAAAAAACGGACATTATCCTATGTTATACCTAATCTCCTATTTCTGACAGAAAATACTGGGCAATTTCCTCAGAAAAGAGATCCGAAACGAAAGAGATGTGGCCCCCAGACGACATGTTAAATATGTGAGCAACGAGGAATTTTTAAAGAAAATGTGAACTAAAATGACGCTTATACCTAAAATCAAAAAAAGGCAGACATAATGAGGAAAGAGGGCTTCGAAAATATTACAATAGTGTCCAACTCATTTATGAAGATTGGGATATACCCGTTAGTGTTCATACGTACGGTATGTAAGACCCCCCCGCCTTTTTTAGATTTGTTCTGCACAGAGGCAATATCTTTTCCTTTTCAGTTTAACGTTGATTTTCTCTGTATCCTCTTCTATCTATCTATCTATCTATCTATCTATCTATCTATCTATCTATCTATCTATCTATCTATCTATCTGTTTTAACGTAGAAAGGGTTACTGCATGAAGAATAACAAAAAGAGAGGTTAGAAATGAAATAGTAATCTTTATAACATCAACAAAATACAATACTCGCCAGCGGCCATAAGTAGGTAAACCACTGCTACTGGTGGACTACTTAGACAGCACTTACAATAGTGTCCAACTCATTTATGAAGATTGGGATATACCCGTTAGTGTTCATACATACGGTATATAAGAGGCCCGCTCTTTTTAGATTTGTTCTGCACAGAAGCAATATCTTTTCCTTTTCGGTTTAACGTCGATTTTCTCTGTATCCCTTCTTTATCTATCTATCTATCTATCTATCTATCTATCTATCTATCTATCTATCTATGTGTTGTAACCTAGAGAGGGTTACAGCATGAAGAATAACCAAAAAGGCGGTTGGAAATGAAATGGTAATCTTTATAACATCATCAAAATACAATACTCGCTAGCGGCCTTAAATAGGTAAACCACTGCTAGTGGTAGACTACTTAGACAGTATATTACGCGCACTTGCAATAATGTCCAACATATTTATGAGGATTGAGGCATACCCATTAGTGTTCATAGTTACTGTATATGACACATTCACAGGGCTGAGTGAAGGTAAGATAAAAAAAGTTATATAATGAGAAACCAACCAAACTAAATAGCTTGTGTAAAAAGATGGAAGAGCATAGACATGAATGGATGGTACAATATCAAAGGTTGTTTAGAGCTACAAGAAACAAGAAGTAGTGGAGAGCCATAACCGCTCACATCCTGAAAGGATATAGTGCATAAAAGAAGTAATACTGCTAATTTTTTTTTTTTTTTTTTTAAGAAATAAAATTTTGGGTCGACTATTTTATGAGTAATAGTTACATTACATTGAAATTCGCTATTAACAACAATATATAAGCTTAATTCTTAACTTCAAGATCAAAAACTATGTCCGGCAGCAAGGTCTCTGATCGGGAGATTGGAGGTTTTCAGGAGCGTGAAAGCAATTCTTAATTGATGTCGTTAAAAAAAAAACAACACACAATAAAAGTATAATAATTCATACAATACATTTTGATATAGTTACCAACAATAGTTATTTATAGTAAAATGATCAGAAATAGATTTCATAGTAGAATGACCACATATATATTAACAAGAGAAAGATTGAGATGCTGATTTTCAGGAGCTAAAAGCACTGAAAAGATAAAGAACTTCGGTAAGAAGAAGCAAAAGAAGAAAAAAAGAATAACCAAAAAGAAGAAGAAGAAGAAGAAGAAATGAAGAAGAAGCTGAAGAAGACAAAGCAAAAAGAAGAAAGTGGGGAAAAATGACTCTATGTCTATATATATATATATATATATATATATATATATATATATATATGTGTGTGTGTGTGTGTGTGTGTGTTTGTATGTGTATTCGAACATAGCCGTACATTTCCTAATATTTATTTAAACTTATATTTCATAGAAAAGAGTGGAAAAAACACTGAAGAATTTATTCAGCTTGTAAATCTTTTTATACTTTTTCTATATATATTTGTATGTGTCTATGAAAATAAGCGTACATTTCCTAATAATTATTTATATATATATATAATTTAATTTAATATAATATATAATTTAATATAATAATATTAATATAATTTAATATAATATAATATAATGTATACACACACACACACACACATATATATATATATATATATATATATATATATATATATTGTCATTCACAGACAGACTGTTTCACTGTATTAAATCTCATCAGTGTGACTAGACATCTGATTGCCTCAAGCCAGAATCGAAAGCCGATTGATTTGGCATCAGTCGGAGATTTTTCTATCAGGTCGCGCCAAAGAAGAAGGTGAATTTTTACGTAATTATTTTTACGTAATTATTTTTAAATATACACGCCAGTGACACAGAGTGATTGATTCATAGAAGAGTTTTTCACACACACACACACACACACACACACACACACACACAGAGGCATATATATATATATATATATATATATATATATATATATATATATATATATATAATTTTATTCTATACTTTCTCTAGCATTTCTTTTGTCCGCTTTCTTTTTTATCCTCATTGTTACTGGTTTGTAAATCCGAGGAATATCAAAGAGAGAAGCACACAAGAACAGTTACCATGAAAATATTTATAGAAAGGTCACAGGGAAGCTACGTTTATGAAGTCGAGATGCCATATCATGACCGATAACATTGCAGATACTTGTCTGAATTTTATCAAGTAGTAGCAGCATAGCCCGGCGCTGCCCGTACGTGATTCAAAAATCGTACGACTCATACAGTAATCGCTATCACTTGACTTAAAATATTTTTGCTCTTCCTTGCCTTTAAAGGAGTGCCCTTTGCCGTGCTGATGTTGCTACATGCCTTACTTCTTGTCTATCTCACACTGCGAATTTTTTCTAAGCTCTATACTAAACATTAAATCTGTTACGAAAAAAGAACTAAACAAAATGAACACAAAACGATCAGCTTTAAAAAAGGACTCGTAAGTGGAAAAACCGAATGAAAAAAACAACAAATACTTTTTCACACCCAACCCAGTTCTGCGGAATCAGAATCAACGTTGAGTTTAAGCAAGCGAATGAGCCAATTGGAGTAAAGTGCCATGCAGATTTAAATTTTTCCCACTTGTGACGCATGCAGTTAACATTCGTGTCAGTCAACTGTTGGCTCTCACGCTAGCCAATAGAATCTTCCTGCCTATTCGTGGCAGCCAGCTATTGGTTCTCACTCTGGTCAGTAGAAAATGGCTGCAAACTACATGAAAACTGCCGTAGAAGCATGAAAAATCGATTATTTCCACTATCGATGGGAGTTGGGAAATGCAAAGTCGGTCTTGGCCTTCCCGCTAACTTTGAGCATGTGCATGTAAATTTTGATGCAAATCCGTCGAAAATTGCAGCCGTGCATTCGTTACACACACATCCTGTCTTTTATAGATAGAGATCTTTAAATACGTAGCAGAAGGAAAAGACCGAATGTGATAGCAATATTCAATGTATGGACGAATAGTCGAGTTATCAATAAGTAAGAGAAATTCTAGCAAAAAAAAATTTATGTAGCACTGTACAGTGAACCATCTTTCCTAGCAGCAAACCTAGCAATTAATTTAATATAATCTCTCTACTTCATATCAGCGGAAAGTTAGCCAGAGAAGGAGCAATGTCTCATTCTCCTGGAGGTTAGACTCACCTATACTGATGGAAGGCAAAAATGGTTCTGTAAGACAGATAAAAGAGAACAAATTATCATTTTGGATTTTAATAATAATTAGACAATCAGTTAATAATGAAATTATTTATTATTGAGGTAACTTAGATGAAATATCGACGTGCCTGGAGAGCGGTCTGAAAACATTGCCTTGCATGAGACGAGATTATGGGCCTACTTCTAAGTTCCCGGATGTTCATCTAAGACAAATATCTGAAGAAAGCAGGAGCGTACAACGACCGAGATGTTAGCATGATAAAAAAACAAAATGTGGACACAGTACGTACAAATCAGTGTAAAATGATGAAATAAAATAAAAAAAACAGTTATCAATTGATAATGAAAACGTTTTCTTTAAGAAAAGGAAAATATCTACTTGTAGATCAATAGCAACTGTTCTAACGTTAGTGACGTTGTTTCTCACCGGGTGCTCTCTGATTATGTTTTTATCCCAGTAATGAATTCATCAGACAAATTTGGAAAAATCCCAGTGGCAAATGGAGAAAAATAAAAACAGATAAAAAGGATTTTCTTTAGCGAAAATCGCGTAACTTTCTTTGTAAATAAATCAACATCCTCGCTCTATAGTCAAGGCACATCAATCACCGCTACGCGCATGCGTGTGTGCCGAATAAGGACAGAGAGAAAGAAAAAAAAACGGTTACCGCCATTTCTTTCTTCAACACCAAGCCGCAGATAATAGGCAATGAAAACATCCACGTGTCAAATTCAATGAAAATCATTTCCAATGCGTCTCTTAGTTTTTATTTTGTTATCATTCCCGTTTTTCAGGCAACTCTGTCTTTATTTATATATATATATATATAATTTTTTTTTCCGTGGCTTCATTTTGGTTATTTATTTTTTTTCAAGACTTCGGTCCTCTTCTTGTTCAACGTACAATGGCCACTTGTATTTTGTGACGACAAGATGCTTAGGTTTTCGTGACTTTATTAAAAGGAAGGCGAAATGACACCGCCATTATTAGCTTTGTTATTGTCATCTGCAATTCATTGTCAGGAATTCAGAAACCTTTATTTTGAGAAACTTAT
>OZ010585.1:50954961-51012461 GCA_963932145.1 Acanthosepion lycidas
ACAAAGGTATACGCAGATACTCGATAAATCTTGTGACCACTCAGAAAACACCGCACGTTGAGCTCTTCAGTTAGTATAAATAGCGAGATTGTATCCATTACAGACTTGCTAGGTCTGTTGCATACCGTACGACGGCAGAATCACCAGCGGTCACCCATCTGAATATTAACCAGGCTCAACGTTGCTTAACTTTGGTAATCGGACCAGAACCGGTGGTATTACTGTAAGCAATACGCAATCCATAGTTATTAGGTTGGTTCAAAAATAATATCGTTTTTTGACGTTAAAAAATACGTCAAAAAACGATATTATTTTTGCACCAACCTAATATATAAATTATCTCATAACCTAAGGATGGTCGTACGAAGTCATTTAGACGTATACTTATCCATAGGAAATCTATCATGACCCAAATATAGTTGTGCGGAGGACACTTACAAAACAATACAGAAATGCTAGTGATGGAAATTCCATCGTGACATATGGAATAAGAAATCTGAGGGCCAAGTTCGTTGCATTTACTTTTACACGCAAATAACCTTGGGAAAAATAGGAATCTATTCCTTCCCCAACTAGCTATGGGTTAAATAATAGGAAGCATATCTCAAAAAACAATTTTATTCTAAAAAAAAACATTTTAATATTCACGCCTAAAAAAATATTATTCAGCATTAAATAACCCGCAACCGGTTGGTAAGCCGTAAAATTATCAATAAAGGTCACTTCTCGCTTTATTCGGGTCTGGTGGATTTCTCTCGGTAGCAAGTGATCTTGAATGATCCACCAAATACGAAACTTGGCTCCTACAAAAGGGATTGTGATTATATTTTCTGTCTGAATATCTGGTATGAGAAATTATCATTATTTACATTATCGTTGCTGTTGTTATGAAGGCCGGAGAGTACAACGGCCGAACTTTGTGATAAAAACAAGTACAAGTCGAGGACAACACTGATTGATTGAGTGATTGATTCGCTTACTATAGCTTTTCAACATTTTGCCGGTTATTCAAAGCCAGAAATATTTTTAGATTGTAAGATTTTTTTTGGCGATGATATAGTGATACAAGTCTAACTAATTAATCCATAGCTGGATGAGAAGAGGTGGTTTCATAGGTTTCCCAAGGGTATTTGCGCGTAAGTGTAATTCGGCTCTTCGATTAATAATTCCGACTCATTATCCATTACACCGCCCGCACATACAAACTTACCTGGAATTCCTAATCGGTCACCCAGCTACGTAATGAGCAGGCTCGATGTTGCTTAACTTTGGTGATTGTTCGGGAAATTGGGATCCAACGTGATACGGCTGTAAGCCTGATGACACTAGTCCGAGTATAAATAGTGTAAAATATATATAGTGTTAGATTCTGTTGATCGGACGCCTTTCGTTAATATAACGAATCAGGCTAAGTACCCAAATTCATCACTGCTCAAAAATCTGGTGGGTTATATCAATCGCTTTAAATAAATTTGTGTTCGGTTTTTCTCATATTGCAACATTCTTTCGTCGTAGGATTTCCTTTTCTTCATTTTCTCTTGATTGTCATGCCTACCGTCGGCACTATCATTTATTTCCATTCGTGCAGTATGTACACAACGCATTGCTTTTCACGTTCGTCCTGTAACAGAATACAGTGTAGCTTCTTCGGCTTCGGTCGCCCTGGAAAAGGAAAGGAAAACTAAAGGTGGATGTTGGATTGGTAGAATGTTGACGTTGGTGGGTGATACTGGCGGTGAGAGCTCGGAAAGAAAAGGAAACGGGTTCGGGGGCAGCTGGAGAGAGATATATTTATTTGACTCTTTGTATCTCTGTTTCAAAATGAATTCTTTACAGGTTTCTTTAATCTGCTGTTAGTTTGCGTCCGTTCGAATCGGGTTAATCCCACTTGCATCACACAATTTTCTCGTTAGGACTTTCTGACTAAAGCGCACTAATCCATTTCTTCTTCTTTTAGATTATTACTTCTTTTTTCTTCGAAAAAGTTCCTTATTTGTTTCTTCCTCTTCTTCTTCTTCCTCTTCCTCTTCTTCCTCTTCTTCTTCTTCTTCTTCTTCTTCTTCTTCTTCCACAAGTTGCCATATTTTTTCTCACCAAAATTCTATATTTTTTCTTTGGCTTTTGTTTCTTTTTTCTCTTTTCTCTAAGCTTTGTTCTTTTTCTTTTTCTTTGTTTCTTCTTCTTGTTTTTGTTTTTGTTCTTGTTCTTGTTCTTGTTCTTCCTCTTCTTCTTCTTCTTCTTATTATTATTATTATTATTATTATTATTATTATTATTATTTAATTCTTTTCTTCTTCTTCAAAGTCAGTTTTTGTTTCTTCTTATTATTCAAATTTATCATCTTTTCTCAACAGAATACTATCATTTTTCTTCGTTTGTATTTCTTTTTCTTTTTTCTCCAAGATTTCTTCTTCTTCTTCGTCTTCTTCTTCTTCTTCTTCTTCTTCTTCTTCTTCTTCTTCTTATTATTATTATTATTATTATTATGATCATTATTATTATTATTATTATTTTCTTGCTCTGAGTTTTTCTTTCTTTCATTAACCACATTTTCTCTTCCTGCTTTTGATTGTTTTACATCATATCTCTTCACTTTTACAAGAACTTTTTCTATCCTTTTTCTTATTCTATGATTTTTTTTTTTTGCTTTCTTCATCTTTTTCTCTTTTTTGCACCAAGGTTTCTTCTTCTTTTTCAAAATTTCTTCTTCTTCTTCTTCTTCTTCTCTGTATTTTCATTTTTCTTCTATTTCGTTTTTCTTTTCTGCATTCTCTTTTCTTCCCTTGCTCTTTTCTTCGTTCCTTGGTTTCTTTTCTTTCTTATTTCCTTTCTTTCTTTTGCTTAAAAATTGTTTTCTTCTTCATTTTTCTGCTTTTCTTCGAAGTACATTTCTTCTGCGTGTATTTCATTTCTTCTTCCATTTTCTTCTTCTTCTCACTTCCATTATCTCATTCTTCTAGCTTTTTACTTCTTTTTTCTTTTTCAATTTTTTTCTTCTTTGTTTCTTCTTCTTTTTCTCGCTTTAATTCTTTCATTCTTCTAGGCTTCTTCTTTTTTTCTACACATTTGTTTCTTGTTCGTTTTTTTCTCCTTTTTCTATCTTAAATTATCTCATTCGTCTTGGTTTCTACTCCTATTTTCGTCTTCAAAATTTCTTCTTCTTCAGCTTCTTCTTCTTCTTTCATAGGTTGCTATATTTTTATCACCAAACCTCTCTATTTTTCTTTGTTTCTGTTTCTTTTTTCTCTTAGTTTTGTTCTTTTTTTCTATTCTCTTCTTCTTCTTCTTCTTCTTCTTCTTCTTCTTCTTCTTCTCCTTCTTCTTCTTCTTATTATTATTATTATTATTTTCTTTTTTTCATCTTCTAATTTTTATTATTAGTGTTATTATTTAATCTTACGTTTTCTTATTTTCCTGTCCTTAATTTTTCTTTCTTTTACAACAGCCTTTTTTCTTCCTGTTTTTTTTTTTGTTGTTTTTTTTTTGTTTCTTCGTTTTCAACATATTTTTTCACTTTTTTGTGTGCGATCTCTCATTATTATTATTATTATTATTATTATTATTATTATTATTATTATTATTGATGTTGTTGTTGTTGTATTTCCTTTTATTTCTGGTATATACTCATTTCTTTCCGAGTCCCGCCCAGAGATCTAACGTCAGAAATGGCATCATGACATTTTCCAGTGAGCAATTTTGAGAAACAAAATCCCACATATTTTACATGGATAAAGCCCTTCGTAAGTTGTGAGCTGTACTTGAGAGAGCCATTTTTTCGTATTTCTTTAAGGCAGGGGCTACCAGAGATTCCTTCATTGTGTCGATGAATCTTTTCCCATCAATCGGCTGGCTCCAACTATAACTGGAATTGTTAATGTCTTCATGCCCTACATTTTTGAGATTTCGATTTCAATGTCCTTGTATTTTGATAGTTTTTTGAAGATCTTCAAAGATACATTGCAGTCCACAGGCAATGCCCTATCAATAAGGAGTTACATTTTGTCTTTACGGTCTCTAATCCCGATGTCAGGGCGATTAGCTTTAATTATTATTATTATTATTATTATTATTATTACTAAATCAGAGAGAAGCACACCAAAAATTGATGGCGCCCATTATACCTAGCTTGTTACCCAGTATATACCAGGCACATGCATACCATCCATATGAGCTCAATATACGGACAGGTTTTAGTGAAAGCATCACATAACCTTGCAAGTAGGGCGCAGTCAGAAATAACTTTCAGGTCGGTTAATCTCAGTCCTAAGATACGGTCTTAGATTGATAGCATGTCCTTGTATTTTGATCTACAAAGATACATTGCAGCCTGCAAACACTGCTATATCAATAAGGTGGTAATTATTATTATTATTATTATTATTATTATTATTATTATTATTATTATTATTATTATTATTTCGTTGATTTCTGTTATATATACATTTACTTCCTGGTTCAAACCAGAGAAGTGTGGCCAGAAATCACTTCATGACATTTTCCACTGATCATTTTTGTAAAAAAAATAACAAAACTTAAGATCACACACATTTTACATAGATAAAGACCTTTGTAATGCGTGAGCTGTATTTGTGAATACAGTTATTTTGTATTTCTTTAAGGCATGGACTACCAAGAATTCCTTTAATGAGTCTATCGGACATTTTCCAATCAATCAATCAATTATTATTATTATTATTTTCATTATTATTATTATTATTATACACATTTACTTCCGGGTCACAACCAGGGACCTAATATCAGAAATCGTTTCATGACATTTTCCACTGATCATTATTAATAAAATAATAAAACCTAATATCACATACATTTTACATACATAAAGCTCTTCGTAATGTATGAGCTGTACTTGTGAGTACAACTTTTTCGTATTTCTTTAAGGCATAGGCTACCAGGAATCACTCTAATTAGTCTATCAAAACCTTTTCCAATCAATCAATCAATCAATTATTATTATTATTATTATTATTATTATTATTATTATTATTATTATTATTATTATTGTTGTTGTTGTTGTTGCAGCTGCTGCTACTGCGGCTGTTGTTATTGCTACGTCATGCTTTTTAAATGTTTGCACCAGATTCCTGCTGATTGCTATTGTAAACTGAGTTTTAATACGTTTTCAAAATTTTTAGAAAATTCTGTTTCTTCCGAAATCTCAATACAGTCGTTGTCTTGGTAGTTTCCTTTCTTACCCAATTCCGACAATATCAATTCTATTGATATCACACGGTTCCGCATACACCAACTATAGTTAAAACTTTATCTTCAATGTTTCAGATCTTTCTTAGTTCTCGGTCGACGTCCGTTTGTCTCTGGAGTTTCTCACTTCCTCAATATTCTCCCCCTGAAAAGTTGATAAAAACTATATCAAACATCTTGCAGACCATCTCTCCCTCATTTATGATTATCAAATACCAATTTATCTCCTTGATAAAATAATTTAGAAAACTATTCTTTTTTTTTATACACTACTTTTACCTGAATGCCATTCGGCAATCTTCAGTTGCGTTTTGCAAGAATCAAAGGGAAATTAAAATTCTGCAAATCTATTTTCTTTGAAAGTGATATCATTTTCTTTCTCACACATAAAATACTCGTCCTGTTTTGTCAACGATTCCAAATTTAAAAAAATAATAAATAGTGTAAATAAAATATCTAATAAATAAATAATGTTTATTATTATGTTTGTTGTTAATTCTCAAGAACAAAAAAAAATGTATAAATTAACTTTCATATGTTTAGGTTTTATTACAATTCTTTTCATCCATTTTTAAAACAATAACCATTGCCCGGAAGCAAGGCCTCTGAGCGGAAGATTGTAGCTTTTAAGGAGAACGGAACCACCTCTTAATTGCTGTTGTTCGGGGTGGTATCCCCTGTTAGGGTTCCAGCGAGGGACAAATACTGAACCCCACCCACCAAAAAAAATAAAATCAGTACATTTTTTATATTAAAATGACCAATACATTTTGGTAGTGAAATTACCAAAATTTTATGATCCAAGAACTATATATTAAAAATTTTATGGTCCAAGAACTATATATTAAAAATAACATACTTTTATAGATTTTATGATCCAAGAACTATATATTAAAAATAACATACATTTTTTTGCCCTGAAAGTATAAAATTATGTAAAAAATACTTAGATTTCGGTATTAAATAAGCCATAGAGGTTGATATGTATCTAAACAAAATCAAGGAATGAACATGCAAAAATACGAAGAGATGTTTAGGGCAACTCCAAATAGAATCGAAATATTATAATCGAAGTATTGTATTGTACAATCTGGGCAATCTTGGAACAGCCTACCCGAAAAAATACCCGTAGTGAGAAAAGGGTGGCTTTCATATGAGACACCGTTTTTATTTTAACTACTTTCTCTTCAGGGCAATGTTTCTTGTTTTAAAACGCGATGATTAGAATCGTAATAAAACTTAAACATATGAAAGTTAATTTATACATATTCTTTGTTCTTGAGAATTAGCAACAAATATAAAAACACTATTTATTTATTAGATTGTTTATTTGCACTATCTATGTCATGGTGCCTACCTAGACCGACAGAATGAACTCCTCCGAACGCTATATATATTACGCCCCACAAGATAGACGAACGGTATTAGAACAGTATTAGTACGGATTTGTTATTGGGACGGTAGTGAATCGAGCCGAGCTTCTCGGCTTGACGGTCGAACTTTCTGACTCAGAGCAGAGAGGAACCCAGAAGAGGCTCCACCGAAGGGTAGAGCCTAGTTCGGGGAGGTTGACCAACCCGATCCCGCTTATACCGTTTATACGGGCATTTTTTGGTCGAGCGTACGGGCTCGGGAAACCCACGTTAAACTTGGCCTTGTGCCACATGCAACCCTCGTGGGGGGATAGATACTGAATCGAGTCGAGCTGATAGCAGTCACTCCAACCCAGTCAGACAGTCTTACTAACCCTTTCATTTTTTCGTATTATTTCTTGTATAATATATTCTTTGTTATTTCTACTCTTGTGTTTCGTGTTGTTCTTCCATGGTCCTAACCTTGGAACATAACAATTTATTTATTATTTTTTATTGGAATCGTTGACAAAATATCGGATAATTGCCAATCAATTCAAACTTAATAAAATGGTAAATAATAAGGATTTCCTTATAGGCGGTTTCCATATTTTAATAATTTACCAAATTACTAAATGTTTATAAAGGTCTGAATAAAAATTAGTTTCAATGTTCATTTGTTTATAAATTGGTAAATGATAAAGATAGAATTAGTTTTAATTGTGTTAGTTTCTAGAGCAGACATAGACAGTAAACCGCAAGAACTCCTACAGAATTTAGAGAAGAAAAGCGAGAAGAAACATCAATGGCAAAAAGGGATGATAGTTAGCAAAATGGACAGCCCAATAATGTGAATTTCAAATTGGAGATAGGGAAAGAAAAAAGATGCAGTAATTTAGATATATGGGAAACGTATTAACAGTGAGCGGAAATTGCGACACAGAAATTCAAAGGTATATTTGGATAGCGAAAGATGCCTTTAAAAACTAAGCAAAGGATGGAGAAATAGAAAAAATATTGATAGAAACAAAGAAAAGAGTACTGAATTTTTATGGAGTATCTATACTCCTTTAGGGCAGTGAATGCTGGAAAATCTCCTCACAGAGGAAGAAGATTGAATCTCCCGAAATGTGGTACTACAGAAAGATATTGAGAATAATGTGGACAGAACATGTGAGCAACGACGGAGTTTTTTGAGATAATGGCTACTAAAAAGAACACATATTAATATCAGGAAGAGAGGGATGGAATTCACTGGGGTACATAATGGGGAAGGAAGCCTTGGAAAATTTGATACTCACATGACCGATTGAAAGTTAGATAGACAGAGGAAAGCAATGCAAAACCTACTTGTCGAACTTGAGTGAATTGATAGCGGAGCAGGGTTCGAGAAAGATGGCAAGAAGACAAAAGAGGTACAAAGAACAGAACATTGTGGAGGACCATGATAGCCAACGTCAAGAAGAAGAAGAAGAAGAAGAAGAAGAAGAAGAAGAATAATAATAATAATAATAATAATAATAATAATAATAATAATTTTCTCAAAATTACCCCGATGTTATTTTCCATGACGGGTGCATGACATTGCTTTTATAATGACTGAATAGATCTACGAATGAGCAATTCTGACATGATTACGGCTCTTTGTTGATTCATGTTTCTAATTCGGGCTGTTTTCATTCGAACACCGACGATGGCGTTTGCTTTAGTCACTACCATTGGGAAAAGTGCGCATTTTATATGACATCAAAGGAAGCAAGTACAAAGAGAGGTAAATAGACACAAAATTGATGCAAAGATAAAAACAAGTAGCGGGGTAGAAGCAGAAAACACAAAAGAAAAAAAATTATCTAAAGAAAGAAAATCAATGCCGAATATAAAAAGAAAGATAAATATAGCAGTTTCTTAAATAAAGACAGAAAAAACATGGCGGAGAGGTAGTCTAGCATATATAAAGATATAGATAATGATAATTTATATATTCAGACGCACAGACAAACAGAAACACAATATATAATGGGAAGGCAGGAGAGAAATATAATAATCACTCTTCATTTTTATTCAATTTTACAGTCAGTTATGTTTTCAAGATATTAATAGTTCATTGTGTAATTTTCAGAAGACTCGTCATCCCAGCGTTAGTACGTAAGAATAAACTATTTCTATAATTTGCTTTCATTGTTACTATAACATTTTAGCCGATCCATTCTATGACATCTTTAGCGTGAAAACTCAGTCGGGATAATACAGTCTGTTATTTTGAGATGAGCCATTATTATCCCGAGAGCTGTTTAGACTACTGGAAAAAAAAAAGAAGAGACTAAAGGTGCAAGCAAAAGTAAAATAATAGTGAAATGCAAATTAACCACATCATATAAAATGGATAGCGACTTGGATTGAGGAATCTGAGAGCCGAGTTCGAATTCCAGTCGGATCAATTACATTCACTTACGTGCTAATACCCTTGAGAAAGGTGTGAATCCTCTTCTTCTCCCTCCAGCTATGGGTAAATAGTAGGACAGAAGGGTTCTATAGCTTTGGATGGCAACTGGTCTAGGAGAAGGACAACTCTGAATTCAAAACCTGCGAATGGTCTTTTGGGAACCCTGTGGCACGTAATGCACCAGATCTCTGTATTCAGCCCTTCAAAGAGTGTAGATAGTTTTGCACTAAACCTTCACCGCTATAGTCAAATCTTATATGCTGATGTCGGGCTGTCGGTTTCCTAGAAACAGATCTACTTGACCCTCATACGTCGAATTCGACAGGAGAGTCAAGTATATATATATATATATATATATATATATATATATATATATATATATATATATATATATTGTGTGTGTGCTTGTATGTATATGGTGTATGGGGCTGCGGCTTATTTTTTAAACATATATTATTAAATATAAAAGACAATGAATATCTATTATGTCTGATCATGAGCCGTTCTAATGTTCGAATGTTTGCTTTAATATATGGTGAAAATAAAGACAAAAATTGTCGAACATTTGGATAGTTTTTATTAAGTTGGGTCTAAGCTTTTCGGCTCACATGAACCATCCTCAGGTTAGTTATACAGACATGAAACAAAGATATCCTCTGTCAAAGATGATATTTTGTTATTTTGCCAAAGAAATTGCAATGCGGCGTTAACCATCATGGAATAGCAGACGCAGATCGTAAGTTCAATGTACATAATATTAGACAGATTTTAGTTGATAACACAATAATACTCACACATACACACAGTAAAAAGAACCTTCAGATATTGGAGGCTATCTTCATTAAAACAAAGCAACCAACCCTCACCAAAATTTCAAACTAGTCACAAGACATTACACTGCATCTAGACATTGGTTCTGTTGTCATACTTCGGTCTATCACGTGGTATGACGTCATAGAACCGCATCTTGAAATTTGGGTGTATTATGACTAATGAATCATGAGGGTTAGTTTTATTGTTGATAATAAATTTAGTAAGAACTTTATTTTTATTATTTTCTGTAATATATTTATTATAATTGTCTACATCTTTTATCGGCAGGTGCTGTCCGTCTATGAATTATGTTTTTCATAAACCATTTTTACTTTTTATACTTATTATGTTTTTTTTTATTTCATTATGATAAGTCTGTTATTTTATTTCTTCTATTCTTTTTGTTTTTATTGTTACATATTGTCGAGGATTAATTTTAATTTGTTGGCTATTTATATAATTTGGAAATCCGTTGATATTAGTGTTTGTCTTATATCTGTGAATTCTTTATGGAACACTGGTGTGAAAAATAAATTACATGAGTTCTATTAATTATTTGTTTTAATAATCGCTATTTTGTGTCTATAGGGATAATTAGTATTATATTAGGTTGGTGCAAATATAATGACGTAATAATGTCGTTTTTTGACGTATTTTGTAAGGTCAAAAAACGACATTATTACGTCATTATTTTTGCACTAGCCTAATAATTTAGAAAGCATGGATTTGAACTGTTTTGTTTTTTTTTGTTTTTTTTTTGTAAAAAACATTTTGAATATATTATTGATAGAGTCAAGTAGAACATTGAATAATGGAAACCTGTTAATATTAACAGTTTCACTAAACTGAAAGACAAAATTATAACAATTTAAATTCATTGAACGTATATTATATATAATTTGGAAATACATTGTTAATTAGAGCTTCTTTTATATTGGTGAATACTGTATAGAATAATGTGATATGAAGAACAAATTAGGTGAGCTCTATTAATTCAATTTTTAATGATAGTTATTTTGCATCTGCATATACATTAACTATAACAATTAAGATACGTATTTGAATTAGTTGTTTTTTTTTTTGTTTACAGCTGTGTTAGAATTATTGTTAGAATCAATTAAAACATGGAAGAATAAAATTCAACTGCTATTCGTAACTATGGACAGATTTAATTCCTTTATTTTTTTGTTTTTTTTTTTGTTTTGCTTTTTGAGACATTTAATTTCTTTGAAGGTTTTGTAACTAAATATTTCTCATAATTATCTAGCATATGGAGGTTTATTTAAGTTTTCAAAAATTATGTTTTATGTGTGGGATATATACTATTCCGCAAATGTCGGTCACATAGGTGACCCCATAACTAGGCCTCCGGTTTGTACACACACACACACACACACACACACACACACACACACACACACACATATATATATATATATATATATATATATATATATATATATATATGGTATAAAAAGACAATTGGAAAAAAAAATCTTAGATTTTGCAGACGGGTTTCGTCCTCCCACTTTTACAAGACAAAAATGAAATGTCTTTGTTGTTATAGTTTAAAAAGATAACTATAAAAACAAAAATATTTCGATTTCATTTTTGCCTTGAAAAAGTCGGAAAACGAAACGCGTCGGCAAAATCTAAGATTTTTTTTTCCAATTTTCTTTTTATACGAATTTGCCTTGTCCGCAGAATTCATCTGGGAAATTATATATATATATATATATATATATATATATATATATATATATATATATATAGTTAAATGATCCTGGAATGAAATTTAGTAGTGAATCCTTGGAGATGTTTACAAAGAATTTTAGGTTCTATGGAAAGAGTTTGAAGGAAAAAAACTTTTTTTTTTTTTAAATATTATTTCATTAATTTTATTTTTTTATAGGGATATTGGAAAACAGATTACGCATCTACTTTTTAAAGTGGTATGTCCTCTCAGGCCAGAGGATTTCATGACTCGTCACAACCTCCAGTCTATTATTGCTCAAAGTATTTTTTTC
Organism: Acanthosepion lycidas; assembly: GCA_963932145.1. NCBI lineage: Eukaryota > Metazoa > Mollusca > Cephalopoda > Sepiida > Sepiidae > Acanthosepion > Acanthosepion lycidas. The sequence goes on from OZ010585.1 coordinate 50,966,817, forward strand.
TTTCATGTTACCCTCCTTCACTGTCATTGATTTTTTCATCCATTACTTTAAACCAGTTAAGAAGATTACTTGCTGTCTTCTTTTATTTCATTTACCTTCAGTTGGTCTCGTGAGTGGTAATTTTTCTTGGCCTTCTTTCCTTATGTTTCCCAGGACGATTTGAGTGTAAGTTTCTTTCTAGTTCCGATTTTCTAAAATCTTCCTTATTGTTCTATCTACGGTATTCTCAAAATTCTTCATCTGTAGAACCAAATCGATGTCACTTCAAGACCCTTCTTCATTTATGAGGAAATTGCTCCGCATTCACTGTTGTATATGGAATTGGATATAGCGTATAAATTCAGTACATTTCCTTTGATTCTAGCAATGTTTTCTCATAGCTTAATAAGTTGTTTATTTTTTGGAAGCCATCTTTCGCTGTTCTAGTACACCTTCGGATGTTTCTCTCATTTTATTTCGCCTCTTAGTACACAACACAGATTATGTCATTTCTAATATGTAGCATTCTCTTTGCGGAAGACATGGCGTTTTCTTTTTTTGTTTTTTTTTTCATTTAATACTTAGTCTATCATTGCTTTTTTTTTATGTATAACATTTGTAAAAAATCTTTTCGTAGAGTTCATGTTGCATTTATTTGGAAATTTTAAGAGTATGATATACCGGATTATTTTGGATATTTGATAGGTTAGAGGAGGAATATACAAGATAATACGGGGGAATTACCCTTTCTTTATCCTTTCCTTCCATGCAAAGCAAATAAAGCCACTAAAACGCAAGAGGTTACTGAGCGTGAAAGAATATGAGAAAATGAAGAACATTATTAGAGAGAGAGAAAGAGAGAGAGAAAGAGAGAGAGAGAAAAAAAACAATAACCGATGAGTAATTTTGAAGACAGAGCATATCGATTGACGTAACCTTTACAAGTTTGAAAATCAAAGTTGAGAAGAAAGCAAGCAGTGGAACACAAAAAGGGGAAAGTTCATCAGAATAATTGACAAGAAAGTATTTATAGAAAAGGCACAGGGAAGCTACATTAAGGCAGTTGGAAAGTGACTAAAGCCGAGATGCCTGGTCAGGGCCAGTGGCATTGCAGATTCTTTTGTTATGTAAAATAAATGTTTTTACCATTATGTTTCAGATTGCATTCAAACACACGCACACACACGCACAGAAACACACACACATACGCACAAACACACACACGCACACACACACACACATACATACATATATATATATATATATATATATATATGAAGACATGTCTACTTATTTTTAATAGGATCCTCTCATAATTACGAACAAGTTTCTTAGTATCCTTATTAAAGAAAGAAAGAAAATTACCATTTTGATGCATATTCATTTTATTTCGAGTACCTTCAACATATGCACAAGGTCATCATCAGGGCCTTGTTTTTTTTGTTTGTTTTTTTTTTCTGATGACGACATGTCTTAATCAAAGCATTCTGTCAAAATATACGTAAAATACATGCATACACGCATACACACACACACACACATACACACACACACACACACACATATATATATATATATATATATTAGGTTGGTGCAAAAATAATATCGTTTTTTGGCTTATTTTTTAACGTCAAAAAACGATATTATTTTTGCACCAAGCTAATATATATATATAGATATAGATATATATATAATAAACTCCCCTTGTTTATACTCTGAGGTCGCGGAACTACATCCTGTATGTAGGTATAATTTAGTAAATGTTTTTAAATTTATGTATACAAAATTGTCTTCACATTTATTTCATTATAAATTTGTAAATGATAAATATTGCATTGTGTTAGTTTTTAGAATGTTGTAAATAGAAAATTATTCTAATAAATAGTGCTTACTTTTTTTGTTGTAAATAATCGAAAACAAAAAAAAATATAAAAATAGCGCATAAACAGAAAATATATTAAATAATTGTCGGAATTTAATTCATTTCATTATATTCATTATATATGTAAGTGTGTGTGTGTGTGTGTGCAATTGTTTTAAATAATGCTGCATACTGAGGGTCAAAATAATGATGATAATAAGAATAATAATAACCCATAAATATAGCAAACTTTATTTGTTCAGAATATAAGAGAAAAAAATTAATCTTTCAAAATATTTTGTTTTCTTTATTGATAGAATAAGGATTTATGGTGAAAATATTAATAATGCTGATTTAATTTCATGTCAACTTGTAAACTTTGCGCAACTAAAATGTGTTCCATTGAACTGATCAAATGAGAAAATAGCAAATAATAGGATAACTGTTACATCGGAGATGGTGAAATATTTGCATCTTACTATTTAGTCGTCAACTTTGATTATTTCTACTTATTTCATTTGTTGCGGCTAACTCTTTCTTGACAGTAATGAGGTTCTATGGTTAGTTGGTTTATTGAACTAATTGCTCACCAAGACCTAGATAGTGACTGTGACAACTGACTTCTTCTTCTCCTTCTTCTTCTACTACTACTACTACTACTACGTCTTATACTACTACTACTACTACTACTACTACTACTACTTTGTCTTCTTCTTCTACTACTACTACAACTACTACTACGTCGTTTTCTACTAATACTACGTCTTCATCTTCTACTACTACTACTACTACTACTACTACTACTACGTCTTCTTCTTCTACTACTACTGCTACGTCTTCTACTACTACTACTACCACGTCTTCTACTACTACTACGTCTTCTACTACTACGTCTTCTACTACTAATATTACGTCTTCTACTACTACGACGTCCTCCTCTTCTACTACTGCTACTACTGCATCTACTACTACGTCTTCTACTACTACTACTACTGCGTCTTCTTCTACTACTACTACGTCTTTTTTCTACTACGTCTACTACTACTACGTCTTCTTCTACTACTACTACTATGTCTTCTTCTTCTACTACTACGTCTTCTACTACTACTATTACGTCTTCTTCTACTACTACGACGTCCTCCTCTTCTACTACTGCTACTACTACGTCTTCTTCTACTACTAGCGTCTTCGCCTACTACTACATCTTTTTCTACTACTACTACTACTTCCTCTTCTACTACTACTACTACGTCTTCTTCTACTACTGCTACGTCTTCTTCTACTACTACCACTACTACGTCTTCTTCTAATACTACTATTACGTCTTCTTCTACTACTACTCCTTCGTCTTCTTCTACTACTACTACTACGTCTTCTATTACTACTACTACTATTACTGCTTCAATTTTTCTCATTGTATTGTTCGCCTATATTGCCTATGATCCATTATTGTACATAATATACATTTTTTTTAATGTTGGTTCTTATATGTTATGCCACGAAGAAGAAAAAAGTGAAAGGATTATCCACTCCTTCTTGAAGATTAAAGAATTTAGCATCCAGTTTAAAATTTCAAATAACAATCACTCGACTTAGACATGGAAGTCATTCGCATGGTCTTTCAAGATTTGTAAAAATAAATATAGTTTAAATATAAAAATAATTAATTAATGACTTTTCTCTTAATTTTGGGCGCATCTAGCTACCTTTCAGGGCGCATTAGTACGACCAGGCGCTCCGGTTGAGAAACGCTGGGCGTAGACAATCATTTCATGTCCTTTGCAGCGCTTATTAAATTTTATCTTTTTCCCATTTTTCCTAAACATTATCCCGCCATTCATTTGCTCAAGCTTACAGATTAGATTATGTATTCTTTTCATCTGTCCCTCTTGCCTTCAACCTACCCTGTGAGTGTCAGGATTTCCAATCCGATTTTCCTTATTTTGTGCCATAGAAACGCTGCTTATCAAATTTTAGGTTCTTACTCTAGGTTCTATGCTGCTTAATAAATAATAGATCACCTAGTTTTTAATTTGCAAGCGGTTTCTTTGTTTAGTAAAGAGTTGCGTAACCACATTCATCCATATTAAATTGAAAAGAAAAAACAATAAAGAAAAGTTTAATAGCTTCCCACATCTTTTGATACCTTTCAGAAGTTTCCTTTTGTAGCCAAAATTGAATAATTTTGAAAATTTGAAAAAAAGGAATAAATGCCCATCGCCCCGTAAATGAAATAAAAAAAATTATAGTGCCCCCTTTTCAACAAAACAGAGCCCGCAAGGGTCGCTAGAGCCCGTGTTGGGAAACACTGACCTGGAGTCTGAAAATTGTGGATGCAACCTGTTCATTTCATTCTGCATCAGGATCATACATTGGAAATTACTGAAAGAAATTATTTGACGCCAAATGGTGACCCATGTTGTGTCCTTGGAGAGCTACAAGAGCGAGATCTTTGCCTTTAATATTAACAGGTTTCAAAAGAAATTTATGAAAATAATCCCGTCATTACCTAATTGAGAAGCAATTCTGATATTTAAATAAATAATGAACATTTAGGGCGACAGGAAAAAAAAAGGACTTGAGTCCTTTGCAAACTATACCACCCACTGATAATTGTCTGCTTCGTTAGTTGCGTCATTTCTTTTGGATTACTCACTCTTTTCTTTTATTCTATTGCATTTATAAAGACAAGAGCAAAATTAAGGAAGGGCGTGAGTAAAAAAAAAAAGAAGAAATAAATTATTGTTGTCATGTATTAAGGGTAGAGACGAAGTCCGGAAAGCGTTTTCAGCAGGGTGGCTTCTGTCTGTCTCCAGGTCTGAGTGACACGTTATCAGGGATTCGGTTAGATTCGACATGATCAGGAATTTGAAAAGTGTCACTGATAAAAAAAAAAAAAGATATCAATATAATTTTTCTTTCTTCTTTCTTTCTTGTTTTCCCGTGCGTCTCTCTTTCCGACTAATTACTCTAATTTAAACGGGTGCTTAATGAGCCATCAAAAACTGATTCACCCACATAAAGAACGTAGGGCGTAACAAATATATTACCCCCCAAGTAACGAAGAAAATGTCAAGTAGGGAATGACGACACAGAAAGGACCCTCATATGTCCATTAATATATGTTTATTATTTACATTTTGCCACCTGTTGACAATATCTGTTTTATGATTTGTGTATGCAATGTTTCCAGCATTGTATCCTGTAGAGCCGGCTCCAAACTATGGTCCTTAGGCCCTATCAGAGAATTGCCATTTAATTGATGGCACTTTCTTTAGTATATGGGATGTTCTTAGTAGGGCGATCTTTTGGGCATCTTGTATGTTGATGTTACCTGGGACACTGTTATTAAAATTGTTCATTCCTTTTCTTACGAGGCCCATCGTTCCTATTACTATTGGTACAGTTTCAGTCTTCATTCCCCACACCTTGTTAATCTTGATCCCCAGGTCTTTGTATTTGGATAATCTTTCAATAATTTTTATGATGATATTTCTCTCAGATGGTACTGCTAAGGCAATAAGCATACACTTCCTCAATTTCTTGTCTTTTATGATAATATCGGGTGTGTTGGCTTTTATTTCTCTTTATTATTATTATTATTATTATTATTATTATCATCATCATCCTATTATAATTGTGCTTTCCCCTCCTTTCGTTAGCTAGCACGACCGTTACGTCCTGTCAATACCTCATAACCAATGGACTATTCCGATTTTTGATCCTGCGGAAAAAGAGGAAAGTACATTACATGGTTTCAGTAAAGAAAATGAAAGAAAGAAGAAAGAAAGAAAGAAGTGAAAAATAAAAGTGGAGGAAAGATAAAATCAGATTCCGCTGATAAGAAGAGATACTACACTTTGATCTCAGCCAGAAGGCTGTGCGAAGCGGTTATTTTTCAACATGTCCACGTCCCTACCGAAGGAAGACACAAAGTCGAGGTTTAAAGTGTGTTTAATGGCAATGCAAAAATTGCCGAAGCCTCGTCGGCAATTCTCCTTTTGGGATACCTTATAAATAATATACTAATCCGTTCTGATTGCGTGTAAAGAGGGAAAAAGTCACTATTTGTTTTCAGTGAGAAAAGGAAAGAAAGAGAGAATTAAATGAAGAAAGAAAGGTGTTAAATAAAGAAAAGTGTTTAACGTCTGTTTCAGTGAAATGGAAAAAAGTTTTCAATTTCAAATCTTTTCTTTTCTGCCCACTTCCTGAAATAACGACAAGCATTCGTATTTATGATTGTTATTTCAATTTTTTGTTAAAATTGGTAAGCTCAAATACTTAAGGATGCGATAAAGGAATAACTACGCATATTTTATTATTCTAGAACTCGTTCTGTGCTTTTTCAATCATTAATTTAAGAGTTAAGAATTAAGATTTAGCAAAATATTTAAATATAAAAGTAATACCATAAAATTTACTGAGATGTACGTAAAAATTAGTTACCTCTCTCATATTTTATATCGATCTCGGCTATGAAAATTTAAATGTATTTTATTGTTAGTATTCTAAATTTTATTTTTCCAGAAATCAACTTCAAACGTAAAGCTAAAGTTCCTATAAAAATCAATAAGTAAAAATCAATAAGCTATTAGATTATTGAAGGTATTTAATTTTTTTTAAATATTGTGGGGTTAAATAAATTGGTTCACTTAACATTCGAAAAAAGTTTTCACTTCTAATAAATTCTCCTGACGTTAGCTGTCAATAACTGATGTAACCATTACATCCAAAACAAGTCACCATTGATAAAGTTAAGCTATGAGATGATTCTGTTATTTTCAACTATTTTTTTCTGAAAAAAAAAAAAGTAATGTTCGTTTCCAGTTACATTAAGTAATCTTTAAATGTTCTAATTTTCCTCAAATAACTTTTGAAAAAGGTATAATTGATTTTTACAAGATTTTTAAACGGAGAATCTAACTTTTGTTTACAATCGTCTAAAATATGACGGACATCATCCATTTTATAGCAATGTCGCTGACTCATTAAAAAAAATACAAGATTTTTAACAAAATTTTTGGACGTGCTAGGAAGGATTAAAAATATGAAAAAATTAATAAAAATACTTTGGTCTTTGTTCTTAGTAATAACATTTTTTTTTTATCACGGATTGCTCCTTTTCAGCGAATGATTGGAGATACCTACTAAATATTATATAGAAATATAAAGATAAGAAAATACAAGCCTTTGTGAAAATGTTGCTTGTCTTGATAAAAGCGGTTACACTCCAGTGTTCTGGATTCCAATATATTGTTACTTAATCACTGTTATTAACTGTGTCCATTTTTTTTTTTTTTTTGTTAATGTGGCTTTGGTTTCATATTTTGTGTATCGTATCCTGCTTTGCTAACGCTCCATCTTTTATTTACTGTAGCCTCATCTTGCTGGGTACTCTCTACAGAAGTTGTTTCCAGTTCTATGTCTCTGAGGCAAACCAAGGTAAACGTGTTTAGAGTGATGACAAGCAGGCTTTTATCGTGAACCATTCTTTACCATGCCATTTATTATTATTGTTCTATTTATTGCTATTCGTAAACAAAAAGCAAACTTATTTTCGTATCCAGTCAAAACTTTCACACTTAGTATACTTTGCACTAAAATCTATTAGGTTGATAGAATGGTGAACAGTGCATTCTTTTGAAATATTTTTCTTGTTTTTCCCTGTAGACAGTCAACTGTGTACAGTACAGGCTATGTGTACAGTACAGGCTAGCATTTTCCATGAAAAAAGATACTGATCCTGTCAAAATAGCCATTAAGTTTTGGGATAAATCATTCCCCCACAAAAAATGGCTATTATTTTTCTAAATATTGCACGAAATCTAGACACCAAATAGACAATACACTTAACGAAGAATATATCGTCTGTATATTAGTGTTAAAAGCAAAATTACGAATATACTTCATCTCAGTATATATGGTACTATATAGAGGTCGCTTGATCAATATGTTTTTATATATATTAAAACAAGGAAGAAAAGGAATAAAAATGTCACAAAATGAGGGGATTAAAACTCATTTAAAGACATTTTCTTTTCGTGTTAGTCTCAGAAAATATAGTTAACCTAGACAACAAAGCGATCCTAAAAAAAAACTGGAGGTTCTATAAGGATTTATTATGGTAGAAAAATGCTGAGCAATTCGCTCATAGATGAAGAATAGACTTGAGGCAACAGAGATGTGTTTCTACAGAAGGATGCTGAGATTAGTTTAGCAGGAACATGTGAGCTTTGAAGAAAATTAGAACTAAAAGGACGCTTTGGCTTAGGATCAGAAGGCCACAGTTGAAATTTCTAGGATACATGAGGAGGGAATAAGGTTTAGAGAATTTAATACCCACAGGACATAATGAAAGCAATAGGGATGGAGGGAAATAGTGAGTAACTTAAGAAGTAGAAAGGCTTGACTGTCGCACTCTTCCACGGTCTTATCCTTGTATCCTGTTTAGCACTGCGTTTTCGGTTCCTTCTAACTTCTTTTCTTTATGTAATCCTCTATCCTGAATGGCTCTTTGATCTTGTACATCGCTCTCCACAACTTTCTATCCATCGCATCTCTTAATAATGTTTGTCTGCGTACTCTTACTTTTAATCCCTGTTTTGACATTCATTGTTTATGTTAAATAAATGTCTGAGAGGGATAGTACGAGGACTAACAATGATAAGAGTTGCGATGGATAGGAAGTTGTGGAGAGTGACGATCAGCCACATCCTGAATAAACACGGCATACAGAAGAAGAATATTAATCGAATATTGATCGAATGATTTATTTTTTGCAGCTTATCAAATGTTTACAGATTATCTAGAAATAGAAAATATTTTTTAGACTAGCAACATGGCCCGGCGTTGCCCGTGCTTGATTCAAAAATCGTACGGCTCATACAGCAATCGCTATCACTTGACTTAAAATATTTTTGCCCTTCCTTGCCTTTAAAGGAGTGCCCTTTGCCGTGCTGATGTTGCTACATGCCTTACGTCTTGCCTATCACACACTGCGAATTTTTTATAAGCTCTATACTAAACATTAAATCTGTTACGAAAAAAGAACTAAACAAAATGAACACAAAACGATCAGCTTTAAAAAGGGACTCGTAAGTGGAAAAACCGAATGAAAAAAGAATGTTAACAACAAATACTTTTTCACACCCAACCCAGTTCTGGGGAATCAGAATCAACGTTGAGTTTAAGCAAGCGAATGAGCCAATTGCAGTAAAGTGCCATGCAGATTTAAATTTTGCCCGCTTGTGACAAATGCAGCTATCGATTTTTTTTTTTGCATGCTAGCATGCTAGTTAAAATTCGTGCCAGTCAACTGTTGGCTCTCACGCTGGCCAATAGAATCTTCCTGCCTATTCGTGGCAGCCAGTTATAAGCTCTCAATATGGCCAGTACAAAATGGCCGAAAACTACATGAAAACTGCCGTAGAAGCATGAAAAAATCGATTATTTGCACTATCGATGGGAGTTGGGAAATGCAAAGTCTGTCTTGGCCTTCCCGCTAACTTGGAGCATGTGCATGTAAATTTTGGTGCAAATCCGTCGAAAATTGCGGCCGTGCATTCGTTACACACACACACACACACATCCTGCCTTTTATAGATAGAGATTATAAGGATTTATTGGCGATAATGATTTACCGATACAAGTACAATATTTAATCCATAGCTGGGAGGAGAGAAGAGGTGGATTGGTACTTTTCCCAGTAGTATTTGCGCGTAAGTGTTTATTATGAAACCGACTAGAATTGGAACTCGGTTCTCCAATTTCTCTTTAGTTATTCATTACACCAGACGCACATCCAAGTTTACAACCGCTGGTATTCCGAAACGATCACACATATAGGTAGTGACCAGGCTTGATGCTGCTTAACTTCGGGATCGTATGGGAACCAATGATTCAACGTGATATGGCCGTAAGCCCAAGAAGAAGAAGAAGAAATAACTGACGATGGAAAGCAACTGTATGACTAGATCCCACACGAAAAATTCGGGGTTATACCAACGAGAGCTTGTAAGATCTCAATTTTAGGAAAATCCTCTCGCCGAGTACTTTTTCTCTGTACGACAGGATTTAAAGTGGTTTCTGTATTGGAAATTGCTAGAACCATCACAAACCTTTTATTTGCAAGGCTTCAATAGGTAGCCGACATTTATGAACGACACTTTTTTAAAATTATTTTAGCCAATGACCTTTAATCTTGTTGAACATCTTCCAGCTTGCAGATATGATGCAGCAAACAGTGTACTTCAAACTTTTCTACGTGCGACACATTCACGAGACCAGCCAGCACCAAATCACCGCAAGCTTCTCAAAGAACAGATTAACCCAGTTAACCTGATTAAGATTTGGATTACCAATCATCTTCCATTTGGTGTTTGTGCATATGAAGATAATCCAAATTTTGATCTCAGACATCTTAGATTAAGATCAGTTTCTTATATATATATATAAGTGAACATAGAAGTCAACACTTAGAGGCGACAGGCCTGACGATTGCATATAGCATGAAACAGACTGTCGCCCCTAAGTGTTTACTTCTATGTTCACTTTTATATTTACACACGCTCTATCTCTGATATTGAGCACTTTATTCCATAAATATAGCACACCTTAAGACTATATATATATATATATATTAAACAAAAAGGTTATTTAGATTCTAAATAATAAAGTGATTATGGGCAACCCTGTCTTTTTAATTTATCTTTCTATCCGTACATATTTAAGTGAACGTTCTGGAATCCATACTAAATTATTGTTATAACAGATCTCATTGACAATAGGGCGCGCGTGCTACTTTTAAAGCCCAACAATAGACAAAAAGAATGAGAGAAATAAACTAAATAGTTTATTACAGTGCGGAACAATTAAAAAGTTTAATAGCTAATCGAAAACATACAAATAATATCAACGTTTAAATACATTATGGCTTTTAGGCTCTTTTTTATGTTTGGAAGAATAAGCACATTGTCAGTAATTTTGCTTATTGTTTCCACTAATGTTTTTAGTGTGTCCAGTACAAAAGCCAGCCTGCTTCATTGTTTTGCTTAGTTAGTTTATTGTATGTAATTAATACAACACTTTGTTCGGGGTTCGGGATACGGTGGGCGTTATCTCTTGTTGACGAGGTTTAAATATCCCGTGATAGAATCGTATTGTCCGCGCAACAATGTGCAATAGACTTATATGTAGACAAAAGAAAAGTTTCAGTTTTGAATTATATTTATTTTGGTCGCCATGGAAAACAAACTTTCAAATGAATACATTCGTTTACCTTTATATTTGCTTCCATTTTTAAAGATTGCCTTTTTCATCTTCTAAAAGGTTGTTCCAAAAACTTGGACCGATTTTAAATGTGAATTAAGTTTAAGCGTCTAATGATTATTTTCTTTTAGATTTAACAACTTAAGCCGTTGGTACTTTCAACTATGGAAAAATTAACATTTAAACGTGTTAAAGTTTCACAAGTGAAATTGAAAAAAAATGTTCGTAATTAAAACAAACTGGGTCGGTTGCAGATGTGAAAACATCATTGCGCCGTTCAGCTGAAAACATTGATGCAGTGCACTAGAATGTGGCCGAAAATCCAGACACCTCTATTCGTCATCGCGCACAGGAATTGAATCTTTCCACAACAACGTTACATTGTTTCCAATTGCACTCTCGATTGGTCAATTATGTCGACATAAAAATAATCGCGAAGTACGCGAAACACATTTCAGTTTGAACGTCTATTTTCGTAATAGGCTTCCATAACTTTAACACATTGGTTGATTGTTAATCTTTCCATGGTTGAGATTGCCAAAGTCTTAAGTTGTTAAATCTGAAAGAAAAAGAAAAAAAACATTAGATGCTTAAACTTAATCGGTCTAAGTTATTGGAATAATCTTTAATTATGTGTTGTTGTTTTTTTGTTTTTTTACCAATGCTTACGCAATATAAGGCCTAAAGGTCACTCGAGGTAGAATGTTATTATGTGGAGTTGTATTAACTTAAGAAAGGGCAAGATAACTGGAAAAATAGCTAATTCTAAACTTAAAGAGGTCAATATTTAATTAGCGAATAAAAATTTCAGAGTTCAGGCGGAGACGGTATAGAGTTGAAGTAGACTTTAGAAGGAACCGGAAACCAAATCCTAAGCAGGAAACAAGGCCTATGTAACCTTATTGGGAATGGAAAAATAATAATTACTGAATAAAATTTCAGATTTCAGGCGGAGATATCGGAATAACAGCGGGGAAGGAACCGGAAGCCTAATCCTCAACAGGAAAGAAGGGATAAACCTCTACTTCTGTTCAAAAGGATGGGGAGGTGTATGAACCAGGCGATAGGCGAGTCTATCTAATCTTTCTGCTTCTTCTTCTTCTGTTTGTTTTTCTTCTGCTTCTTTTTTTCCATGTGCCGTGTCCTTTGAGAACGTAAGAAATCATAGCTCTCCACAATTTCCTGTTCTTAACAAAACTTGCCTTTTTTGCTGTCTCTCCTAATCCCTGTTCTGTGAACCATTTACACAAGTACGTTAGGTAGATTATGAGCTGCTCTCCTCTGTCCAGTGTACCTTCAATATATACTGAGCGTTTCGAATTCTCTAAGTCCTCTTTCCTCTTTATGGGCTTTAGAAATTTCATCTGTTTTGTTTCTGATGTATAAGTGTCATTTTAATTCAATTTTCTCTATAACATTTTCATGGCTCACGTGTTCAGTTCATAGCATTCTCGACATATTTCTGTAGAACCACATTTCTGTTACACCAAGTCCTTACATCCTCTATGAAGAGATTGTCCAGCATTGACTGTCACATAACAGGAAGTATATTACATAACAGTTAATTATTCTTTTTTCTGTTTCTAACGAAATTGTTCTCTTAATACTATGCTTAGGTTTTGGAAGGCAATTTTGATATCCCAATGCGCCTTCAGATTTCGGTATTGCATTCTTCATCCACTGTTAAAACATTTCATAGATATTTAAATTGTCGCACTTCCATGCATTTGGTTTGTTTTGTTCTACGACATATGAAGCTGAATGGGATATTTAATTCCGATGAGATTTTTTTACAATAGATTCGTATGAATAGAATAAATATTCTTTGTCAGGAAATCTTTGTAGATCCGTCTTCTCTGGTATACTTTTTAAAAGAGGGATTTTGTCAAGAGTCAAATGTATTTCTCGTAATATATATTTTCTTTTCTTTTCAAAAATGTGTTGCTTGTAATTTTTTTTTCAAAAGTGTATTGCTTGTAATAATTTTTCAAAAATGTATTGCTGGTAGTAACAGTTTGTCCATAGCTACCACCCCGGGTCAGGTTGGACTTTTTGAGAATACCAGCAATTAAGAGGTAGTTCCACGCTCTTCAAAACCTCCTGTTCAGAGGCCTAGCTGCCTGATTTAGTTCATCTCACATCTTTCTGTAGAAACATTTCTGTTACCCCAAGTCCCGACATCATCTTTGACGAGATTATTCAGCATTCACTGCCATATAAAAGAAACGATATTGCATAACAATTAAGTATTCTTTTCTTTGTTTCTAACGAATTTTTTTTTCTTTCTTAATATTATGCTTAGGTTTTGGAAGGCAATTTTGATATCCCAATGCGCGTTCGGATTTCGGTGTTGCATTCTTCGTCCACTGTTAAAAGATTTCATAGATATTTCAATTGTTGCACTTGCATGCATTTCGTTTGTTTTGTTCCTACTGCATATGAAACTGAATGGGATGTTTAATGCCGATAAAAATTTTTTACAATAGATTCGTATGAATAGAAAATAGATTCTTTGTAAGGAAACTGTTTTTAGATCCAGTTTCATTGATATACTTTTGTAAAGATGTTTTTGTCGAGAGTTTGGTTTCATTGATGTATTTTTTCAGATACACAGTTTGTAGAGAAATTGATTTTGACATTCTTATTTACTTTACAATTTTTGGTAGAGTCCTCCTATTTCGAGAAATGATATTATATCATACACTTTTACTTTCTCGAACAGGACATACATACTATTTATATTATAATATTTTTATCTTGAGAGGGCAAGATCTGAGCACGCTTAATATATGTTTAATAGTATATGCAGTTTTAATATGCTTCGCATACTGCTTGATCTTCTTCGTTTAATATATACGAGTGGGTTATTCTCGTATGACCAATACGTACACGGGCCAGTACCAATTCTTTCTTGCGAGATTTTCTGGGGACTGACTTACATTCTCGTAGTTTGAGCTGGATTGCAAAGACTTTATTGTGTAGGTTATCGTCCAAGTACATCTTGCCATTCCTTTTGAATATATTCATTGATAACCTCCTTAAAATCTGTGTATGGTATTTTGGTCCTTATAACCACATTCACATCTAAAACCAACTTGGCTGGTAGATCTGCTCATTATTATCTTTAAATTCAATATGGCTAGGAATCCAGCATAGTTTAATGCCTTTATGCTTGTTAATAGTCCTCATTTTGCATGAAATTTTTATAAGTGGGTTTTTGGATTTTTTTTTCTTCAAAGATAATAAGACAGATAGTGAGTCCGAAAAAATTAGAATTTCTTTTTGTTTGCTCTCTGAGATAATTTTGAGTGCTATCTCGATTGCATAAGACTCAGCAATGAAAATAGAGATTCCCTCTAGCAGGTGCCATTTTGGTGGTATTTTGAATCACTGCTGCATATCCTTATCTTCTCCTCACATTTTGAACCTTCTTTATAGATCAGTGTATAGTCAGGGAAGTTTATCACTATGTTCTGAAACTTATGAAATGTCAGTGGGTGCGTTTTTTTTTTTTTTTTTTTTTTTTTGGAAGGGGAGAAGATTATATAATTCTAGACTTAACTTCGGGTAGATTGATAGTCCTTAGTGGAATACTGGCTGCAATCGTTTCTTGTATATTTGAGAGAGTGCGTTTTAACTGAACGGCAATGGATTTCATCCCGAGTTTCTAGGCTTGTATAGAAATATCTTTTTTGTCGGAAAAGATCGCAATAATTCGGTTCAAATGTACTCCTGTAAGCTGGATTAGTTGGGCCTGATTTAATTTGATTATAGGTTGCATAGACAATTTTTTGATACGACATTCTGGCCGCCCCATATATGAAGATAGTGTTATCCAGTTTTGAGCGAAGTAGTGATCCGTATAATTTGATCAATGCTAGTCGATCTGTTCGCCATTACTATGGGCGACTACACGTAGAAGTTGTAGTGCTTTCCTACATTTTGTTTTCAAATATTTTAGATGGGGAATGAACGTTAATTTTTTTTTTATCAAGGATAATGCCAAGAAACTTGTGTTGTTCCACTAGTGGGATTTCTGCTCCGTTTAATTTTAAACATGGCTCATTGGGAAATTTTCTTAATTTGCAGAAATGTAGGCATTTGGCTTTCGTTTTGGTAAACGTAAACCCATTTTCAGTGGTCCATTTGTGCATTTTATTTTGATACATTGCTGGAGTTGTCTTTCAATGGTATTCCATCTGTACATAATTAGAAAATCATCCTTATAAAAACCATTCTTGGTCTTAGGGATTTAACTATAGAGTTATTTTTTACGCAAAATAGCGTTACCGAAAGAATGCTTCCTTGTGGAACCCCTACTTCTTGATCTTATAGTTCCAAGAGCATACTTCCTATACGGACTTGAAACCTCCGGTCTTTCAGGAAAATTCCTATGGATTAAATCAGCCTTGTACAGTATTTACATTATGCGGACTATTGTCTTCATCTTTGTCAATATAGACAGACTCTAAATCAGCCTTCCTTTTATACATAGTTCATGCAGATCATTCAAGATACGAAATTTCCATGTTGTATGGTACGCCTTTTGTAATTCAAAAAAGACCGCCGTGAGATGTTCTTTCTTAATGAAGGATTCCCTTACAAAGGTTTCGAGGTGTACTAAGTGATCCATGGTACTGCTTTTTTCCTTAAATGTACATTGGTATTCATTGAGTAGGCCGTTAATTTCCAGGTACCAAGTCAACCTGTTCTTGACCATTTTCTCAATAGTCTTACATAGGCAGCTCGTTAGTGCTATCGGCCCGTAACTTTCAGTGTCTATGTCATCCTTTCCAGATTTTGAAATAGGGATGATGAATTTGTTGTGGTAAACCCTCTTACAGTAAAATGAACTTTTCCTTCTCTCATAAATACAAACTGCGGGAGTCGGATACCGAGCGCAGAGTGGAGTAGTAGACGCAGTGCTAATCTAATATTACTAACACTATTGTTTTGTATATATCATCAATATACTTTTTCGACCTACCTTCGTCTTTCGTGCCTTTCTTTCTGGCCCCTAAGCAGGCCACAACTGAATTTCTGTTTCCATATATCTGGGAAGTTGCCACTTGTCCATATGTTGTTATACACATTTAGTAATAGTTGTAATGATTTGTTGGGCAACTGTTTTATGAATTGATAGTGGATATCATTTGGTCCGACAAGTGTATTGTGGGATTTCTTTAAAGATTCATTTAGTTCCTTTATAGTGAATTGTAGGTTACAGATCTCAGCATTATTTGATTTGAAGTTTAATTTTTGTTTTTCCTCTTTTTGTTTGAGCTTCAGAAATTGTTGTCTACCATTTTTGGCTGATGAGTTTTTGGAGATTGTTTTGGCTAATTGATTAGCGATATAGTTTATGCTGGTTATTTTACAGTTATTTATCGAGAGATGTTTTATAGAGTTAGCATGATGTTTACCAGCTATTTTCCTTATCATATCCCATACAGATTTTGTTTTTGTGGCAGATTTAAGTCTGCTGGCGTAATTTTTCCAACATTCTTTTTTTTTTTTTTGCTTTTTTAAAATTATTTTCCGTTCTTTTACTTGAAGTTGCTTAAATTATAACAAATCAGAGGGTGAACGCGGTTTGTTGAAATCTCTCAAAGCTCTTCTTCTGAACCTTCTAGCTTGCTTACACTCATCGTTAAACCAAGGTCTATTACGTTTTTTTTTTTTTTTTTTTTTTTTTTTGTACTGAACTTTTTGGAATGCATTCCTTTGCTTAGTTATAAGGCTTTCCGTAAACTTTTTAAGTCCTTGAGGCTAGTTTATCAGAAAATTGGTTTTTCAATTCCTCCCAGTTCACTCTGTCTGATTTCCAACGGAGGGAATTTTTATCATTATGTTCTGAATTTTGCAGAACAATTGGCAAGTGATCATTACCGCATGTGTTCGCAAGAACCTTCCAAGAGAAATCCATATAAATTGATGGATCACATATGGATAAATGTATTACCGAGTACTTGCCAGTAAATAGATGTATATACGTCGGAGATTTATCGTTATAAATACATACATGTGTGTTGTTTCTTAAGTCATTCCCTTTTTCTTAGTGTTTTTACAGCCCCATATGGGTGCTGTGACAATTAATGTCCCATAGTATCATAAAGGGTGCCGGGAGCTACCTTATAATTTCATGAATTTTGACTTCATTTACTCGTTCATTAGGTGGGATATATACGGAGCAAATGTTTATTGGCCTATGTAGGGTCACTTTAACAACAGTCGCCTGTAAAGTAGTTGAGAAATTTATTTTACTTTGGAGTACGTCATTCCTAACGAGGTTAGATGTGCCACCAGATGCACGAAGCCTAGGTGTCATGTGTAATGGTTGCATTGGTGGTATTCTTTTATTTTCTTTTTTTTTCTCATCTTGTTTAAGGAATGTTCCCTGAAGGCAAACAACTGTCGGTGACAAAAATAATGTCGTTTTCTCACATACATT
This sequence comes from Acanthosepion lycidas, assembly GCA_963932145.1. Taxonomy (NCBI): domain Eukaryota; kingdom Metazoa; phylum Mollusca; class Cephalopoda; order Sepiida; family Sepiidae; genus Acanthosepion; species Acanthosepion lycidas. The sequence continues at coordinate 50,984,375 of OZ010585.1, forward strand.
ACTATGTGAGAAAACGACATTATTTTTGCACCAACCTAATATTAACAGAAGCAGTTCATTCATATTTACCTTTATTCCGCGCCACTTCCATTGGATTATCCTATGCATGACTGTTTAAATATTTTCGGTCTTTAGCTTATGTGGTTTTGATTCCTTTTTTTCTTAGGTTTCCATTTTGGAGGTTTTAGCCCCCCATTTTTAGCTTTTCGTCTCCATCTTTTTAGTTCTTCGAATCGGTTTTGCGTAGGAATTGGTTGTTTACAGATTTCCGGCTTTTGTTTGGCGGATATTGTACTTTTGGGGGTTGATTTTTCTTCTTTCCTTGGTTTTAATGGACGGATTTGTTTAGTTGAAGATTTGTTATTTTTGGTATGAGTGGTTTGTGTTCTTGCGATAATTTCCCTTTCCTTTTCGCAGAAATCGCATGTTCTTGAGCATGCTGGATAGCTTTCCTGGCAGTCAGCACATCTTATTTCATCATGGCATTATTCTTCAGAAGTCTCTGAATCCCTTCGGCCACATTTTCCACGTGGTGGACGACTCCTGAAGCTATCGCTATGATGTCCAAATTTTTGCACCTAAACCATCTTAGTGGAGCAGGGATATATACTTCCACTGGCTCAATATTATATCCTATTGTTATTTTGGGGTGGGTGGGGGTGGATTTCAGATGTGCCAAAATTTGGGGATTTCAACGAACACTCGTTGCCACCTTTGTAATGTCAACGAGTACTTGACGTCACATTCATAATGCTCGTTGTAGAAGAGACTTTGTAATCGCAGAAACAACTATAGTAACGTTGTTGAACAATACTGGTGTCGAACGCTGTCGAATAGCACTCGCACTAATAATACTTGCTCGATAATACTAGCTCGAAAAGTTACCAGCAAATAGTAATCCGTATAGTGATCGGTATAGAGAAATAGTATAGTGAATAGCATAGAGAATTGCGATCTGTATATTAATAGAGGATAGAGTAGAAATAGCGACCCGTATAGTAATATAGGATAGAATAAAAATGGTGATCGTTTAGACGTCCCGCTACTTCCTCCTTATGCATGTTCCCATGGTCACGTGATCCGTTTCATTCAATAATGGGATCGCCTGTGTTTGTTATCTGGCGATACGTGTTCAAACTCCAGTGTCGGCAGCGACATTTTATTCCTATATAACACAAAAGTAAGGATATATGTATCAGTTTTAAATGTTTCCCTTTTCTTTTTATTGAGATTCTATGATAATCGCTGACTCCTTGACTTCCCAAGGTAGATGTAATTTCCTCGGGTGTGGCCAGAGATAACTCATTACTTCTTATGACTCCCTTAGAAATATTAAGCCTTGCATGAGGGACGGTGTTTATTTTGATATTATGAAAGGTTCTTCATCTTTATTATATTTTCTGCGTGTTTCCTATGTTCCACCTCAACCAGAAAATTGCCATCTCTCAACTTCTTAGCTGTTTTAGGATTAATCCTACTGGATAATACCTTTTCAATCGGGAAAGAGGTAAGTTTTACGAGCTGAGTTTCTTCTAGGGACGTGAGTTTTTTATTTTGATTATTCATAATCTTTGCGCATTAAGTTTCACCTACCTGTGTCCCCACCCACCATAGAGTCCGACAGTGGGCCGTATCAAGGGGGAAGCCCAATCACCTTGACAGGGCAGAACAACACAAACTTGTATACTCGTATTCGAGAGAGATTATGCATCCGTTAAACCATGTGTTGCACTTCCCAAATAAATGTACACACTGCTATATTCACAGCCATGTCTAAGTCTAGATCTCTTCGAAACGACTGATCTTCAGCCATCGCCTTCTAACGCCTATAAATTGGGGAGAGATGGTATTTTATCCCGGTGTATATTAGGGGTATTTTATTTAGTTATAAATAACTCCATATATTGATATAGTTATAGGCATCAGGGCTTGTCATGACTAGCCGAATGTTCGGATTGGACTACTACGACCGTCCTTCTAGTCCAAGTAAGTGCCAAAATGACGGTTTGGGAATCAGAAGTAACAAACTCAGACTCTTGAAGCCCTCAACCAGCAGGATCCCGTCCCTAGACAATAAACCCACGGGAAACAGGTGGCCTCATTGGCGGTGGGGGTCTTACTCCTCTGCAGAGGTCCATCGGCGTATTCTGAAGACCCAGCCGAAAGGGCAATGCATGCTTTTGGCATTTCCAATACTTACTTAGCATGATGAACTGTTCCTTTTGCTGACACCTATATATTTTGCCTTATTACATTTGACGTTTACTCTTCTTGCCTTCTTTCACTACTTTCTAATTTTGTTTTGCTTTCTGTTACAAAAAGCAGCACTGTGTCATCTGCATATGTATTGTTGTTAAATTTGTGGCCTAATGAGTCCTGATAAGACTTCTTATTCTCTCATATATATATATATATATATATATATATATATATATATACACACACAGAGAAATCCAACATTACCTTATGAGTATAGCCTATTTCAACTAACGCCGAATGCGTCAGCCTTATTCAACTCAGACGGTGAACTTATATACCAACTGATTCATTAGCTCTAATATATATATATATATATATATATATATATATATATAATTATTTATTTATTTAAAAATATGATTCCAACACGCTACATAAGAGTTCTCATGTTTCAAAACAAGAGCCGAAAACGTCAATATAATTATTTGAATTAAATTGAATTAAAGTAAGCTCTGTTCCATCTTCAAGCGAAATTTTTTTGGGAATAATTTATTTCTGAAATTTACGTGTTTTAATAGCAGATTCATTATTGAAATCAAAATTTCCGTGGTAACGGCCGGCGCGATTGTTCAAGAGGGGCGCAGGGTGTTAATAATTTGTATCAGTATAGAGTTATATTCATAGATGTCAAGTCAGGGTAAGGTTGGGGTGTCTAAATGGAGATTTATTTATTTTATTTTTGAAGATGGAACAGAGCTTACTTTAATTCAATTTAATTCAAATAATTATATTGAAGTTTTCGGCTCTTGTTTTGGAAGTTGACCAGGGCAAGACTTCTATTTTTAGAACACTTTTAACACGCCGTCTCCTCTGCTGGATAGTGTGAGTTTGATAGTGGGAGAATAAATTTTAATAGGCAGATCCTTCCTAATAACGACTTTGTGACCTGAAAAGGATCCTTGTATTCGAAGTCAAAATTTTGTTTCACAGTTTTATAGATAGTGTTTTATATACAGAATACGGTAAACGGTGAACGCCATCCTGTTTTGTTTTGTTGTTGTTGTTTTTTTTTTTTGTTGTTGTTGTTTTTTGTTGTTGTTTTTTTTTTGTTGTTGTTTTTGTTGTTTTTTTGTGGGGGATGTGTATTCACGGATTAAAGATACAAATCTAAAGTTAATATTAAGCAATCAAATACGACTGTGTGCGTAACACAACGGATATAGGCGAGGAAACTGAAATCGGTGAGCCAAGTTCGAATTCCGGCAAAGGTTGTTGATGCACATACAAATTCCATTGTAGAAAGGTATGAATAAGTCTCTTCTCCCAGCCAGATAAATAACTAGGAAAAGTGGATTCTCTCGACAAATCTGAATTCAAAACAGGCCTGAAGTGGGACAGGTGCCATCTAAACAATCTTGCCCTAGACACACCCACTCTTGCTACGGCGTCAGTACATTGCACCTATGACCGCAATGAATTACGCATAGAATTACGCAACGAATTACGGAACCCGTGATAATTAATACGGATTTTTTTTTTTTTTTTTTAGTTTATACAATTAATAGCGAACTTTTATTTTAATTTACATAATTAATACTGGATTTGACGTTGGGCATTAATACGGTTAAACTTTGTTAATAAGATAAAGCATTTAAAAGTTAATGACAAAACAATGTGGAGGATGTTCAACTGACAATTGTCAAATCACTTAGAGTGGGTAGAAATTTCACATCCTCACCCCAACTCCAAGCAATTAATATGTGCTTTTCAGTGATGGCATTTGGTCTCTGAATTTTATTGTTCTATTCTTGGCTGACACACGTCAGCGAAAAAGAACGCTTGTTGTTGAATGCGTTAGAAACAAAGAAATAATTGCAAGTTCTAGATGTAATGATAATAATCAACCTACGTTTACAGACACGGTGGCAATGATATATGTCGATATATTGGGCGCTTTGAGGTTCATAAAATAAACAGCGAGTGCGTATCGCAAATATTTCTAACCGTTTTGATCTTGTTTCTGAAGGAGTGCTTATTTGCGCTGACTTTGTCATAAATGGATTGGTAACCTTCTAGTAAAGGGGTGGTTAGCGAGATAGTCTCACAGACCATAATTACTGCGATCGATCTTTGTAGGGTATTCCGCCGTTGTAGCGTTGATTTGAAGGAAAATATTTGAATTCGTTTGGAATTCGAACTCGCCTTTATCCATTATAACATAGGTACCTTCATTATAACATATGACGAAAAAAAACAAAAAACGCCAAACTTGACGAAAACAAAACTTTATCATCTAAATATTTATGTTATTATTAAGAGGGAAGATCAAAGTATTTTGGGGGTATTTTTTACATGTTTTAATCGTTCCTAGCACGTCCAAAATATTCCTTAAAAATCTTGTTTCTTTTAGTCAGCAAAATTGACTGATAATCGATATCATGACAGCCATGTTTTCCAATTTATATAAAAAAAGAAAATCACATTTTGAAATTCTTTTAAAAATCAATTATAATTTTTTCAAAACTTATTTTAAGAAAATCAGAAATTATAAGGTTTATTTAAAATATTTTGAACCAGGCTTAACTTTGTTTCTGCGCCGAAAGTACGTAGTTTGAAAATAAAACAAAGCAGGTCATAACATTTCGCGTCACTTGACAGGTGACGAAAGACATTCGTGACGTTTTGACAGCTTACGTGAGGATAATTCCTTCTACGGAAGGAGAGATGGGAAGTTATTTAGATTTAAGTGAACAAATTGTTTACCTCGTTATTTTTAAGGTAAACTTTCAGCGTTCTAATTTTTTTAATTTTTTTTTTTTTTGTACTTAGCTTTCATCTTTACATTTATAATGCTTTATGGAAAATATATTATAAAGAAATTAAAATAAGACTGTTGATAGCGAGATTAAATTTCATAAGAAAGGTATCTAATTAATTTATAGGTACCTTATGAAGTGTACATAAAATACAAATTTAATACTGATACTTGTAGGTACCCTTCTCAGTTGAAACTGAAAAATCAAATTAACTTCTCCACACGTGTTTCGCAAAAATAAATCTATATCTCAAAAGGACATTTACGAAACTGAATGCGGCTTTTAACTGATTTTATAATATTTTAAAGTGTAAAAATCTATTATAATTAAAGAAATAACAAATAATTGTATTAAAAATTCAGTATTTATGTTAAATAGTAGACAGAAACTCAATCCACTTGACTTTTCTTTTTTTTTTTTTTATTGCAAGCATTATACTTCCGGTCATCCGTAGATTTGATTTACAGTGTTATTATTGACACAAATTATATTTTTTTATATACTGTTGTTCCTAAGTTTGTAAAAAGCTTTGGAAATTATAATCTGTAAATGTATATCTACTTAATAGCAATATTCGTTAAATTTTACAAATTTTTCCCTAATTTTAGAAGAATTAAAAACATAATGTAAAATTAATAAAATATTTCAGAAATAAGAAATAATTATTTTAAAAATTCATTTGTCATCGAAATATCTTTTTGCTTTCAGACAATACTTTTCATTGAAATAAATAAAAGCAATTAAAAGGTTTTGAAATTAAATAATATTTTTGTTTTATTGAGTTTTGTATGTTACAATTCGGAGACGATTTTCAGGTAGAGGTGGTCCAACTAAAAAAAAAAAAAAAAATATAATTTGGTTTCCTCAAAGCCTTGTGCTTTTAACTAATATAATCACTAATCTTCCCAAAATTGAAATTATAGAGTTTTTGTACAATTAGTTTTGGGGTGGGGGGAATATATATGAAAAATTTTTGCCATCACTTTAAAAAAGAAAAAAAAACATATTTATAATAAGTTCCATCATTTGTGAATAGTTTCTGAAAGTTTCATTAAAATCCGACAATTATTTTTATTTTTGTAAGATTTTCAAAATTAATATCTGTCATACAGAAAAAATGCGCTAAAATTTTATGTTATTTTACTATTAGGATGGTGCAAAAATAATGACGTAATAATGTCGTTTTTTGACGTTAAAAAGTACGTCAAAAAACGACATTATTACGTCATTATTTTTGCACCAACCTAATATTTCCGGTGACACAAAGAGAAACAAGTTATTTTTATCAAAATTTAGAATGTTCTAAAAAGAAGGAAATTTTTTTTTTAAATAATTAAAAAGTACTTTGATCTTTCCTCTTAATAATAACATAAACATTTAGACGCTAATTTTTTTTCCGTCTAGTTTGGCGTCTTTTTCATCATGCTATGCTCTTTTTTTAGCGATCTCACGAAGGTACCTAAATAACATCAGCGTATATCGGACTATAATAAGATTATAAAATAGTAAAAGAATGCAAATAATAAACTGAAAAAGTTATTTAATTTTAAAAAATTCTTTTAATAGATAAAAGTATCAAATTAATTTAAAACTTTAAAAAAAAAAAAAAACATATATAAAAGTGTATACAGGTGGTGTAATGCCTAGTGGTTCAGGATGCGAAATCAGGAAGCAGAGTTTCGATTTCCGGTCGAGTTAGCTATATTCACTTTTGTGCAAATACACTTGGCAAAGGTACGGATCCATTGGCTAAATAGCAGCGCAAACTGAGTTCTCTCGGCGGGATTAGCAATCAGTCTTATTAGCAACCATTCTAGGAGAAGGATAACTCTGAATTCAAAACTGTATATAGCCCTAAATGGCAAGGTCAACAATGACTGTAATCTCGACTGCCATCGATCCTTGAATGCACCAGCTTATTATTATTATTATTATTATTATTATTAGGTTGGTGCAAAAATAATGACGTAATAATGTCGTTTTTTGACGTATTTTTTAACATCAAAAAACGACATTATTAAGTATGAACGTATTTATTTCTGTGACAGGTATTTCAGTCATTGTTGAAATTATTGGGCATCTGAATTACGAAACAGTCCAATAAAAATAATAAACAGTTGAAGAAGTCCCAATAAACTCCAGGGGGGGCTAGTTAAAAATAGAATCATTCATAAACGATGAGGGGGGTGTCTATTTGATAGTGTAGGTAATCAGGTTTGTTAACTGTTAAATGACTCTGTTTGGTGCAAATCATTACACCCTTCCCATGAAAAATTTTTGCCTATCGAAAGGCTATCATTTCTAAAGAATATTCAGTGTATTTCTTCTACGAATACTGACTCTGCAAATCCTACTTAATTTTCTTAACGCACTACTATGAGTAAATGACTGGTTAAAGTAATTTTCTAGGCGTAGCTTCGTTATGGCACAAGGTAGAAAGTATGTGGTTTCCAATGAGGATCGAACTCATTGCTCAGTCGCAATTGATATAGCAAGACAAACTTGCTAACCATAACACCATGTCGAAGCGGTCGCGGGTGATTGATTAAGAGTTTCGGCAGACTACGCAGATTCCTGAAACCGCTAACGATTTAATCCGTCGCTGTACTGTGAGAGAGAGAGAGAGAGAAGAAGAAGAAGAAGAAGATATATAGAGAAAAATAGGGAGAGAAAAAGAGAGAGTGTGGTAATAAAATAAGCACATTCATCTCGCTTGTACCGATCCATCACAATAGTGATTTTCCAAGCGTAGCTTCGATGTGGCACAAGGCTGAAAGTATGGAGCACCCAATGATGATTGAACTCACTATTCAGTCGTAATTGCTTTAGCAAGACAAGCTTGCTAACCATTACACCACGCCGAGATGCCCAAAAGCATTTTTCAAGCGTAGCTGTTGCACCCAGTGAGGATCGGACACACTACTCAGTCATAATTGTTCTAGCGAGACAAACTTGCTAACCATTACACCGATTCGAGATACCCAAACCCGTCCATCACAATAAAATGAACTTTTTACGGTGCTAAAGCTAATTTAATCAAATAAACCTAATGTTGTTACTATATTACTAAGAGGGAGAGAGAGAGAGAGAAAGAAAGAAAGGGGGAGAGAGAGAAAGTGGGAGGGAGGGAGAGAGAGAATGAGGAGGAGATAAAGAGATAGAGAGTGTGTGATAATAAAATAATCATATCCAATCTTCTTCGGAGATTTTTTTGTTGGTCAATCCACCTTTCTTTTTTATTACCCTTTTCATCTTTCTTAAATCTATTTTTGGGACATTCTTAAAACCAATTGTTTTTTTTTTTTTCCTTCTTGTTTTTGTCTTTATGGCAATAAAATCAGCACATCCCATCTCTCCTCTCACTTGTAACCATCCATAAAAATAAAATAAACGTTTTTCAGCATTAAAGCTGAATAAGTCAAATAAAGTTTTATATGCTTTTACTTAGAGTTGTTTCTATATTACAATCTTGTCAGTTTTTTCATTCTTTGTTTTTAATTTTTCTATCATTTCTGGTCATTTTTTTTTTTTTTACAATTTTCAATGCTGTATTCTCATCACTAAATAATTTTAAATATTTTGTTTCTCATTTGAGGTTATATCCAGAGCAGTCCTTACATATCTAAAAAAGTAATTATAAATAACTATGCTATTTATGACCTCACAATACTTCATAGCAGCCTTCCTTCTGCCAGGGTGTTTTCTCATGTCGACACTTGAATGCAGCTGCCATTGTTGAATCTTATATGATTTTAGCCTTGAATCCTCTTTCACAATTCTCTTTAGTGACCCATTTGAAATATCCATTTCTTTTGCCATCTTTCTGCATAGATTTCTCGTCACCCTCTTCTTGAAAGTTTCAATGATTCTCCTGCTATAAAGAGAATGGTTTCTTTTTGGAATTGGATTTGTTGATGTTGCTTGCTCCTCTTGAAACTTTTTATAAACAGAAATTCTGTAAACATTCAGCTGTTTTATCACCTCACAATATTTCATAGAAGCCATTTTAAATGCAATAATTTGATCACATTTTGTTTGATCCAACATATTTATCACTTTGACTTATTAAGACACTGGTCACAAATTATCTCGTTTTTGTAGTCTTACCATCATGGCTACAACCTTGAGTTTTTCATTGTTTTTAACACAAACAACTGATACCTGAGATCTAAGGCAGGAATGAAAAATTTTACTGGTAACTAAAAACAAATTTTATGGGTAAAATTTATTGAAAATACAACACATAAACAAAGTATTTGAAGAAATTATTATTGCCTAAGTTAGCTGTGGCAATAAAATAAACACATCCCATCTCTCTTCTCAGTTGTAACCATTCACTATAATAAAATAAACCTTTTCAGTGCTAAAGCTGAATTAGTCAAATAAAGCTTCATAAGCCTCTACTTAAAGTTGTTACTATATTACAGACATGCATACATACAGACAGATAGAGAGAACTACGTTCAAACAGCCATATCATTAAAATCGTTTAAAGATATATCATATCCAAAATCATGTTAAATTATCCATAATGGCTGAAAATGTATAACCTGCTGCGTAACATCAGTTTTCATTTATACCAAATTGGCATAGCCGAGACTCCATCGCTAAGTAGAATGTGCTCAAGACCCAGGTGACCGTCTTTTTGCGTAATAGCTCCCCTCCGCGAGAAGGCTATAGTCATTACCTGGCGCTGGTGGCGTCTCCAAACTGGGAAGAGCCAAGAGTGTTTGACCAATTTTTGTCCCTACACCATGTACGCGTGAGCTCAAGCTCTTCGACATAGGCTTGTCTGTGGATCTTATCTGCCCGGAGGCAGAGTTTGACCAGCACAGCTGGAGACGAATCTTGAACTGCAGGATATCTACCAACCGCCCCACGCGGTAAGATGTGGCACAAGGTCGAATTTAATATGGGGTATCCGAGCCCTTAGACTCCACCAAAAATTCCCCGTAGACCGCATTTAAAATGGGGTCGGGTAGCTGTTTCCCGAGACGAGAATCTGCCCTTCGATATAGCCTTGTCTGGGAATCCTCTCTGCCCGGAGGCATAGACTTTGACCAGCACAGCTGAAGACGAATTTTCAACTGCAGGATATCTACCAACCGCCCCACGCGGTAAGATGTGGCACAAGGTCGAATTTAATGTGGGGTATTTGAGCACGTAGGCTCGGACAAAAATTTCCCCGTAGACCACGTATAAAATGGGGTCGGGTAGCTGTTTCCCGAGACGAGAATCCACCCTTCGATATAGCCTGGTCTGGAGATCCTCTCTGCTCGGAGGCAGAGATTTTGTCCCGTACAGCTGGAGACGAATCTTCAATTGCAGACCAACATACAGTATTTACTATTGTATTTATTTGAATGGGGACATAATCATTATCGCGCGTAGGTATGCTACAACAGTAGGTATTATCCCTGACGCTTAAAGCATCCCCTGAGATCGTTGAGGATTTTCACTTATGTCTTTTGTTATGTTTTGTCCGTGTTTTCATTTGATTACAATTACATAACAGGATATGCAGGTGGTGTAATGAATTGCGGCTAAGAATGGAAAATCGAAGAGCCGAGTTCGAATTCTTGTCGAGTTCGTTGCATTCAATTAGGCCCAAATACTCTTGGGAAATGCATGGCTCCAACCTGATAGTGTCTTGGGATTCAGCCTATAAGAAGGACAACTCTGAATTATGTATGTTACCTTGCACATACTATGCAACTAATGAAAGCTCGTAAAATCCACAAGGGCCGATCTTATGGACATACGAATAGAATCAGTCTGTTGTATCATAGCCTACTCCAACTAGAACACCATCAGGTTTTAACTGAAGCATAATGTATTTCACCCAAAGATATGCCTTCAGGAAGAATTTGTTTTGGTTTGTTTTTTTTCTCGGGAACAATTACACTGAATCAATAGCTGTAAGAAAAGTTGGTTCTTTGTGTCGTGCCAGAAGGTTTTTTCTTGTTTGAGTTATTCCTACACATCTAAAAAAATCTACCATTCGTCCATGTATTGAATACTGTTGACATATCTGGTCTGGTGCCCCTGTTGTTCATCTCGAGGTTCTCGACAAAATCCAAAGAACGATCTGCAATGTAATCGATCCTGACTTGGCATCTCGACTCCAGTCATTTTCTCGCAGACGTCACGTGGCTTCCCTCTGTCTTTTCTACAAATATCTTCACGTCAACTGCTTTTATTTTCCCTGGTGCCCTGACTACATGAATTCAAGAGTTTTACTAGGTTGGCATCTAGGTCCCACCCTTTTATTTTAAAACAGTTAAATGTAACTGTCACTTCTACTCCAACAGCTTCTTCTCTCGCACTCCATGACATTGTAACGCCCTTCCTCTTATTTCCTTCCTTGATAACTATAATCTTCAAAAATTTAAATGTAACGTCAATCAAGATTTTCTAATGCCTTGATTCCTGTTCTTCTTTTTATCCTTTCCTCAATTCCCACCCCCCATATCCAATCTTTTCTTTCACAATCTCTAACCCCCTGCGCACTAGTGGTACTCACGCCTTGCTTGGGGTGAAATACTTAAAAAATGTAAAATGGCTACAGTTAATTTATTGCACTTCAGGCATCCCCAGGAACAAAATATCGAAAGCTTTATGTTATGGTGTCGAACCATAGAAAGATAACACGGACCCGGATATAAGGGTTAAATAGTAGATTCTAGGAAATGTAGTACAAAGGTAAATGTGGACTGGAGAGTACTTTATCTCACTGGTGTCCTGACTCACTCACTCACTCGCTCGCTCGCTCGCTCGCTCGCTCGCTCGCTCGGTGTCTACTACTCGGTGACTCTCATTTGATGACTCCCTCTTACTCAGAGTTGGTAGTCATATTATATAGATGTGGAAGAGTCCATTTGTAGGTAGGTCCCCACACTTTAATAGTTTTCTCCCTAGTCTAATGAGTTTCCCTCTATAAACACGACATGATAAATAGTGGCCGTACGGAAAAAATGATCTACTTGTTACAAAATTTATAATCGCTTAGCAGTTACTTTACATAGTGCAACAATGATATTTTTTTTAAATTATTTCACCCCAATCAAAGCAATAAAGCCATTAAGATGCAATAGGAGAGAAAACAATACAAAAAGACATAACATAACGATTGGGACAGCATTTAAATTTTTGAACATCAAACTTGATTGGAAAGCAAGAATCCAGAAGTGAAATCCCCAAACGAGAAGTGAGAGAGAATAGACAGTTAGCATAGAAATTACGGTTATATCTAGCTGTTTCAACTGTAAAAGGATGAGACCTATCTGTCCATCTAGTACTGCGTTTAAATTCGTAAATTCGAGATACCAAAGAGGAAAGCTAATCGGAACAATGTCCATGAAAATATTTATAGAGAAAGCAAAAGGAAGCTACATTACGGCAGTAGTTAAGTAACTGAAGCTTAAATGCCAGATCAGGGGTGATTGCATTGCGAATTCTTCTTTGGATTTTATCAATAACCCCTAAATACAAAGCAGAAGTACCAGACCAAATATGACAGCAATATCCAATTTATGGACGAATGTTGTTGCAGATTCAATATAATATTTCAACTTCATGTCAGATATATCGGATTATTATTGTCTACATGTCCATAAACGCCATTGTGCTTTAAGTATCATCATTACCCACAGAACTGTTTATTATTTATCCGTGTTTACCGCAGTCAGTACAAACCTATTTTCGTTGACAATGGCAAGCCAAGAATAGAACAATGAAATTCCGAAACTAAGTGGCATAATTGGAAAGCGTATCTTAATCGCGACAGATTGCAGGGGACAAAATGAAATCAAGTTGCTAATTTTGATAAAGAAAACGGTACATAATTTATATCGTTTTATATTTAAATGAATTATTAGTGAAAACTTAAATTAAGATCTTCTAACCCTGGACATGTTTGCCAAATAAAAAACAAAAGAAATCTTAATATTTATATCTCAAGTTAAAATTTAAATTGCAAATTAGACTACGACGGTTGATTACAGATCTTACTTCAGAAAACGCGCGCAATATAATAATCGCTAGCTTCCAAAAACATATATATATATATTATGAAATGTACAACGTTCGACAATTATTTTAAGACATTTTTATGTTTATACGTTCATTTTATAGATACAAATATTAAAGTAAATGCTCTGTTAATAATAAACATTTAGCGGCCTGAATGTCCGAGAAATTCTCATAGAAAATATGCGTCCTTCGATAGGAATCGAACGTGTATCCTATCCGGAACTGTCGTATTGCCTGACGTGCCTTAACCGATTGGGCTACAGAGGAGCGTTCGTTCAGAAAGGTCGATTTTACTGTTTTTAAACATAATTCTCCATGATTTTCTCTCATTCATTCATATCTGCTCAATGCTTATCCAAATGCAGACAAATGACATTATGAAATGAAAAAAGACCGACAATAATTTATGACATTTTATATATTTATATATATATATATATATATATATATATATATATATATATATATATATATATATATATATATATGAGAAGCTGTGATACAGCGGAACATAGGCAGACCATCATTATCGATTGCGGAAAACACGTCAGGGACAAATGTATCATAATTGTAGACATATATATATATATACATATATATATATTATGAAATGGACAACAATCGACAATTATTTTAAGATATTTACTATGTTTATACGTTCATTTCATAGATACAAATATTTAAGTAAGTGCTCTGTTTATAATAAACACTATTAACAGCATTTACCGGCCGGAGGACGCATATTTTCTATGGCAATTTCTCGGACATTCAGGCCGGTAAATGTTGTTTAATACTGTTTATTATAAACAGAGCATTTACTTAAATATTTGTATCTATAAAAAGAGCACATAAACATAAAAAAAGTTCTTAAAATAATTGTCGGACTTTGTCCATTTTATAATGTGTGACGTCATTTGTTTATATTTGGATACGCATCTAGCAGATATGAATGTACGTGAGAAAATCATGGAAAATTGTATTTTAAAAACAGTAAAATCGACCATGACGGCCAAAACGCTCCTCTGTGGCGAAATCGGTAAACGCACGTCAGGCTATATGACGGTTCCGTATGGGGTACAGGTTCGATTCCTGTCGGGGGATGCATATTTTCTATGAGAATTTCTCGAACTTTCATTCCGGTAAATAATTTCTTAATATTGTTTATTATAAACTGAGCATTTACTTAAATATTTGTATCTATAAAAAGAACGTATAAACATAAAAAAAATGTCTTTATATATATATATTGCATTGCTGGACAACTCTAATTTTGGTGACTGTCTCTTGTTTATTTCATGTCGATACCATGTGAAAATATCAGTACAATTAATTTACTATTTTTTTTCACAACTTACATAGCAATCATCGGTCTGCCCCTACTGATGGGGACTTTAACTAAATATCCTATTAAAATTGTGATTGTTGCTTCGCACGGCCATTACGTTCTGCCAGTACTTCATAATTAATGGCCTATCCTGTTTTGTACGTGTAGAACGAGGAAAACAGACTACTTTGTTAACGGCGCTATACGAAAATTGACTAAGGCAATCGCCTAAATTCCAGTTACCATAAATAAAATGACATCGTCTGGTGAATTATTTCTGAATGACTATTAAGAGACATGTTCGTAAGACGGGGAGTTGCAAGAAAGAAAGAAAGAAAGAAAGAAAGAAAGAAAGAAAGAAAGAAAGAAAGAAAGAAAGAAAAAAAAAAGAAAGAAAAAAGAAAGAAAGAAAGGTTTGACGTCGTTTACCGATACTTAATAAAATTGGACTATTCCGTTTTCATTCTGTAGAAAAACAAACATACATTACTTGGTTTCAGTGAGAAAATGAAAAAAAGAAAGCAATATAGAAAGAAAGAGGGAATGAAAGAATGAGGGAATGAAAGAAAAATGAATGAAAGAAAGAAAGAATAAAAGAAAAAGGAGATGAAATATGGGAATTGTTTAACGGCTGTTACAGTGAAATGAAAAAAAGTTGTCAATTTGAAATCATTTCTTTTGTATAGCCAGCATTTATATTTATTTCAATATTTTCTTAAAGTTGTTAAACTGAAGTATTTAACGATGTGACAGGAGAATTTATACTGATATTTTGTCGTAGAACTCACCATGAGCTTATTCAATCATTAACAGAAGAATTAAAATTCATGAGAAAATTCAAATAGGAAAACCGTGAAATTTTCACGGGTCAATCTAGTAAATTCTCAATTCGATGTTTAAACCTTAATTTAAAGCAAATAAGTCTAACAAGCCTGATGTCTCGCCGTTGTTTAAGCCTGTTATTATGGATTGACAGTATCAAAACGTCGTTACCCTTTAATGGAATACAAGACAGTGTCTTGTCCAAAGTTACAAAAAAATAACAAAACATTCTTCATGTTTTCATCGCTTTTTCCTGCTACGAGACGCAAACGTATGTTTCATTAATAAAGTTGTCTCTGTCTATTTATTTTTGGATTTTTCAAAGGACAGGGATTGGTTGAAACGTTAGCATGTCGGGAAAGAAAGAAAAAAGATGAGGAATACTTTTCGTGGTGGGGTTGAACAAAAGATATATTAAGGAGAGATATAATAAAACCGACCCCAGAAAATAGAGAAAAGTATGATTTAAGCGATTACTGGTAAGGAAATGGAAAAAAATATTTATAGTTCAGTGCTCAAGTTACCAGGATCAAGAATAAGGATTTCAACTAGATAAACTAAAGACTGATGACCTCTTTGCATGCCATGTACAAGAACCTAAGTGTATGGTTTGGGAAACAGAGGAATTTTTAAAAGCAAAAAGAGCATCATGCAAAGCCGTTTCTAAGCAAACTTTAATTTGGTCGTTCGACCAGCAGGATTCCCGTCGAGATGTCCGCTAAATTTTCCGTCGAGTGTTTTAGCACTGGACAGGGCAAGAAAGAAATAATATTATTTGTTTATGACTTCCTCTGAAACGACCGGCGATAATCGAGCATCGTTCATCCCACACCCATTCCCGCACTCTACCTTCGAAAGATTTGATCAAGACCACAACTATCATGGGGGAGAATTCGTCGGTATAGGCAATCTGTGATCCCGCGTGCTGTGGTGTATGTGTGTGTGTGTGGGGGGGGGGGGTAAAACAGTAGGAGGGACGTTGAAAAATCCCGACTGACCAATTTACTGGCATTTTTCGTTTTCCAGAAGACAAATATATCCATATCGTGTAATTTGCAAACAGCAGCATCAAAGGGTCGGTTTTATGTGTATAATAGACCTCGAATTGAAGACGGAAAATCGTTGGCTGATCCTGAAGGAACCCCTTAAGCGGTTTCTATTGGGGGGCTTAATGGACTTCCTGTTCCGGTAATCTGGTGTTTAAAACGAAAAGCACACTAATCTATGGTCTGCAAGTAGAAGACACGTCACAGCTACGAAGAAGAGTTTTGAGTGACTCGAGCAGATAACATAGTACTAATCGCGGACTCGTATTGTGCGCCATTTAAACACCGTCTCTCTGATCGGTTGCCTCTTGGGAATGGGAGCTGAGAAACAGGAAAAGAACTGACTCTCAAACAATGCTCTATTCTATTTCAGGACGCAGTTTTGTAAATTCTTCATTAGATTTTCTCGTGTTTGATGAATCAATGTGGTAACTGTGAACAGTTAATTGATATGTTTCATGACAATAAAAGAAGACAAGTGATTTAAATGCGCGGAAGATGGCGTCGCTCTGGGCGACACGGCGTGAGGTAATGGTTAGCTAGCGAGTCAGGTTGAACATTATTAGTCTGTAGTGGATTCGATATTCAAGGTTCCATCGCACTTCTTTCTTGACACAGAGTTGCCAAATAATCTATTTAAGAAGTAAATCGATTTCTTTATTTTTTCATCGCCTTTAGCTTCTGGAAATCAGCATTTTATTTATTAATATATATTATTTTATAAATAATTAAAAAGATCTAAACACTGATTTCTTCTTCTCCTATGTGCCGTGTCCCTTCAGGACGTTGGCGATTATGGCTCCCCATAATTTTCTCGCCTCTAAATAAAATTTAACTTTTTGTCATCTCTCCTAAACCTTGTTCCACCATGCATTTACTTAAGCTCGCCAGGTAGAGTATGCGGTTATATGATTCATTATTTACAGCCACGAACTGTCATGTGAATATCAAATTTTCCAAGCCCTCTTTCCTAATTATGTGTCCTTGAAATTTCAACTGTCTCTTCGTGATGTTAAGTATAAGTGTCTTTTTTTATTTTCATCTTCTCCAAAACTTTATCGTACCTCACATGTTCAGTCCATGTTATTTAGTGTAGAATCAGAATTCTGTTGCTTCAAGTCTCTTCTTCTTCTGCGAGGAGATTGTCCATCATTCACTGCTTTATAGGAGGAATGATATTACATAAGAGTTCAGGAGGTGGAGTCATGGTTAGCGGTTCGGATTGAGAAATCGGAAAACAGAGTTTGAATTCCAGTCGAATCCATTAGATTCATTTACATGGTAATACTCTTCGGAAAGGTATGAATCCTCCTCATCTTCTCCCGCCTCCAGCTATGGGTAAATAGCAGAACAGACCGGGTTATGTAGCCTTGGATAGCAACTGGTCTACTGCAGAAAGAAGTGGCAAGTGAAAAAAAAATCTGTCCCGTCAGTCGTGCATTAAGCATGGATTATAACTGACTGACTCTTGTCTTTATTTCTAACGAATTTGTGAAATTGTTCTTTTTTTTAATACTTTGCTTAGCTTTTGGAAGGCATCTTTCCCAATCTTAATGCGCCTTCGGATTTCAGTGTCTCACATTTAGTCCTCTGTTAAAAATCTTCCCAGATATTTAAAATGTTGTGCTTACAGAAACTAATTACACCGAGAAAGACCTATATCAAGTTTCGAAAGAGTATAATTGGCAACATTAGTCTTGCGTCAAAGTAAGTTTAGTGAAAGATCCATCCACACGAGGCGCTTCATTTCCTGTACCAAACCAAAGACATACTATTTTAAGGTCGCTTCGACATCGACTGATTGCTAGCAAGCTCGTTAGTTTAAATATTATGATTGTGTAGTAAGTCCGATCTACATGGGTATTCCCTGCTTGTAGGTTTCCTCGGTATGACGATAAACTACATCCAGCAGCAAGGCTTCTGATCGAGAGATTGGATATTTTGTGGATCGTAAAACCACTTCTTAATTTCTGTTGACCCAGATCCACTCTTAGCCGGGGCGATAGAACCTGTTTGGTTCCCAGCTATGGACAAATAGCGAACCCCCAAACAAAAACAGTACATTTTTTATAATAAAATGACCAACAATACATTTATTATAGAAAAATAACAATTAATGCAACACTGAAAAAATATAAAAATTTATATTAAAATATAATATATTTAAAATAAAAATTATAATATAATATTTTAAAATATAAAAATTTATTTTATAGTAAAATTACCAACAATATATTTTATGATCAACACACTATACATCTAAATAACACACATGGATGTATAAAATTATATTCTAATCATCTGTAGTTGAAAGCATAAAATTACGTACAAAATATTTAGATTTTGACATTAAAAAACCCATAAAGGTGTTGATATGCCGAGAAACAAAATCAACCGATTAACCTGCTTGTAGCCATTTCAACATTTTAAGCTTAGTGCAAAAAGCAACAATGCCTTCCGTCTAGACCAGAGGTTTTTAATTGATGAGGTACTCTTCGTATGGTACGGCGGAAGAGGATAACAGGTGAAACGGAATGATTGAAAGACAATCAAAGATTAAGAAACTGTTTCAAATAATTCATATGTTCACAATATATATATATATATATATATATATTTTTTTTTTTAAGCATTTCACCCCAGGCAAGGCGGGAGTGCCACTAGCACGCAAGGGGTTACATGGAGTGAGAGCAAGAGTAAAGAGGTCTGAAGAGGAAAGGATGAAGAGAAGGACAGGGAATTAGATCAAGGCATCTGTAGATGTCGATTGACATTGCATTTGAATAATTGTAGATTATAGCTATCAAGGAAGCAAGTAAGAGGAAGGGAGTTCCACAGACGGGAAGAACCAGACACGAAGCTATTGAAGTAGAGGAGACTGCTACATTTAACCGTTTCGACTGTAAAACTGTGGGACCGTGTTATCCTCTTCCGCCGTACCTACGAAGAGCACCTCATCGTTTGAGAACCTCTGGTCTAGACGCAAGTCATCATAGAATAGCTAAACGTATTGTGCCTAAAAAGCACCGAACAGAAGCAAAAATGACGGTACAGCTAAACTATTAGTTTGGTGCAAAAATAATGTCGTTTTCTAACTTATTAACATATGTTAGAAAACGACATTATTATCACAGTTATCTATGTGAGAAAACATTATTTTTGCACCAACCCAATACCATTTAGAGATTATAATGATAACATCATTGTAGTTCAACGAAACCGTCAATAGATCAAGCGGTACACCAGATAAATTATCAATAATATTGATAATTATCCATTCGGTGGAGATTCAGTCACAAGTCCTGCTGAAATGATTTTGTGACTGAATCTCCAGCGATCCGTGCCCCCACAACGTGTCCTCTTTGGAAATGAGATAGGTCACGCTGTTTAACTTATTTGCATATAATTATCTACACAAAAAGAAAGCAAAAACATAGGTCTATCTCATGAAGTACAATTCATTCAACGTCTATACCGTACATATTTACATATCATCCGCCTTCTGAAGACCTAATTTTGAAACTAATTTTACGGGGTTCGCATCATATTAATGACGGTTTTTGACGTATTTTTTAACGTCAAAAAACGACATTATTCTTGCACCAATAAAATCAGTTTATGTACTGCCGGCCTTGACTACGCCATCGACCAAACTATATATCCATTTCTACTTCTTTTATGTGCCCTGTCCCTTCAGGACGTAGACGACCATGTCTCTCCACTCCCTCTATCCATTGTAGCTCTCAATATGTTTTATCCTTTTGCTACTTCTCCCAAACCCTGTACGGTCATCCAGTTGTTTAAGCCCACTAGGTATGTCACACGTTGCTTTTCTTTGTCTGTCTTTCCCTCTATCCGCCCTGTGAGTATCAGACTCTCTAAACCCTCCTTTCTCGTTCCATGTCTCAGAAATGTCAGCTGCCTCTTCCTGGTGTTAGATATAAGCTTCCTCCTTCTTTGCATACTCCCTAAAACCGCATCTTTGCTTACATTTTCGATCTATGGGATCCTTAGCATCCTTCTGTAGAACCATACCTCCATTGCCTCGAGTCTCTTCTTCATCTTTGAGGAAACCTCCCAACATTCGCTGCGGTAAAGGAGAATAGATATCACATAGTAGATCAGTACTCCTTTCTTTGTTACCAACGATATCCTCCTGCCTCGGAATGCTGTTACCAGCTTCTGAAATACTTCTTTGGTCATCCAAATACGTCTTCGGATTTCAACGTCGCACTTACAGTCCTCTGTCAGATCACTTTCCAGATATTTAAATTTCCGTACCTGCTTGATTTTAGTTCCCCCGACCTATTACTCGCATTTTGGGCGCATCTTTTTACTGATGACCATGCATTCTGTTTTCTTGTAGTTTATGCTTAGTCCCTTCTTCCTGCTGTCCTTCGCTACCGCCTGTAGAAGGTTTTGTAATTTCTTTTCCCTGTCTGGTATCAGCACCGTGTCATCTGCGTATCTTATAATGTTAAGATCGTGGCCGCCAATGATGAATCCTTGGACGATTTCGAGTTCTCTCAGAATTGACTCGCTGTATAGGCTGAATGTCCGGTGAGAAGACACATCCTTGCCTTATGCCCTTTCTAATTTTGCATATCTGCTGAACTCTTTCTCTATCCGCATGCAGGACATTTGCTGCTGCTTGATTATTCTAAATATTTCCCAAATATATCAAGAATGCCGAGCAGTTCTAACAGATCTTTGTGTCGAACGCCTTTGCATAGTCTACAAAACATAGGTGCTTTGCGAAGAACTCTCGATGAGTCAAAGGCCAGCTAAGTAGAGGTGGTGTCTCCATAAATCACCGCGGAGAAGGCAACGGGAAACCACACTCCACTATTAATCCCAAGTAATACTATGGCAAGTAACACACACACAAAATATAAATTTACTCTGGTTAAATTATCTTGAAAATTAAGTTTTTAAAAATCGCATGATACCCAAATATATGCTGTAAACAAATATAAACTGTGTAGGACAGTTTTGATTCTGTCGTATTGACAATAGAAAAAATAGTTAAATAAAATTAGAATTTCTTTTATTTTATCCAAATGTTGTATAAATGCATTCATTGTCTTCTCTGTTCAAAATAGTTGTGTTGGTTTAAATGCGTGGGGCGGAGGTCAGCTCTCAGAAAGAGAAGACTACGTGTGCATAACAGATTCCTTTAGACAATTAATTGCAAAACAATTAGAAATTATTATCAAACACACACTGTCCATTCGTTTTGAAAGCTTTTAAATTATTCAGTAATGCCTAATACTCTGGGTTGAATGGAGAGCTTATAAGGCATTTATGTAGGCAGGACAGAAAAATCTGAATATCCTCATAAATAGTGTCGTTTCATCTATTATTTCGTCTACTCAACTAATTCTGCAAAGTAATTATTAACTTTATTATTAAAACCCGTATTACACGATAGTCATATATACTGAATAGTTTTTATAACTAGAAAGAAATATTAATTTCAATATTTTGTGCATCTAAAGGATTTTTTCTAACCTTTGCTCCGAAAATTATGGACAGGTTTCCTCTGCCCCCACTTTTATTATCAATAATATTATTATAGCATCAAAGGTGACGACAAGAGGGAATGTAATATAAGTAATATATATTTTAAGTAATTTTCCTCTATTCCATGTACAATTTTTATGATTTAAAATAGTTTGTTATTAACGTTCATAACTGAACAGTGTGCAGTTTATAAATACCTAAGGAAAGATATCCGTATATTATCTTCATAAATGTTACTTATTTACAACCAAAATTATGCTTACTGCAAATGTTCTCAAAGTACAATATTTTTTTGTGTAAACTTTGGAAGGTGTGAGTAATCCTTGACATTCTGTGGATTCAATCTGTAATTTCGTTTACGGCGAAGAGCAACGTATCTTCAGATATATATTTTTAATTTATTTTTTCTCAAGCTGTCACCAAATTCCACAATTTAGGCTCCAAATCATAACATAAAAAATGTATTAAAACTATTTACTTATTTAATTGTAGAAGCTTTTTAATTGCTATTATAAATAATATAAATGAAGGGTGTAATGTGAATATAAACAGATGACTAATGAAAAATGATGACTAAGATAAAAAGATGACTAATAAATTATTACAAGAATTATTCCCCCAAGTATTTATTTTTAATTATAATTTGTATAGTTTAAAATCAATTTCTAAAACATGAACAAAGCATTCTTGAATATATATATATATATATATATATATATATATATATATATATATATATATATATATATATATATATATATATATATATATTACATAAATCATTCATACAAAAAACAGATATAGAAGTTAATAATATAAATGGCGAAAATACATCTTCGCAAAAAAATTTAATAAAGTACATTAACCCCAAACCTGTAAGGGAATGTTATGATCCCTGTTTATAAATTCCAGTTGCATAAGGTCTTTTTTTAATTTTTTTACAAGCTTTCATCTGTTCATACAGACATCATCAGGTATGAAAATAAATTTGTTTTTTACTTCCCGGTAATAACATGACAACTAAAGAATAGATGTAATCCGAAATATGTTTTTAGAAATGTGTTATTGCTAATTGTAAGAAAGTTTTTTGGGAGCGTGCGGTCGCAACGATTTGGTTGAATTTTTAAATTTTAAGATTGTGCGTTTTTTACTAATATGGTAATAGGAGAATTCTTTTGTAGTGGTAGGTTTTTCAGTCAATGTGGCATGAACTATATTGTTAAATAAATATAGGAATGTCACAATTGTTACGGAAGGTTGCACGTCGGATCATGTATTTTAATATTGAGTATGTGGTGCAGTTCAATTTACATTACATGAATCATTCATACAAAAACAGATATAGAAGTTAATGATATAAATATATAAATATATATATATATGGCCAATTATAGCGATTTTCCAAGCGTAGCTTAGCTGTGGCCTAAGGCCGAAAGTAGGGGACACTCAGTGAGGATCGAAATCACTACTCAATCGTAATTGTTCCAGCAAGACAAGGTTGCTAACCATTAGACCGTCAACTTTACCAGGTTAGTACGACACTGGGTGGACCATCGTTATTGTGCACACTGCCTCTAAATTATTACATACAATATATATATATATATATATATATATATATATATATATATATATGCGGCGTGTTATATAGAGATTATTATTATTATTGATTCAGCCAGATGTGCATAAAATTCAAAGATAAATGGTAAATTACTAAGACTGGCTTAGATTTGGCACAAGGTGTAAGTAAGGAGAACCTAGATAGTCATAACAGGACAAAAATTTAAGAATACTTCAAAGATGAATGAAATGCATTAGAAACCTCTTCCACGACTGCAATACACAAAAATATGGAAGTCCAGAATTATTAAAGTCAGAAGTGAAGTCAGCAGTGGATAAATTGAAAAGAAACAAATCAGCATGACAATATATGTAATTGTAATTGAGATGCTGGCAACTTTAAATAATTTTGGCATGGATAATATTACATATTACATGCACGACAGTCGGGTCTTAGTAGGTCCATTTTCATAACGCTATCTAAGAAGCCAGACGCAAAGAAATGCAAACTCCATCGGACAATTAGCCTAAGGTATCACATTAGAAAAGTTATGGTCCTAATTCTGATAAATAGATCGCGCAGCAGAAGTATGCCGCAAATAGGACAAGGACAGTAAAGTTTCGTTAAAGACACAGGGACATGAAATGCGATATTTATACACAGAATATCGGAAAGAACAACACAAATTCAAAAGGATGTATACCTATGTTTCATAGATTATGCAAAAGTGTATGATAAAGTAGATCACAAAGAACAGTTTGAATTAGCAGGTAAGCTTGACCTATTTGGGGCATAAAGGACATGGGTTATCCCAGATTTTACAAGTTCTTGTTCTATTTATTATTTTCCATTTTACTTTTGGTGTTTTATTCATTTCTTTTAAATGCCAAAAATATTTGGATAGTGATGTCTGGTTTCTATTTGTAATATTATTGAAGGAGCTTTTGTGTTGTCTCCATCTAATTTTAAATTCATTTTTCGTGGAACCCATATATATCCTTTCAGTGTTAGGACTCTCAATGGAGGAGATCCTGCATTGGTACACCACAGATTTTATGCGGCATTTATTTTCCAACGGGCAGTTTTCATATAATTTTTCATTACTTTTGTCTAATTTTAGTTTAGGTTTTTATTAATACTATTCTGAAATGCGTGTTTTTCCAGGATTTTATTGCTATGCCTTTTTATGATTCTTTCTAGATTTTACATACACATACACTCACACACACACACACAGATATATATATATATATATATATATATATATATATATGCAGTTTTCATATATATTATTTATATATTATATATGCTTGTAACGTTTCGTCTGTCGGCAAAGTGCTTGTAAAGGGGAAAACAATTCGTCATTCACAAGGCGGCATAGACGCTTTTGGAATCTATCGAGACTGGAATGTGAAAACTGAACTGCCCTTGCCTACACATGGGGGATGGATCTGATCCGACTCTTATAAAGATACAGGATAGTATGAGGAATCGGATACTTAATGAAAAGTTATAGGAAACTGATCATTTTCTCCCAGCATTTTGTATGAGTTACACTTGAAATCTGGGCTGAGCTTAAGTCTCCATAGGCGCTCAATGCAACGCGACCTCAGTAAGAGAACACACATCCATCGCGATAGACGAACATTCTGGGTCCGCTCGGAGATGATAGAACATGAGGTACATATAATGTTAACGTGTAGGATAGATATAAGTTGACTCTGGATATGAAGAGACCAAAACTGTATATGTCAGGAAAGCACCCTCTCGAGAGTCTTTCCCACAAAGTAAAAATTTTGAGGAAGAAGCTGTCTGGGTGGAACTTTATCAAAGAAACACGGAGGTTATGGGAATGATGCTTCCCCGTGAAAATTATACATGTTCCGCCCCTACTGTGAATTTCTGAGCTAGTGGAACTAAGGAATGTAACTCGTTTGACCATCTGCATTTTAACAGTAATGAGACGTTGACACTGATGTGGCATAAGAGAGAAGAAGAATTTATTAACCATAGGGCCACATGAGGTCTTTTGAAATCTGTCAAGGCTGGACAGTGAGGACCTGGTAGCACCAGCCCAGATATGCCAGAAATTCTTGATCTGTGTCTGATTCTTTTACAGATAGCTAATGGGATCTGGAGTGAGGTAATTTCTGGTTCGAAACAAGGAAACGACTATTCTTTCATGGCACAGAATATGGTGGACTCTCCAATCGTATTCGACGTATGAGGATCACGCAGCTCAGTTCCTAGGAACTGACAGCTCAGACACCAGCTCATATGATTTGATTATAGTGACGAAGGCTTTGTGCAGAACCAACCTCTTTTTGAAGAGCCGAATACAGAGAGCTGGTGCACTATGTGCCACAAGGCCCCCAAACGACCCTCCGCAGGTTTTTCAATTGAGAGTTTCCTTCTCCTAGACCAGTTGCCATCCAAGGCAACTCAGTCTGTCCTGCAATTTTACCCATAGCTGGAAGGAGAAAAAGAGCATTTATACCTTTCCCAAGGGTACTAGCACGTAAATGAATGCAATGGATTCGAGTGGAATTCGAAACCGGCTCTCCGATTCCTCAATTCGAGCCACTATACACTACTCCAGAGAATATACGCGTTCTATTTGAGATTAGTAAGCATTCGAGACGAGGAGCCTTTTCGGAGTAGGACTATGATCACTTATCAGGATTAGTGAAGTTTTAGGGCTTGCTTGGGAGTGGTGAAGTATCGGTTGTCAGACACTGGTCATCAAGATATATGAAGGTGTACCCATACACCGTGACATAATTTGCATATATATCTACTAAGGATGTAAAAGTGTTCTTGAGAATATCGTTAATATAAACCAAAAAGAGACTGAAACTTTGCGATAACAATAAATAAAACAAAAATTTGGTTTAACAGTCCGGATAATTCTTGGAATAAAAACTTTTTTCAAAAGAACTCATTAAAATCATTCGCTGTTAAAATATTCCAGTCTGACTTGAGGCGTCCTAGAGTAAACGATATAGAAAAGATAAAATGAACATCGACTCTCCTGACAATACAAAAAGAAACCATAAAAGTGAAAATCAAACTTGATAAAATCAAGACTATAGAGCCTGACAAAAACAATATTTTTGTTTATGTAACACAGAAAGCAACGGCGCAAACGAGAAAAGAATATGTAGCCTCATCGCCAGCATATAATATTGGTTAATACGAAAAGCTAACTATTTATATCAAACTGCAGGATGCCCAGTTAAAAAAGCGGAAAGTTTATTATCCCTGTTTTATGTTTCAGCAATAATTGACTTTGAATAACCTTGAATAAATTTCTTGAATATTCATGACCTTGAATAATCATATTCGTCACTCGCGTAATTATTTAACACTGATTGTTTTGTTTTTTTTATAATTGATTAATTGCTGCTCGATCTTATTACTCGTCATTTAAAGATTATTTGCAGACAACTTTCGTTTTTAGTTCTGCCTTCTCGTATGGCTAAACAACTCATTGATTTTGAGTTTCAAGTTTTTTTTCAAAGAACATCCGGCATTGGAGATTGACGAAAAGTGCTTGAAATTCTTCCTGAATTTTTCAATCACGTCAGTCGTCACCAGTTTTCGGCGGTTGACACACGTCTTTCTGAATTTTCCGCATTTTTTTACTAGGCACCCTGTGTTTTTAAGAAAGAAGTCCCATTTATGCAGCTTCTTCCTAGGAACTGCTACTTTTTGGAATAGGCATCTGAGTGGATTCCTGCAACCTTAACCTCTTCAAGATCTTAGAGAGGTTGCAAACAAGGAGGAGGCTTATGCATAACATCATGAGGAGGCAGTTGAAGTTTCTGGGACACATAATGAGGAAGGGGGGCCTGGAGAATCTGATACTCACGGGTCGAATAGAGGGAAAGTGAAACAAAGGAAAATAACGTATGACATATCTAGTGGGCTTGAGCAAGTGGATGACAAAACGTGGTCTGGGAGAAATGGCAGAGGGAAGGAACTTGTTGAGAGCTGAAAGGGATAGAGGGAGGTAGAGAGCCATGATCGCCTACGTCCTGAAAGGACATGGCACATAAAAAGAAAAAAGAATTTATTCTCGATCTTGTGACTCGTCATTTAAAGATTATCTGCAGACATATTTCGTCTTTCGTTCTGCCCTTCTCCTATGGCTAAACTCACTGATTTTGAGCGTCATGTAAATCGTGCTTTTCGAAGAGGAACATCCGAAGTGGGGATTGAAGAAATCAGCAGAAGTTCTTTCTGAATTTTTCAGTCACATCATTCGTCACCATTTTTCAACGGTTATCTCACGTCTTCCTGAATTTACCGCTTTTTTACTGGGAACTCTGTAGTCTGAAAAAAATGTTTCGTTCTTTTTCATTCCTAGATTTACTCTCCATTTTAAAGTAAAATTCAATTCAATGCTCGAAAATAACGCAAAATAGAGGGTTATAATCCAAATAATAATGGCGAAGCGTGTGATATGAATGAAAGAGGATCTGATAGAAAGTGAAGATTATGGGGATAAGGAGGAAATATAACAACTGAACAGCATCCAGGAAAGCATCTACGTAGGAGTCTTTTCCACAAAGCAGCTGTTCTTGGGGGAGGGGGCTATTTGAATGGAAATTACACCTTAGACTTCGAACACAGGGGAAAATAGGGTGATTCGACTCCGTGTAAGTAGCATGGACGTTTTCACGTTGTGAACGTCTAATTGGAGCTCATCTGAATATTTGCCATGGAAGTAGCGATATGTGGGAAAGAGGTTGCAGAGTTGAAT